>JBAHVQ010000235.1:22516-47822 GCA_036872915.1 Nanipora kamurai | reverse complement strand
TTCTAGTTCGTCCATCTAAAGTTTATTTTCTCCATGGTAAATGATAGTTTTAACATGTATTGTCTTCGGGTCTCTTCGGTTAATTTTGAAGATTACATGTCAAAGTAGATATTGCCTGCGTGACCACGAAGAGAATCAGTAAATTTTAGAAAATTCCGTTCTCTAAGTGTAAAGGTCATTTTCCACCTCAACCGTACCGTACCGAAACTTGGCTTATTCCTTTGTCTAGTGAGATCTCGGGAAGAACTATTGACTTTGAGACACAGAAAACGCTACGTTTCTGTAAGGTTGAAGTGGAAATTGGCCTTAACTATTCTGTGTGAAAAATTGTTCCAATTTGACTTCTTGAAATTTTTTACCAAAGGGATTTCATTTGGGGACTGTGGTCGTCGATTCTTAGAGAATACCAAGGGCTCACGTCACAAGAGAATCGTCGGTGGAAGAGTTGCGGCAAGAAACTCGTGGCCATGGATTGTTAGTTTTGTTAGTAAGATGGACAACAGCAAGCAATACTGTTCAGGTAGTCTGATTGGCTCTGACTGGATTTTGACGACCGCTCATTGTTTTCTCTCCTCTGCTTTTGAATTCCCTGTCGATCATTGGAAATACATCGCGGGAAACCATTTTCTGGACAAAGAGGATCCTCATGAGCAAGTACTGGAACCGAAAGAGGTCTTTATACATCCGAAGTACGTCCCGTCGAATAACTACTCTCCCGGAGACTACGACATCGCTTTGATTCGGCTTAGGTTTCCGGCAAAACTCACGCGCCAAGTACAACCTATATGTCTGCCAAACGATACTAACTCAGGAATCAAAGAAGACTCGCATTTCGTTGTGGGCTGGGGTAATGTACACGACACCCCTTCGTACAACAGGTCTAATGTCTTGAAGGAGTTGCGTGTTCAGATTATACCCCAAGATGTTTGTAACGGTAGTTCATCCTACGGTGGGAACGTTACACAACGTCAATTCTGTGCTGGTTATCCTGGTGGAGGACAAGATGCTTGTTTTGGGGATAGTGGAGGACCTTTGCAATATGTAAATAAAGACGGCTCGTGGACACTGAAAGGCTTGGTGAGCTGGGGACGAGGTTGTGCGCGAAATCACCTGTATGGCCTCTACACTGACGTCAAGGCCCTACTGCCATACGTCACGGCGACAATGCGAGGTAATTACTGTTTTGTGAAACGAAATGATTCACTAGTAAACTTATATGTTTCACAGAGAATAGAACAATATGCGTGTTTTTCAAGATCTTGAATGTTGTGAAAAATTTTGTTTTGTGTTGCCCTTGAGACTTTATGTAAGACATATACCTCGAACGTCGGTATTCAGGGATATAAATCCCGAGGGGCCGAGGGCCCGAGGCATCTAATTTAGTTCATGATGATTACCTCAACCAAGGTAATTAAGTGATTTTAAGAACCGCGGTACATGAAAGAAAGCCGAGGTGATTATGAACTAATTCCACTTGAACGATTGTTTGAATGAAAATACATGGTTATGAAATGTGTGACATGTGATTTCGCTAATAACTAAATTTATTGTACGTACATGGTACGTACAATAAAGGTTAATGCCAAATTATAGTTTTCAATTGCATAGTTGCCATGGTAACAAAATGACAGGGGCCCCCAAATGGGATCTTAATATCTTCACGGTAAAAAAGGATAGCTCAAAAATTAATTGCAGGAAAATTAGAATAAAGACAGTAATCTACCACAAAAAGTCTAAACTATGTCATAAACTTATAAAATACCTTCAGTTTTACTTTTAAAAATTCAATATTTTTCAAGATATTCAAAATAAGCATGGTGTTGAAATAATCATAACATTTTTAACACTTAGCATTTTTAGGTTCATAAAACAAAACAATAATATGTGCTTCTTTGCGTATCATGACCTGTCTCAAAAGTAGTCTAAAAAACAACACATTTTCTTATAAATTTATGCAAAATAAATCATGCCAAAGTTAAAATAAATAATCAAGGCGCCCAATCATTGATTTTTTTTTAAATTTTCGAAATTTCTCAAAAACTTCAATATTTTTTGTGGAATACCACCTTAAGGTGGTTGCAAAGGTAATTTTTGATAGGAAACTGATAACTAAATATGGCTGCGAACGCGTGCGTAGATACCAATGTTGTCGAATCGTTATTCTATCACGACAGCACCGTCCGCGTCACTGCAAATGTGAAATTTTTGGATGTTTGCTTTCAGTGAATTTCTTTTAACCTTGGTAGTTAAAGTAAACAGAATAAGCTCAACAACATATCTAATTTTCAAAATATTTCACAAGACAGAACTTTATTAAAATCCGCTATGTTTATTGCAAAAAATCTACTGACAACCTATCCTGATATTTTCATACTTTATTCTTTAGTAGAATATTCAAACTCATACCAATTTTTAGAAAAATCTACCGAAGAAATCCAAAAATAGTGTGTCTTAAATGTAACAATCGCAAAAATATGCCGATGTTTTAACGTTGTTAAATGTGTACCACTTTAACAATCAAAAATTGCACAATTTGACAATATCTATATGCTAGTTCTTCAGATGGACACACTTTGTACCGAACTTTCAACTATTTTAAAGATAGAAATGGCGACCGTACAAATTACATCCTGTAAACATTGAAACTTTAGGGAGCCACCTTAAGTCAGCCTTGATTCAGCCCAAATGAGCCTGGTTTTATTTTTACCAATTTATAGCATTTTCCTTTCGAATTCTCACTTCTGCTGTTGTGTAACAGCAATTTATTTAATTCCGTGGCCGTTCGCGTTATACAGTCTTAACATTGCGTTTAAGTCAGTACTTACTCTCAAAATCAAACCGTGAAATTATTTTGATAAGTAGTGATTGCGGAGTGCATTTAGTGCTCAGAGGCAAGGGCTGATTGATTTGCCGCAGACCAGTCTCAATCGTCAGAACTATTAAGCTGAGGACAAACGTACTAAATAGACCGATTGATGCGCGTTTCATAATTTACAGTTCGAAGTTGAATGTCAAGTCTCCTTGCCTGGGTCGATATCCGTCCTTAAAGACCTTGTTAAACTCTAAATAGTGAAACTCTGTGCTGGTATTGCATGAGTCAAGAATTAAACATAACTCAAAATTCTCGTCGCGGTAATTTGGCAACGGACTACAAAAAATATAGGATACTGGATAGGCAGTATATAAAACAACGTAGAAAGTTTAAATGTTGGTAGACTGCAGAATTTATGTAGAAAGATTCTGACGTTTCGAGCAAAGGCGCTTCTTCTGAGAGTGAAACACCGAGAAGTTTGTTGAAAACCGAGGCGATAGCTGAGGTTTTTTACGAACTATGAGGCGATGCACTTTCTGAAGAAGGGCCTTTGCTCGAAACGTCCGCATTTTTCTACATAAATTCGGCAGTCTACTAACCTTTTAACTTTCCATACAGTTTAACGAGCTTCCTGAGAAAGAGGGACTTCGACGTTACAAGAAAATCCACGTATACGTTCGACTTTTTTGATTAAAATTTATCAGAGATTATTTTTGGGGGAATACTAGACTTTTAAGCTCCTAGATTTTTCCCATAATTCATCTTAAAAAGTCTTAGACTCAGACTTATTCCTCAGGAGTATGCTTGCTCCCCGGATTCTAGAAAAGTAAAAATGAAAACAATGATATGAAAGTGTAGTGCTGCGTAGGCAGTTTTGAACGATGTCTTGAGACCAAAAGGGTTGGAAAACCGAAAAAAATTAAATTTCGTAAAACTGTTTTGCGAACTTGAATTTTCAGCTGTTTTCAAGCCTTTTGGCCTCATAGAGTGAAAATAGATTTGAGAAAGAAATGGGAACATCTGAAAACATTTCCTGTCAACCTTGGGGGATAAACGGCATTTTGTTTACTGTAAGGTGGGTTGGTTGCCAAAGGGAGATGAGGCATTTAGAGTGTCAATGTCCAGAATGATATCCCAAGTAAAACGTAACGTAGCTTAACTCTTTACCCGGCACTACTGCCATTTGACAACTTGTTAATTTTACTCTGGCTAATGCCAGACGACTTTACTCGTCAAGGGGAGACCTCCTGGAAACCTGCCAGGTAAAGGGTTAAAACACATTTTTAAACACTCGAATTGAAACTCACTTTCAACGTTTCTGTTTTTCTTCCTTCGTAGGCACAAGCTGTGGCATTCGAGGTCGTACTCTGAATCACACGAGGTCCAAAAGAATCGTTGGTGGCAAAGAAGCCGCTATGCATTCGTGGCCTTGGACTGTAAACATCGTCGACAAAAAGGATCATAAACAGTTATGTGGCGGTAGCATTATCGACTCGAACTGGATCTTAACTGCTGCGCACTGCTTCCTCGGTAATAGCTACGAATTCCCCTTCTCGAAAAAAGAGTATTACGTGGCCGACCATTCGTTAAATAAAGAGGAAGCGAGTGAACAAAAAGTGATCCCGGAAGCGATCTACGTCCACCCAAATTATGTTGCTCCCACGTTTTCTAGTCCAGGCAACTTCGACGTGTGTCTTGTTAAGTTAAAATACTCGGTGCACTGGAGCGACATAATATCACCAGTTTGCTTACCCGATGACTTTCCTGTTGCCCCACTGGGCAACGTTCAGTGTTACGTGGTTGGGTGGGGAAACGTGGCTGACACTTACAAATACAAACGGTCGGAAGTTTTAAAGGAATTGCGCTTGAAAGAGGTGTCGTTGGAAAGTTGCAACAGCAACGTATCCTACAGAGGTCAAGTGTCTGAGAATTTTTTTTGCGCCGGTTTTCAAGAAGGTGGCAACGACACGTGTTACGGAGACAGCGGCGGTGCGGTGCAGTGTGATACTGGGAACAACACTTGGAGCGTTAGGGGGATAGTGAGCTGGGGAATCGGGTGTGCAAGGCCAAATTATTTTGGCGTATACTCCAACGTCACGAAAATGATGCCATTTGTCAGGGCAATTATGTCAGGTATGTCGGAAACATTGTTTTTGCCATCACCACCGAGACACCTTGTAAAATTGTGTTCACTTTTCTTATATATTCATCCATATCCTTGTGAGCTTTGGTCGGATTCAGAAATGTTTTATTCTATGAAATTTGAACTCAAAAGGTAAACCATTTGTATAGGTGGTTTACAACCAATCCGTTGAGATTCAGAAGACAAATATTTGGCAGCCGTCTTGGTTCCACATACTATAGACCGTTTGCAGCTAGCTAAAAATAACTCAGAACAATGAATTACGAGAGAGCTTGGAGAACAGTGGGATTTCCAAATCAAAGAAAAAGACAATGAATTGGATGTCGCATGCTTTCCAGATATTAACTGCAAAGGGCCTATTGAAGTTAATGAGATTCTTCTGCTGAAGTTGAACCAAGAAGGCCACCATGACGTAATATGCAGACCATTTTTGTAACTAAAACTCCATATAAACCGAAATCCTTGGACTAACGGTAATTAGCCTTTGAAAAACCGGCCCCAGATTTATATAAAGAAAAAACATGGAACCTGTTCGATGGAAGAAAGTAATCAACCAGGGTAAAAAAGCAAAACCACAATTTCAGCAACAGTAAAGAGGATACAGGTCTACATTTAGATCCTCTGGTTGAAGTATTTGCTTCGGTCTATTCTCTTGACTCTTAATTTTATCAGTCTTTCACAAGTTTTGCGCGAATTCACGTACAGCAATGGCAACATGAAATTTCCCACGAATTTTGTGATCTGACCCTGCAAAACGGTGCTTCCAGCGACTATACCCATCGAGAGTAAAGACTTCTGCTGTTTAATTTTTCCTCATTGGGGGATGTAGACGGACAAACTACCCTGATCCAAGTGCCTGGGGACACCCTGAGATAACCGTGTTTGAGTTTCATTGTCAGAATTGGGATAGGAGATGCTTTTTAATCGATGTATATCTCGTTTTTCAAGCGGCAAACCCTACAATTTCTTCGAAAAAACTGAGCGTTTTATCATCAATATAGATAAAAGAGGGTAAGATAAACTACACACGACTAAAAGTACAAGAATGCTTCGTTAATTATAATTTGTTAGGAAATGTAAATTATTTATCTATTTTCATACCAAAGACATTGTACTAATGGCTGGTCAGTAATAGCCAAACCGATGATATGTGCCATTCATGCACTCAAACATTATTGATAGTTTTCCGAAGACTGAAAATTTCCTTTGTGAAGGTATGCGACATTATCAGGTCGTGCTTAAGTTGTGAATATGTGCGTAAACAATATCAATATCTCGAACTCAAAAAGATTTGCCAAATTTTAAGCATTAGTCGTTACATGGACTTGTTGCCGCATGTCCTGGAATGTCTGAGATCTATAAGTCAATAGGGTTCAGAGATCAGAACTGCTACGAGTGAAGTCAACTAAGTGTTCCTCACGTTTATGGATTTTCTATCGTATATTAGCGGTTGCATGAATATTCAAGTAAGTTTTACACAGCTTACCTCAATCAGCAATCTGCTTTTTTAATATCTTAAGGAGCATTCATACTGTACATAGTAAGTATTTTGCTGCAAGTTCAAACCCGAAGTGACAAGAACTCTCGATTTTTCTCACAAATCATGTACTACTTCTACTTTTTTTTTCCTTTTAAGGACCTGATAGAGTTATTCAGCGTATCATGGATATGACGGTCCAGGACGTTGCTAAGCAACACGATGAAAATAGTAAAGTTATGCTATGCTCGAGTAGCATTTATGCCATAGTTAAGTTTACACACCCGGGGATGACCGCCGTTGACGTGGTTAGGACTCTGGGAATCCAACCTGTG
Organism: Nanipora kamurai; assembly: GCA_036872915.1. Taxonomy (NCBI): domain Eukaryota; kingdom Metazoa; phylum Cnidaria; class Anthozoa; order Scleralcyonacea; family Helioporidae; genus Nanipora; species Nanipora kamurai. The sequence continues at coordinate 41,055 of JBAHVQ010000235.1, read as the reverse complement.
CAAGTAGAACTTCTAGAAATCGCAAGTCCTCGAGATATTGCCCTGGCATTTAACTGGAAAATCTCCGTAACTTGTGAGTCGATGACTCTAAAACAAATCATCAATAAACTAATACGGAGTGACATGCCTTACCACGCTAATAATGACTCTCTCAAAAAGATTGGAAAAGAGCTAAATATGACGACAGAAGAGATTGCTTCACTGCTTGAGAAGACATCAGTGTCACTTCTGTTAACGCCTTCCATTAAACCCGACGACTTACGTCAGGAAATTCAAAAGAAAAAAGTGATTGAGGGAAAAGTGTCTCGTATGGAGCACTTTGTACTCGAAATAACAAAACTCCAACCTGAGTGCAACGTGAACTTATTGAAATTGAAAAAAATTTTGAGGAATTACTCTTACGAGGTCGTGCGGAACATGAGTGATATTACGGTGAAAAAGATTATTTCCACGAATCAGATTGGACTATTTATCAAGAATATTAATGTCAAGAACTTGATGACGTTTTTTGGCCAGAAATGGATGTATTTGAAAGAGATGCGCTTACAGGATATCATTGTAGAATTACTCGGTATACCCCTTGCTGTTTTAACCAGAAATTACTCCTATTTATATGATCCACAGGCTGTCGAGAACAGATTAAACGAAGTAGAAATGTACTGGAACATCTCGATGGTAGAATTCACCTTGGAGAAAATTTTAAGCGCTTCTTGGTTAATGGAAGGTACGCTATCATCATTCACTTATTTATTTTCCATAGAAGCCTATTTCGTTTTGCCTTTGGCTCTTTCGGGATATGTTCTTAAAGTATAAATCTAGACTAGTTTACTGTGGCCACCACCGGACCGTTTTACTAACCCAACGAAAGAAGTCTAAACTGAAAAGAATTATTCTGACCACGGTTAATGTTAATTCAATTACTGTGTTTTGACCAGCCATTACCGACAACTTTAGGAAACAGAGCAAGAAGCATTCTCAGACGAACAACTAACTGTAAACTCAATACTTGAATTATAAGCCACGAGGACACTAATCACGAGATTATTTCGACTTTACTTCAAAGTTAATGCCTAACCTGAGGTCAAATGTTACACCTCACTTCTGACAATGACTTTGAAAAAAGACGAATAATAGGACGAAACACAATGGCCTTGAAACAAATACGAATTATTTTGTCTTCCTTCTTTTAGGTTTAACCCTTGGTCTCCCTGCCTTGCATATACTAGTATAGTAGTTTAATGAATGAAAATTGCTTGCAAGAACAGATTTCAGTAGATTTTCAAAAGGATTTTGAATACATTAAATAATTTATAATCCTTTTGAAAAATCTGGGAGTAAAAGGGTATAGATCATCAAGATCAACTTTTTTTCAAAGTTTTTTTTCCCCCACCGTTTCGGGGATCCATTAAGCCTTTTCCTTCACACACTTTCCTTTTTTACCTTTCACATCTTTGACAAAGGCGTTGATCCTCAAAACGTGGGAGAAATAAACGATTTATATATGTATATATAACGTTATGTCACTTACCTCAAAAAGTTACTACAACGTGTTTCATCTTCTGAAAGAATCTTCAGGTGACCGACAGATTTTGAAAACAGGAAGGCTTTTATGTGTAAGCCGAAACGTGGACGTGTGGGCATGAAACAATAGGAGGATTTTGTCTTTGTTTTAGGTTGTTTACGCGGAATTTGACCTTGTGTGGGCAGGCCGAAACTATTTCTGATCTTTTATTCAGCAAATTGTTTTTATCTTTTTCGTTCAAAATAGAAAATTTTTCTTCTAAACATAAATTACATCGTTTTGATCTTCCTGTATACGAAATAGCGTGTTTTAAAATAGACCATTTGGTGCTGTTTTTCAGTTACACGATTACGATGTCAGTTACACTCAAAATACACCTCAGCAACCACGTAGGAATAGGCAGCGTAACATTATTTCGTTCAACCCACCATTCAGCAGAAACGTTAGCACAAACATCGGGCGCAATTTCTTAAGCCTCATTGACAAACACTTTTCTCGGTACCACAAACTGCATACGATTTTCAATAGGAACACAGCCAAGGTTAGTTATAGCTGCATGAATAACATTAAGTCTCTTATCACAAAACATAACTCACGCATAATTAGGAAAAGCAAAGGCCACAGAAAGCTTCAATTGTAGGAATAAGGACACATGCCCACTTCAGAAACAGTGCATGACCAAGGACATAGTATACAAAGCATCAGTCACAACATGCAACACGAACACCACTAAATACTACATAGGCATGACATCTAAGACATTCAAAGAGAGATATCGTAACCACATTAAGTCTTTCCAACACAAAAAATACTATAATGAAACGGAACTTTCTGATCACATTTGGACTCTGAAAAACAACAAACAAGATTTCACCACAAAATGGTCTTTTAAAACATGCTATTTCGTATAAAGAAGGATCAAAACAATGTAATTTATGTTTAGAAGAAAAATTTTCTATTTTGAATGAAAAAGATAAAAACAATTTGTTGAATAAAAGATCAGAAATAGTTTCGGCCTGCCCACATAAGGTCAAATTCCGTGTAAACAACCTAAAACAAAGACAAAATCCTCCTATTGTTCCACGTCCACACGTCCACGTTTCGGCTTACACATAAAAGCCTTCCTGTTTTACAAATCAGTCGGTCACCTGAAGATTCTTTCAGAAGATGAAACAGGCTGTAGTAACTGTTTGAGGTAAGTGACATAATATTTGCTCTATCTGTTTGGTATTGAGCCCTCTTTGTATTTCGTAAACCAAAACGTTCACGTATACATATATATATATATATGATACCGATATATATATATATATATATATATATATCGTAATCGTAGTGTAGATATCAATGCCCAGCATAATATTTTGACAAAAGCCATCACAGTAACTAAAACACGAATGAAATCATAATATTTATTTAAGGTTCTAACGTTTCGTTGTTAACACTACTTTCTCTGATTATTATTTTTCAGTATACAGAATTTGTGACTACGCCTTCGGCAACGGCCTTCGTCCCTCAGTTGGCAGAGTACTGCATTAGGTTCGCAGGGTCGCGGGTTCGATTCCCAGCCAGAGGTCCCAAAGTTGCATTTTTTCGTAACTGGTCCCGGTTGGGTCTAAAATATATCATTCTGACACTCGGAAATTTCTTTCACCAATTGCAAATATCATTTCATGTTACTGAGTGCTAATGCCAAATATTCCTTGAATGCATGATTCAAAAATTAGTTTGCTTTATTCGAAAGAACATTTAAAGTGACAAAAGGTTGTGTTTACAGCTCTTCCATACCTCTTTATATTCTTGGGATTTAATCGGTTGGACATTTAAGTGAGGTAGTCTTTGACGTCACAATGTTGACACAGGGTAGTGACTTATTGGGAGATGAAGTATATCTTAAGGTAATGTTACATGGAACGATTCTTAAGTATGATTTTTAATAATGTTGCATTAAAAATCGCCCTGTATAACATCACCGTTAAAAATTACTTAACGATGTATGTACCGTAGAAAAACGCAACATCGTGTTCAAGAAATGTAGGCCAATTCACATGTATGAAATCCGAATGTATAAAACTTAAATCCCTGTGAGGACTGAATCGATGTGATGGGATTCGGATTTGGATTGGACTTGCTCAGCTCAGTTCTACCTCGTAGGTCAGGCTTTATCATACGACGACCACGATCGGTTTACATACCTAGGCAAAAGCATGCCTTGATCTCGCAAAATATTGGTGACTTTTACCTGTCATCAGGTGCGATTTAAGACAAGTTTAGTATTTAACTTCAGTTTTTCCCGGGCTAGGATGCTCCATGGTACAAGCGTTTACGATATTACAATGGCCTTCGCCGTATGGTTATATGCTTTCACTGCAAGATCGCCTTGAGGTAATCTTTTGCGGATTAGAAAGAGCTCAGGAGTACCACAAGGCTCTACTTTTAAACCGATTTTATTTCTAATATACATTAATGAGATTCCCCAAAATCTATCAGAACAAACTTGAGTCCCTCATTGTGCGAATGACACTAAATGTTACAGAAATATCAATTTAATTCCCGATCGAAAAAACTTTAATTCCTGATCGAGTTTAATAAAAGCAAATGTAAATTACCTACTATGGCCGGTGACAATTTTCATAGCTACACTTCAGAATTTTCACGAAGGAAATGAAAAAAATTCTGAAGTTTCTGCAATCGAGAAGGGAAATTTCAAGAATGTGGTCATTAAATTAATTTGAAGTCGTCCCTGTAGTTGTTGGTTTTTTTGGCTTTAAAATTACTGGCTTTTTTGGAAAAGACTGGAAGAGCGATACCAGTTGAAATACTGCAAAAGACAGTATTACTTGGCACAGCAAGGATTATTCGAAGGGTTTTAGATATGAGGGAGAAATAACTCATGGACCTAAAGTTGCGGGTAGCAACGTCCTCCTGGGTTTCATCCAGTACATTTAGATGGACATTAATAATAAAAAAATAATAATACTAACAATGATTCCCAATAATAATTTGAGAACTGGGGCAAGACAACTGTTTCAGCCTGCCACGGGAATATGGAAGCTCCTGCCCTCCAGAGGCTCGGATACCACCTTTGGCAAGAGGTAGTAACCCCAAAGTCACCCTTTACAACGCATGGGTAGATGGAAATCTTCAGCCCTGGTCTACATCCGATCTAGGTGAGAAGGCCACGTAGAAAAAAATCCCATAATCCTAACTGATAATAAACGAAACTGTGAACATAGAAAACAGCGTCAATGGGACCCGAACAAGTACAGGGAGTCGACCCGGAACGGACTGTCGGGCACTGCAACCAAGACCGGGTCGTAATTCTGCCATTGCTTGGAAACAATGGATCATGGAGGTCGACAAGGTTATGATGAAATGTAACCTCAAAAGTGATCCCAGAAAAAAAAGATATAGGAAAAGAATGATGAATATCTGGAATCTTATATAGGTTTTTTGTGATAAGTGTGCTACGGGCTATCCGATCAATTAAACAAATAAAGAAACATCGCAAGGTGATCAGAACGACGAACAACGACAAAGTGACCCACTGACCAGCGAAAAACAGACCAACTAGAAAAACTAAAAAATCTAAACCAAATAAAAAAAAAATAGCCAACTAGAACGGGGTTGCTGGTCATGAGGATCTACCGCAAGAAAATTTGACCAACTGATTCAAACGAACGGCTGAAAACGTACGACGTAAAGGCTATGGTGGAGGAAACGTTAATTTTCTACGAATGATCATGGATAAGATCGTAAAGGATAAGACTGAGAAACCGCCCAACCTGCAGAATGCAAACAGATTAGATTTTAGGAAGGCGACATAAGAACTTAATGAGGTGATTGGTTTCATCGAGACTCAAAATGAAACAAAAATAAACACACTCTTAGTTGCGGCAGCAAATGTTTCAGCAATTCTGCTAGTTTTTAGGGACCTGGAGAAAAAGAAGAAAGTGAGACTACGGTCGAAGAAAAGAATAAGAAAGAAGATAAACCCAGTCGAGCGGACGAAAGACCAGTTATCGATCGGCAAAACTATCAACAAGAACTCCAAGAGAAGGCTTACTGGTCGGGGGATGGCCTGGATAGACTTTAACAAGGGTTTTGAAGAGCATTAAGTATGTTATCGATAAATGTTACCATGCAGGATGTGTGGAGAGAGGGATGAAACAGTGGGTTATATAACAGCTCAGTGGAAGAAACTTGACCTGAATTGTTACAAAGACTGGATGACAAAGGAGCTCAACTAGTACATCGGCACCTCTGTGGAAACCTAGGTTTCGAACGAAGTAAGTGATAAAATCACGTACCCAAACCAATACTAGAGTCAGAAGGAAAAGATCCTGCGGGACTTCAAGATTCAAACGGATAAACAAATTGAAGTGAACAAAGCTGACGTAATACTACTTGAAATACTAGTAGAAAAAAATTTGAAATACTACCAGAAAATGCTTTATCATCGACATTGCACGCCCAATTGGTACTAGAATTGGTAATAATTGAGGGAGAACACTGAAAAGTATCTAGACCTTACGAGAGAGTAACAGAGAATTTGGAAGTGTTAAGTTTAAATGCGGTCTCTGTTGTGACAGGGGCACTGGAGACATCGCCAAGAGACTCCGTGGAGTGTCTGGACATTATTGATGCAGCAGACATGTGAATCGTCCTTCAGAAAGTATGTCAGCTAGGTTCTTCAATAATTTCTTCTTCCAGGATGACAATGATAATGACAATAATAATACTAATAATAATAGGAACAATGACAATGATAATAATAACAATAATAATAATTAAAGGTCATCCCATCCCCAGGCATCTTAAAGGCGTCTTGAGAATCTTGGAGTCCCAAGATTCACAGAGATAAACAAATTGAAGTGAACAAAGCTGACGTAATACTACTTGATAAAGACAGGAAATCCCGTTACAAATGTAACAATTAACTGAGGAAATAACTTCCAATAAGCCGATAAAACAACAGAGATAGGTAAAGTTTGTAATTTTATTCAATTGAAGTTTCGTCAGTCGCAGTATGGGCTTATTGAAAGTTATTTGCTGGGCTTTGATATGTATAACGAAATTACGTTTTCCGCCTGGTTCGTCTATTGTCACGATATTAAAGACAGAAAACATTTTATCGTCGACATTACATGCCCATTTGATACTAGAATTGGTAACAAATTGAGGGAGAAGGTTGAAAAGTATCTAGTCCTTAGAAGAGAGTAACAGTGAACTTGGAAGTGTAAAGTCTAAATGTGGTCTCTGTTACAACAGGAGAACTGGGGACCCTGCCAAGAGACTCCGTGGAGTGTCTGGACATTATTGATGCAGCAGATATGTGAAATTTGTTTCAAAAAGCATGTCTGCTAGGTTCTTCCATAATTTCTTCTTCCAGGATGATAATGATAATAATAACATTAATAATAACAGGAATTGAAAACTGACTTTGGACTGATTAACTTCGTACATGTAATTGGCCAATCGAACTCGATAAGTGCAGCTCTACAATTCTCTTTCAGATTCACTTCCAATCAAAACTGGCGTTTTCGAGGTTTCCTGGAACTTTAATGTTTCCACTACTTGTTTATAATCTACGGAAATCGACTCAGTGATAAGATAATGCATTTCTTACCTTGTAAGCCATCTTTACCATACTTGTCATACACTACTCTCTTTTTTGCTGAAAATGAAAATAAATTTCTTAAGAAAGTCGTTGAGCTTCCAAAATTTGGCTATTGTCCTTAGCTTCGGTTCGCACTGACTTACATAAAAAGGTGTAGCCAGCGTGAAGCAGAGCAGTAAGTTGCCTTCTCTGATATTCAGTAAGTGGGTACCCTTTGTACTTCCAGGCCTCGAATTTAGCAGCGACACAGGCGGCCACAGGCCGTCGATGCCCTGCTTGGTGGCCACAAGGTCCAGAAAAGATCCAGAAATCCACGGTCGGAAGTGGCCTGCCCTCAGTCACAGTCGCGGTTGATTGATACCTTAAGTCGATACTCATAGCCAACAAAAAAAAAAGAAATAGTGTGCAAAACCTTTAAGAAATTAACCTCTTTCGTTAATCTTTGAAATGTTTAAGTCTTTAACATTGCCATTGTTTCCGACCATGTGTGTTTCTGACCTTCGTGCCCAGCACAACGGCCTTGATGCCCTGAATATTGTAATATCCAACCCCAGACTGGCTTGCAATTTTTTATCCTTAAATTCGAGGCCTGCACTACAATTCCGCAGGTTTCATACGTCTTATCATCAATCACCATTGTTAACCTTAACTGTTCCTGACGTCTGGCTTTGATACACGTCATGAAGTACAGTAATAATGCGTATACTCGCGTCCTATACATACCATCAGACAATACTTCGTATGCCTCGGAAATTTCCTGAAACTTTTTTGATGCATTTTCTTTGTTATCCTTGTTCTTATCTGGATGCCATTTCAAGGCAAGTTTTCTGTACCTGAAAGTAAAATTTATTATGCTTAGAAATGCTGCGCAGAGCTTTCAATATCAGAACTGGGATCACATGCGCACGCGCCGACATATGCCACAAATCCTTAGCACACCCGATTAATCACACGAATCAGAAGGCAGCAAAATTGGTCTTTTAATACATCCCAGATAAAAAAAATAGATATGCATGTATTGCTATGTTTACACGGGTCGAAAACATCTAGATTTAATTTCATCCCGATCTCCATTAAAAAATATCTACATAACAATATCTTAGTATACTGTAAATATCAATGCCCAGCATAATATTTTGACAAAAGCCATCAAAGTAAGTAAGTTGTCAAAATATTATCCTGGGCATTGGTATTTATACTAAGATTACGATTCCCGCCTGGTCAATCGATTGCTGACGTATTAGAGATAACAATATCAATAAGTGTTTTTCAAGTAAGCCTTCGACAAAGAAATCGAGATAAGTTCAGGCCAGTTCCGGTACACTGTAATCTTCCTGGGTGAGCTACCGTGCAGGTTAGCCCAGTTAAAATTTATTTGTTTCTATCTAAACTTATTTTAAAACGGTAGCCCTTCAGAGTACTTTGGTATCTGATTTTCGAGGAACCGTTTACAAAGGTACAAAAACTTATTACATGTAACACATTTAACCTTTGCAAGCCCAGGCGTCCATCCCCTTGAAGAGTAAAATCGTCTGGAGTTTGCCAGAATAAACATACTGTAATCAAAACGATGCAAGGTGGATGGCAAATAAAGTTTAATGGCTAGTAAGACCACCGTGGACTTAACTGGGCTAAATGCGTATTTTATACAGTAAGAAACATACTCCGAAGAACAGCATCTTGCAAACCAAATATTCGAGTTATAAAACAAGAAATTTATCACGGTAATATTTCGACTTTACTTCAAAGACATTGTCAAACCTAATATATTACAAACAGAGCTGTTATTTATACGAGTATAATGGAGACGGTGACATCATCGATACAGAGGAGGAACTTATGAATATTCTAAACTTCATCACGGTTAAAAGATAGGGAAGCGATAAGCTATAAAAATCGAGAAATAAATTATGGAAAAGTGTCAACTCCTTGCTTGCTTTGAGACCACTGTTAAGCTCTGGCTTGTTAAACCTAATATAAAGTGCATCTAAGAGTAGTAGTTGGTAATAACTTAATCAGAGGAGAAAAGTATTTTAAAGTTACTGGTAATTAGATTCTCAAAGCTGGAATAGTTGTTGGAGAGGAGAAGATCATTAAGTTTATCAAACATATTATTCAACTATGTCCTTTTTCTGTTTCATGCTAACCAACACCTGGTGACTTTATTGAGCACAAGGAATTTGCTTCTGGCTTCCAGTGAAGGAAGGTACACATACAGTGTATGTATATCACTGTTCACCAGAGTGAGTCTGCACAGGCTTTTATGTCAAGGTTTCACAAATGCATGTACTGTGTGTTGCAGGAGTTTGCCATTTTAAAACTGCAAGGTTGGCTTGTTCAGGCAGCAAACCAACAACATATTGGACGTTTCTTCGTGAATATGCATATGTTTTTAATGCACCCTGGGTATTACTAATCAGCATTTACATCCACACAAGAGCTCTTCTAATCCTATGACATTTAAAAATTCTTGAAACTCAGATACTACAGTATAACGAGCAACCCAGAAGCAGTTACTAAGATGCCATTTCTTTACAATGTAGGTGTACATTTGAAGTGCTTTTAAGCATTTGATGCTGACAATTGAACTCCACTCACACAAGATTAAAATAAAGTACTCAGTTCTTTCAAAATGTCTGGAATCACTTACATAGAGGACGAAGCTCCACAGGGAATAGCTACCTAAAAACCTCAATCTCCACTGATGATATGTTTTTCATTTGGTTTAAAAAAAAGAAAGCTACATGTAGCTGTAGACTTCTGCAAGCAGAAGTATGAATCATGGCTACTGTATAATTGACCACTCCATAAACCCTGGAAAGACTGGGTTCTAGGTAACCTACCCAAGCTGTCACTGGATGAAAGTTGGCAAATGCAACTGTCAACCAACATTGAACTATATGTATTAACTGGAAGGCTGACTGCCAAACAAAAAGTGAAGCCAAAAATGGCCAACATGAGGACCTTTTGGTCATTTACGTCATTCCCTCCCATGGTCGTATTAATTCGACCCAGTCCCTAAAACAAACAGTAACTCAAAACTTAACACAAACTGGAACCAAGAACTAACCCCCTGATCACCAAATATTTATTATAATTTCCAGGAGGTATGGTCTCTGCCTAACACATGGTTTTTCCATGGGTTGATGACCAAGTTTTAATCCTGGGGAGTCAAAAACTAAAGCCTATATGTTGTGCAGTAATCTCAGGAAACCTCCTGTGTAAATTGTTCTGAAAGGACTAAACACAATGATCAAACCTGTGTGGGGGCCTGGGGAAAATGACCAAAAGGTCTCCATGTTAGCCATTTTTGGCTTCACTTTTCAATTACATCATTGACTGGAGTTAGCCTTCCAGTCTATATATAGTTCAGTGAATGCAATTCTCCCACAGTTTCTGCAGGCATCAACTAGTATATTAGTGTTAAATTGTTATGTTAAATTGTTATTAAAACCACAAGGACTGCAAATATAGCTTGGTGACTCAAATAAACATAACTCAAATAATTCTAAGCCTACAGACTGTAATCTCAAATATACCATAGTATGCAACCTTTTGAAGAAAAAGTACAAATTTCACTTTGTGTAATACATATTGCTCATGTTAGGTTACAGGTACATCAAGGTAACTTACAATTAAATGTAGCCAATGTTACACCAAATACACCATTGTTTGCCAAGTCAGCACAGACCATCCTACAACCTACATGTAAACACACATTTAAATCCAAAAGGCTATTTTCCAGTTAATGAACATGCAGTATTATGCCGATGCATGAAGTTGGATCAGAGGTATTAATACACCGAAAAATCTATTTCAGATATCAACCCCTTGTACCTCAATTTGGCCACTCATAATTTACCAGATATTTGGCATTTACATTCAATTTCATTAAACTTATTATTCTACTCTTGCTAATGTCAGACAATTTCACTTGTCAAAGGGATGAACCTTGGGCATTATAGGGTTCAAAGTGCTGTTTATTTGAAGTGACCTCCAAAGTGGTCTGCACCACAGTAAATGCCCTCTGATTCAAAATATAATATTTTGTAGTAAATAGCTGGTTTAATTCAAATGGGCAGGAAACATAAATTATTTTACAATTAGAAATAAAAAAAATCAGAAATCAAAGTCATAGACTTGTTTGTACACATTGATCTACAACAATTTGCCACACTGGTTGTTTCTCACATTACTGAGGAGCTATTATAACACCATATTTTGCTTTTAAGCAATACAATATCTCAAGTCTTTTTGGGCAACATGTTTTCCGATCATTACCCAAAATTAGCTCCTGATCATCAAGCTGGTTTTGCATAAAGTTGCTTCACAAACAAACAAATGTCAGTTTTGAACAAATTGTTCAAGCAATGTGAGGCTATAGTAGTTTACAATTTAAAGTATGACGGCTAGAAACTGTTCCTAAGTGTTCATATGGAAACAATTCTCTAACAATTGCCGAAATACTGTAGACTTTGTTCAGTTTCAGCAATCAAGGTTGCTGTGATCAGGCTAGAAATTAGGCTAGAAAGTATGACTGAAAATCTCTGAAAAATGTTTCTGATTAAGAATGTATTACAGACATTGGGTAATTTGACTACTTGTAACTTGTCCACAGTACAGATTTTGTAATTATATGTACCCAGAGCTTGCCTCTGGGGGCGCGCCATCGCGCGCCCGCACGCGATCAGGTGAGTCTGGGCGCATGATTTCTCACGCGTGCAAAATTTGCTAATAGCACGTGTAATTAGTAAAATCAAAATAAAAAGTTTTGTTAATGCAAATTTTCACTTTGTGTGCTGCTATTTTTAGCTTATTGTAAAGGGCTAATAGCAAACACGTCAACACTATTTATATTCAGTATCATGTTATTGTATAAACAAACAATGCGCCAATTTCACTGTTTCCTGTCCATTGGTAAGTTATGTTTTCAAGTGTGAGTGTTTATAGTTCAAAATGGCCAGCAAAGGCAACAAGGTCGCACTTAGAACGTTTTTAAAGTGGGGAAAAGATGGAGTTATTGATTATAAGACAATCGACATTGATAAGCGCGTATATGTTAATTTTGTTTGGTGCAAAGTTTGTCAGCAGAACCAAAACGCCTTGTTTCAGCATCCAAACTGCAAAGGGCCTGTAAAGACGTCCATCAAATCATATATTGACAGAACTAATTTCGTCGGCAAACATACGATTAATCGGCATCTGGAAGTATTTGATGTCAATTCTGATTCAGAGAATGAACTTTCTCAGGAAATCGAAATGAACTCTGAAAATTCAGAGTAACACATAAACGTAAAAATTTATACTTTGATTTGTTGTTCAGACTTTTAACTGCGAACTGATTTCTTTGTTTGTTTACATTAGAAGTTGCGTATTTACATGCGATTGAAATGTACATTTAGGCCCCGTTCACATTATGCCGGATTCGCAATGTCATGACATCAATATCAGGCGTTTTACAACTTTTCTGTAGCTAGAACTTTTCCATTTAGCAGATTTTGTCAAATCCATCTTACTATGACGATGTTGGGGATTAAATGTGCTTTAGTTACGCTAAATTTTATGTCATGACCATGTGAATCCGGCATAGTGTAAACGGGGCTTTAGCGATTGATTTTTCTGTAATTTCTGGAGATTACTAAGATAGTTTTTAACTTTGTTTTTGCTTCGACTTCTTTCTGTGTATGCTTATAAACCATTCTGGAAAGTTTACTTATGCAGGGAGAATAGTTTTGTTGCTGTTTTGATTGCGTTAATTGTCTTTAAATAACCTCAATAATAATCGCGCGTGCAGCATTGTTTGCCCGCGCGGACAATTGCGCGGGCAATTTTCTGAATAGGCAAGCCCTGTGTACCTGTATTTTATTCCAACACTTTCTAAAGATGTGCCAATTAACCAGAAAATAATCAGAAAAACCAATTAATCAGCCAATTTTAGATAATCAGTAATTGGCTGATTATTATGCAATAATTGGATAAAACAATCGGCGTGTTGTTTTTCCGTACATTGCTGAAAACATGTGGTAAGGTGTAGCAAACCAATAGTGCAGATGTTTTTGATGTCAGTAATACATGTACGTGTCTTCTAACAAATGGAGTCTCATGAAAAAGGTCCTTCGCCTGCTTCAGCCCTTCGAGAAGTACACAAAACTGATGAGCAAAAGCAATTCATCCATCTCTGAAGTTATTACTACTATTGCCGTACTTAAGAAATTTCTAACCAAAGACGAGGGAGACAAGGTCACCAGTGTTTGTACAATGCACGACCGAGCTGAGTGCCTCCTTGGAGCAAAGATTTCAAGCAACATTGGAAAACAAAAGCTGCAAGTTGGCCACAACACTGGATCCTAGGTTCAAGACAAAGTTTGTAAGTGATGGTCGTGCTGCACTGGTGGATGAAGTTTGTGGTCTCACTGAGACTTTGATTGAGGAAGCCCAGGAAGAAGCAATGACAGATAGCATCTCCATCCAGAAAAAGAGCCACAGCAAAGTTACTCGTCAAGACCTATGGCCCTGTTTTGATGAGATTGTTGGCTCAAGTGACAAAGCTTCAAACAGTGAAAACAACATAGCAGAAGAGATGGACGCTCTCCTTGCATACCACTACAGACGTTGCAAACATGCCCTTATGCTTGGTGGCATGAAAAGAAACTTGCATTCCCTCATCTGTACAAAGTTGTGCTGAAATACCTGAGCCCCCAAGCTCAAGTGTATATTCTGAACTTGTGTCCAGTGAGGCAGGGAATATTTCAATGGAGAAAAGCAGATTATTGCCTCGTAAGGCTGAAAACATTTTATTTTTACATCATAAATTGCCAAAGCTGATTAACTTTGATCACTGATTAGTAAGTTGTAAGTCGATCAAGCAGATTTTGTAATTCATTGTATCATTTGGAAATTGAAATTATGTCAAAGTCATTTGCGGTTTTATAGTAAATTTAATATCTCATCAAAATCTTGAACAAAATAGGCCAATTAAACAATTGTCATGTTGTTTCTTATCTTTTTCTCATAATTTATTAGCTACCTTCAATGTTTTAATTGAAACTGTGGAAATGACATCAGCCTAGTGTTTGTTATTTGAAAGCACAAATTAGAAATACGGATGGAGATTACATTTAAAAACTGATGAGTGACACACTATTGCGCTGTGCTTCAACCAACAAATGAGCAATGAATGAACTGTCTGGGAGTGGTAAGCAACAAAAAACTGACAATTGGTTTATGCCAATTAATCAGCCATTTTCCTTATCGATGAATCTCTAATATTTTCTGGGTAGAACAACTGACTTACACTCTAATGTTAAATTGGGCTTTTTCGATTGATATCAATCTGACCCACCATTTTTCTCATGTTTCTGAAATTGTGGATATTACCGTAGTTGACCAGGTAAGCGCCCATCTTAATGCAAGCATTGCAAGCATCCACCCCCTGTTTAACGAAAACGTAATTTTCCGGGTTATTTTTTAACATTCTCTCAGTACAACTGACCACTGTCTTTGCAGAGGTCCGCTTCCTATTAACCAATGAGAATTAGCATACTCTGATCCTCAAACTGGATTTATAAGAGTTTCAGTTTAACACTATAACGATCATTTTGTTACTAAAAAGTGATCATGCCACTTAAGTTAAGACAGTACACTGTCGAATGGAAAGTCAACATTGTAGAATGGCATCGGAGAAATGGGCACAATGTTTCAAAAACTGCACAAAAGTTCAATATTGATCGTAAGCAAGTTCGAGAGTGGAACGCTGAGCACTTATAATCTTTTATTGAACAATTATTGATGCTTTCTTGTCTTGTGGCATCTCAAACAACCTTGACAGCACTGAAGATGATCTAGTTTCAGACAACTTTCCTACATTAGACAAAGGTGATCTACATGGAGAACTTGGGGACATATTGTTTGACATGGATTCAGACTTTGACCGGTTTGATGAACATGATCTTTAGACCTTTACACTATAAATGCAAGATTTTAAATTCATATTTTGTAATATAGTTTTGTTTGCTTCAATATATTAAGAGTATTAAAATGGTTTTGTTTGCTTTCATATATTCAGAGTGTTGGTGTAGCCTTTATACATATAAAATCACTTTTTTGCATAAGGCACATTTTGCTTGTGTAAGCGCCCACTGCTTGTGTAAGTGCCCACCCCCTTCTTTAGATGAAAATTAAAACATTGTGAAGGTGGGCACTTACCTGGTCAACTATGGTAAGAAACTATCAATGCCCAAATTTCTGTAGTGGTTATAACTATTATACATAAATAATTGGTTCTTCATCTATAATGAAGGAAAACACCACGATAACATTCATTGGACACTGACTTTTAGGTAAGATAACCCTAAAAATTTAGAATGTTTAGCAAAAATTTCTTTTTTGAATTTGTATACAGCTTAACTCTTTCCTGTCCGATGACCTCCCCTTTGATGAGTAAAATTGTTTGGCATTGGCCAGAGTAAAATATTAAAGTCTCCATAAATCACTAAGGACCTATATGGACAGGAAGGAGTTGAAGAGATAGGTTTTAAACCTTGGCTAAGTCTTTCCTGTCCAAGGACTTTCCCCTTGACTACTAAAATTTCCTGGCATTAGCCAGAGTAAAATACTAAAGTCTCCATGGGTCACTAAGGACTTATACAGACAGGAAGGAGCCAAAGCGACCTAAAACTTTAAGCTAAAATTTTATTGATAATGCCCATTTTTCATTTGCCAGTGGCATTGTCATCCATGGTCTAGCTAAAAGTTATGCCCTGTTTAACCCTATACTATTAAATTGTGCAGGAGGTCTCCCCTTGATGAGTACAATCATCTGGCATTAGACAGGGTAAAATAATAAAAGTGCTAATAAAAAGAAGTCTGAGGGATTCTTGGCCTCCAAATATTTGATTGTAAATATTTTTCATTGATTGTTATAAGCTTGTAACAAAACATTTTAAACCAAATATTACATTAGCAGATTACAGCTAAATGTTGTGGTAATTAACAACAAATAGTCCATCCGAAGTGAAAAGCTTCATGAATAACACATCATTTCATAAGCAAACCACTCACTAAATATGGTCCTTACACCACCATTGTTTCTTTAACCCACCTTAAGCAGTATACCATAGAGAAGCGAAGCCATGATCCAATAAATACATAAGTTATGATGATATATGATGATATACTATGTTGCTTTCTTAACTTATATATCCGCGACGTTCTGAAAACGCCCATAAAAACCAGGCAAGTGATATTTCAATGACAGGTATATTATTTCGAATTTCTACTCCCGATAACGACTGCTCTAGAATTTTTTAAACTATCTATGTGGACATCTAACAAAACCAATACACTCACTCGTGAGCTGTCTAGCTTGTGTTGTGTAGTGCACATAAAGTGGTAAACAGTAGTCATACCACACCTATTCGTCTATTTACTGTAGACTGTAGGACAACATTGAACAGCGCAAATTCATCAACAAAGCTATCATAGAAGAATTTTACCAGTAAATAAATATTTCTGTACCAGTAAATAAGTAGTCCATTTGGCATCACTGTAGCAGTACATGCTTCGGTGTTTTCAGCTGCTCAAAAATGTCTAAAGAAGTTTCGTATAACAGTTTGCATTCAATCGTGTGCCGGTAAGGTAGGGACCTCGTTTTAATGAACGTACTACAGTTCAGTTCTTCGTAATTAATGCCTCACATTAACTTCCACTTCTTTGCCATTTAATACTTTCATTTCCTACAAAACTTACGCTTTCTTGATATCCTGTTCTGATGCATCTCTTTTGACACCCAAAACGTCATAGTAATCTGACATTATGTGACTACCAGAACAAATTCCAAGAACGGTACTCAATATTTGTCTTCGTGTTTAAAACGATAAGATTTTCTCCAAGAAAAAAGGTTATGACGTGAAGAAATAAAATCACACTGTACTTCCTCAGGAACTATGATAACGCATATATAAAACAGTGCATCCCAGGTATCACCAGGGCCCTCGCTACTGCGACCAAGTGGGTCTGCGAGATCTGCGCAAGGTCTGTGTTTGTCTGCAACGCCGACTAAAGCTGGGCGTAACGTAAAGCTTTACCAGTAAATTGTTAAACGTAGTCTTGCCTTTTTTAAGACTGTGTAGTTACGATAAATTTTGTGATAATATTCCTGATCTCATACCGACGATATCACTACCGTATGTGTTTGTTTTCTAAGTATTTAACTAGGAACACGTGCACGCAACAGCCCCTTGCCAAAGCTACCGTTATATCCCTAAAGAATACGAATTACAATTGGAAGGTCAAAAAAGGAAGCTCTTACACGAAAGCTGTCTTGAAGCAATGACAATTAACAATTATAACTGAGAAATTGCCGAGGGTCGAGAACCCCTTTCCTCCGAAGAGTAAGAGAGTACAGTTTATTTGAAGGGCCTGGGCTAGAGAATGCGTGAATAGGATCAACAAAGAAAAGAACAAATTCTTCAAAGGCTTGTATGATGATAATTGTCATAGACAATATGACTGATGAAACACCACAAAATTGTTGGTTAAATCGTGCTGAGCTTCGACTTATTGACTCAAGCAGTCTTCAGAGTGATTACAAGTTTTTCAGTTGACTTCAGCAGTGTAGATTAATTGTGAATTTATCGTTTCATATTACCCTGAGGATGATTCTGAAATAGAATTGAAACACTACACAGGCTTCGCGAAAATTTTGCAGATGAAGTATTACAAATGTAGGAAAAGATGTTTAGTGATTTTCTGTCCAGATATCGTAAACCAGAAAGACATATTATCCTAGGTGTTTTGAACCAATTCTGTCAAACAGAACATAATAAACAAAACAGCCACTTAAATTGTAACTCAAGATTAGCGATAATTATCCGTTAAACAACCGGACCAAGGACTGCAAGCAGGCTAACCAAGGACGAATATGACCATCTGAGGACAGTCTTAATGGCTAATGGTTCCTTAGGAAACTTATCAAGGCATGCTTGAGGTCTTCAGAACGAAAATCCCCACGGTCGTAGCAAGGCAAATTTTAGGGGGTCCAACTGAGCGACCGAGCCGAAGGGCTAGAACTGTTGGTATTTGGGCTGGAAGACAGTTTAGGATTAATATATAAGTAATTTGTCAGGCACGTTTAGCTGAATAATGACCATCTACACATGTAAAAGTCACACATGTTGTTACAGGCTTGTTGGTTCAAAAAGCCTGTAACAACATTGTCATCATGATAGAAAAAGACTGGTAACATAACAACAGTGTTCAGTCATGCTAGAGTTGAAGATGAACTCGGGTGAAGAATAATGATGTTAATGCTACTCCGAGCGACGAACCATACCGGACAATTAGAGAAAACTCTACTTGGCCCGGCAGGGATTCGAACCCGCGACCTTCGGTTTACTA
>JBAHVQ010000235.1:0-18438 GCA_036872915.1 Nanipora kamurai | reverse complement strand
CATATGAAAATATTAACTCCATCGGATCATCAGTCATAAGTTCAGTCGGTCGACGTGGTTTTGCTTACTTCCTGGTTTAGAATAGGTACCCTGTGACGTTATTCGGGCATGGGTGCCAGTTCGGGCACTAGTCTGAATGCAATGCCCAAAGCGAGCACAATGGAACAGTGCCGAAGCACGGGCATTGTTTTCTGCTTTGTCTGCATGCAACCTCGATCTCAGGCTCTCTCTTTTTTCTTCCTTGTCGTCTGGAGAGAGACCCTAGTTGCAGCTAACGGTTGTGGGAAAGGGGAGGCAAAGTTTTCAAATTATAGCTATGAGAAAATCTTGCGTGTGCCAGGTTGAAGTTAAATTGCTGTTGAGTAGCCACTTGCCAGCACTAATGACCGAACAAATGCAATTAAGTTTGTTCACTTTCACAAAACAACTTCGGAAACCCTCTCTGCGGTATTATTGAAGCAACTGTGGTCAGGCGACCAGCTGCAACCAGGGTCTCTTTCTCAGCGACAGAGGAGGAGAAGGGCGAGAACCTGGGATCGAGGTTGGTCTACATGGTTTCTTTAACTCCCTGTTAGTCCATTCTGACAATTTAGATGGCTAGCCTTAAAGTGGATTTCCACTAGGTGTAAAATGTTGCGCGGCTGACTTATTTCTTTTGTATTATGACCTACCTAGAAGAAAACTATTGAATTTGCACAAGAAAAAAGTCGCTTGCGCGACACTTTACGCCTAGTGAAAATCCAGCCTCAGTATTTGACACTCTTACGCATACCTATCTAAGACAAGTGACCACCAAGATGACCAGCTACCGTCCAGAAAGCACATGCAGGCCCGCTTTATCAGGCAAAATAACGCACTTGTAAACATGTGTTTACATCCTTAAAGGGACATTCGTCTTCTCAACTCCGCGAAGCGGATGTCAAAAAACTGGAGAGCAAGGCTAAAATTGATAGGCAGGAAATTGAACTCAAGTTTAAAAGCAGCGTGAAGTCCGTGCCATGGCTAGGGAATTAGCTAGGGTGGTTGGATGAGCCTGAAAAAATTTTGACAATCTCGTTTGCACAGAGGTCATATGGTTCAGTGTACATGTTGCTAATACAAAATGGTTTCAGTCATCTTTAGACTAATTTAAAAGAAAGCCAAAATGCCATCAATTCAAGCCTTGCGCACCCATCAGTTCGGCTACCCAGTTGGTGGCCACAACACTTTGTGATTTCCCAGGTTTCTGAGTATGTCTGTATTTGTCGAATTTACTGTACTTTCTGAGCAATATATGTGTTAGTTTTAACAGAGCTAAATTAGCACGTGAATCCTTTATCAATGTTATCATAATATCATAACATCATAATATCATAAGCGCTACGCAAATTTTAACTAATAAGCTTAGAACTTGTACAGTTCTCAAAGACAAAATCCATGTCCATTTTGAAACACAGAAGAGCAATACATGGTTAAAACAGTGCAAATTATTGCAGTGACCCTCACGTAAAACTGGGCGCATGAATTATGAAGTCACAAATTTTCCAAGAGTGCTTCCGAACAAATAAAAATGCAAAGAACAATCTTATGCAGAAGAAAATAATCGGAAAACGTTTTTTCAATTGTTGGTTGACCTTTCTTGGTTAACAAATTAGTTGTATAGTTGCTGATTGAATATGAAAAAAGAAAATCGCGGATATGCTTTAAAATGCTTTCCATTTGACTTCTTGTAACCTGTTTTGAGTGATATTGTTAAAAGAAAAGCACACGAAGACAAGGGGAAAAGTTCGAACAAAACTCTGAAGCGAGGAAAGAAAATAATTTAAGGAGGTTCTCTAGAGTAATTTTTAATAAGAGACTGGTTCTTAAGTATGGCTGGACACGCATGCGTAGATAGATGGTGATCTTGTCGAACCATTATTTTATCACGACAGCACCGACCGCGTCAGTACTAATGTTAAATTTTTGGACGTTTGCTTTGGCAAATTTCTTTCAAATTTGGTAAATAACGCAAACACAATCAGTGTAATAATACGTTAAATTTTCAAAATTTTTCATATGACAGAATTTTTTAAAATCCACAAAGTTTATTGCCGAAAAATCTGTCTGAACAACCTCCTCTGAAATTTTGATATTTTATTTTTCTGTGGAATATCTAAACTCATATCAATTTTCAGGAAAATTCACCACGGAGATCTGAAGATATTGTGTCTCAAATGTGATAATTATTGTCATCTTAACAATCGAAGATTACATAATTCGAAAATTATCTCATGTTTATAATGCTTCTTTTACAAGTAGACACACTTTGTACCGAACATTCACTATTTTAAAGAGAGAAATGCCCATAAATGGATATCATGGTACTATTGCGTCTAATAAACTTTAGAGAGAAACTGTAGAGAGCCACCTCAATTGGCGTAAGAACAAAGGAGTGACATAACAGTGAGCAAAAGAGGTCAATGAAAATAGCTGGAAAGAAAAATCAACATAGGAAAAGTGGTGTATAACCAATAATCTTGCCTTTTAAAGAGGATTTTGGTTTGGGGATAAGTTAACTATCTCGAAACAGCATTTCCAAAAGAAGTGTAACAAACTTTTGGGAATCCGTTTGAGCGAAGTTCTTCCATAAATACATCTTAATTCAGAACTGTCATTAACAGTTTGACTTTAATTAAAATTTTGAATTCTCAGTTTTTAAAAAAATTTTCAATTTTTTCCTTTTTTATGTGGATCCTAACTTGTTACAGTCCTGGGAAATTGAAATCGGTTTGAAAAGCGTTTGTTAAACTTCGTTAAACAATGAATCATGACATATCAGGCGCATAAAATCCACTTTTCTGACTCAGTTTTTTACGTACATTCCAAAAAACTTTGTCCTGGGTTTAAATTTGAATAGGAAGTAGGTTAAAATGACAAACGTTAACTCCATTTTCTGTAGTCAGGTATTTCTTGATCGGACAGAATAGAGTGAGAGTTAAAAATCAGTAATGGTAACTCATCTGAAGAAATTGATAAAAATTTGAATAACTTAGTTAAAGTGAAAACATCACCAGAGATCCTGCTGACTGTGTGGATTTATTCCAAAACTTATTAGGTGAGTCTCCTAAAATGTTTCACGTTTCTTCTGCACTTTAATTATTTTACAGATGCATGCCAAAATCTCAACATTATCATAAAACTTCTGCATGATTGAATTTATTCTCTCATAATTGGAAAGTATGAATTTTTAAAATGCCGCGTATGTATTTTTTGAAATACATCCGTGGTTCTCACTTAGTTTACTTGCCGGGTATGGGAAGGTTAGACTCTTAGAGTAAATACGCTATGGGGAACATATTATCTTAAGCAAAAACCATGAAAGAAATTAAACATGTCGTTTAGGCAACGTGCATATTTTCATTTGTGAAACAACACTAGCTGAAGAAATATAGAAATAGTAGTCTCGGAGAAGCGATTTCATTCTGCTGAAAATTTAAAATAGTAGAATTGATATTTAGAGCGAAGGTCCTTTGCAGTTAAAGTAAAATGACATATAACTCGTAGGCCCTTCGCCTGAAACGTCAATTTTACAATTTCAAAGTAACGTCAGTTCCTAAATCCAGTTGGCTTTATCCGTGTCGGTCATCATTGGCTACACAGCAATCTACTTTTATATTATTACCAATGTTTGATCTTGAACGTCATTTCCAGCTCATTCTGTGATAATTGCCGAAGTGAATCCATCGATTTATACATACATTTTACCTTTTGTGGACTGCTGCAATTGTGTTCAACAAGCCAAAAGTCGATTTTGTTTCGAATTTGTATGAATTCCGTGAGTTTTGATTCATATTCCCGAAATAATCAACTCATCACCCCCATTGAGTTCATCCCAAATTTTGCAAATCATATGTTTTGAAACATCTGCTCTTGTTCTGCCAGTGCTAATTTGTCATCAAGTGTATAACTTTCTAGGCGAAAATGGCAGATAAATAATCTTCCTCATACATTGCACATCCGAACTTTCGAACTAGATAAACCTTATCCGGTGTACAGGGAATTAAGAAGTTAGCCGAACTTTGAAAAACTGTCGCAACCTTGTTTTTTGGTCGATCATAACTGAATTCTCATTAGCATAACATTTGGTCAATGACAGCTGAGATTAATTAAAAGTTTTCTATTTTTAACTGGTCTTTGTTCATGCTTGTTTTTTTTATAATAGAAGAATGATAATGCAGCTCCTTCGAGATAACAACATGTTGACAAGAAAATGTGTTTAATATCTTAGTTTGATGATCTTTTGATCCTGATTGCTCTTGCTCAGTAAACTCTGACAAAAGGAACGAACCTTCGTCGTTTTTCAGTTTGTGTACAAATTTCTGATCCAGTATTTTGATTTGGAGGACTGCTTCTTGGAAATTTGATAATAGTAAGCTCCGTCTCAAAAAAACTACTAGTAAAATGATAGACTAAAAGAATTTAAACAAGTCTGAATTGAGTAACACAAAATGTCTGTTTATAAAAACAAAAATAAAAGCTTGAGAAACTTATACATTCGTATGGTGTTTGACAGCTTTGCTGCATTTAATTTCTTGACCTTTTTTGGTCGTGATTCAAAATCGAATCACAAGAGTTGTTTCCCGACCGGTCATCTTCCAAAACTGCTTCCAACCGTATTACAGCTGCAATCCAACGAATGCTTATAAACAAAATATATGAACGACTTTACTGGTGTGCTTGAGCTCATATGGTTTACTGAAGAAAAAGCGTTTGTTGCTACAAGCAGCCTTCAAAAGCGCTCTTTTAATCTTTCTGAAGGGGTGACCCCTAAGCATTTCATGCGCTCAAGTTAACCTCAAAGGATTTAATGTTTTGATTCAGAGGGTGTTTATATGATGCAGCTCATTCCGAATTGGGTTTGAATTCATACCGGTTCTCATTCCGGGATGAAATTTCATTGTGGTTTGAAATTTCATTCCGGTGTCATGTCACGGCGGTGCGAACGTTCATTCCCGATTGAAAAATATTACCGGCAGGACTAAAACGTGCTAAACATGGAAATGGAACGACGAAAAAACCGATTGGTTTTTAGACCAGCTTTTTAACCACTAACCTTTTGGTGACCGTCCTGGCTTAACCCAAAACCGCTTTCTCCAGCGTAATATTGGCACTGTGGTAAATGCTTTATTTTATTCGTGACCACATCAGTCTATTATTTTTGCTACAATGCTGTTTTCCTTTCCTGTAGTTATTATTTGCAAATTATCATTTTAAGGCAGGTGATAAAGTTTAAAAGGGCAGAAACTGCTGAGTGAAACATACCCGCTATAATGTTATTGATCGCTATCTTGAAATTTCAGATTTCAATCGCATTTCGATCCTAGGACACAATTCTAATACAAAAGCGTTTGGAATTCAAGTCCAATCCAGAATGAAACTCAATCCCGACTCTTGTAAACACCCTTAACGGGAGATCTATGTTTATGAAAGAGTTAATGGCAATATACATTTCGAACACATGCAAAATTTCGATTTCTTTTCTTCAAACGCAGCCCAGCTGCACTGAGACATCCTCCTCCGCCCGCAACACTAGTTTATCAATAACCACAAGTCCAACACTGCAATTTTTTGTCCTCGTTTTTTTTCGTGGCCATGTTCCTGACAAGGGTGTAACGACACTGAATTGGAATTTTGGTTCCATAAGGCCGGTCTAAACGTTCCAACATTATTGGAATCGTCAGGCAACAAATAATGTTATAACAAATACAATTTTTTCTCCTGCACTCAACGAACAATAAGATCAGTGAGACTGCTTGTCATGCTCTCATGTGGCTGGAAAGTTGAATGAAATTTTGCATTTGTTAACATTTTGTTTCCCAATGTTGTCCAACGACGTTGGAATGTTTAGGCTCGGTTTAACTTGTTTTGTGGTACACTCATCTAGTTCTTCAAATATTTTTAATGTTCATTGATATATTATAAGAACTGCGACAATCGATAAGCCTTGACGACCCACTCAATTTGACTTGGGCGGTGCATGTCGGGTGATTCGAATTTCCAGTCCACAAGTTAAGAATGTTAGCGTAATCTGGGTTTGTTTTTTTAAACAATTACAAAATTTTTGTCATTAATAAACATCCATGTTATGGTGATGATACATGGAATACATATGGCATAATTGTATCGGACCTTTGTTAAATGATCAGTGATAGGTATTCCGCAAGCACTGCAACGTGTGAGTGCTTTGTTGGACTGTAATCAAAGCACCAATGAAGCGAAAATTGAGCTTGTCTAATTTAAAGGAAGTTTTTAAATTTTAAATGAATAACCTCTTTACTTTTTCCATTTCTCACTTCTTTTTTGACATATATAAATTTGTTTGATATGTAAATAACATGTGTTACATAATTTTGTTGTCACATCCGATATCACAGCCTATCAGTGTAAAAAGATATGCTGATATAACCACCATCTCCAAGCAAAAACATATTGTCCAAGAAGTGTTTTAGTTTGTTGCGTCGTACCGACATCACTGCTTGTCAGTGAACGTAAGAACATGTGCCGAAATCATTGATTTATCAGCGATGGAAAACTCCTTTGATAATTTGTCACCATAACAGCACGCAAACATTTTATGAAATTTAACACAAAATGAAGTCATGAATCATACGATTGGCAAATGATAAGAATTTTACAATTTTTTCTGGGAAAATGCATGAACCTAGACCACCTAAATGAAAAACCAGCTGTATTTAGATAATGAGAAAATTGAAATTTGTAATTTCAGAAAGATTTTGGAAAAACTACAACGCAAAGGGTGCCATTAAGTTTGGGTAAACATGCAAGTTTTCCTTAGAACATTAGCCAGAGATAGACCAGGCGGGAATCTCAATTTTAATAGGAATATTGCAGGGCTTTAATATTCCTATTAAAATTGAGATACAATTTTTCATTCAGGCTTCCGTTCAATTTGAGATTAATATGTACAAGGATGTTTTTCAAAGAGCCTATATCGCTAGCCATTTGGAAAACGGACGCCTCGTTACAAATTAAACGAAAAACCGTATGAATACTTACTCAAAACATTCAGGAAAGAATTAAGCAGAATAATCTCAACTTGTCCAAAAATGCACTGAGATATTCTATTCTGTCTAAAATTCGTAATAAATAACAAAACAAAAACGTCAAGGTATGGGCAGATATTTTGAGGCAACGATTTCATGCTGATTAAAACCAGTAAAAATTAACTGACGAGTTGTTTCGTGACCTTTTTGCAATTGAAACATTTACAATAACATTTGAATGGAAACGTTTTGGTGGACTTCAAAAGTGACAGCACAGTACCGTGTGACAACTTAATACGGGGCCGATCAGTACAAGATTAACGCTCTGCTTCTGAGTGTGTGGACGTTAATAACCTTAACCGAGGTAAATGCGTCAAAAATTTACTGCTGTGTTACGTAAGAAAGAAGCTTGGAAGTGTCAACCCTTTTTAATCCATCTGTTAGTTACATGCCAGGTGATCTCTTGTTGCATTGTTTTCAATTTGGTTTTAACATGTAGGCTGTCTCAGTGAATCAGATACCTCTAACCTTTTGGATAAGAAGTTCGAAAGATTAAGAAAGATAAGGAAAGATAATATTCGCAAGAAAAGGCTAGACGTGGGCAAGTTAATAATCAATAATAATTATAGTGACCATAACAGGATTATGGACTACTAGATCCTTGGGTACATCAATGACTCTTCCCGGTTCATCGTGTTAATAACAGTTTGCATACATGGAAAACCATCTTATACTTTTTCATACAAAATATTAAGCAGACTTATAAATATTATATAGACTTTGTAAATTCAGTCTTTACTTATACCCTCATTTCAACGCGGTAAAGGGGAGTGAGAAGTTGCCTAAGGAACAATTAATTCCAAGACATTATTCGATTTTTCTTCTTGTTCAAATAACTTCGAGGGACATGATTGTTCGTGCCAAACTATTTTGAAATTCGTCTCAAATCATATTGGATGCAGTCGAGATATAAAAAAGCAGTTGGAAGATGCTAACGGAAGGAAACGAGAAACGAGATGAAAGTTTAATTGAGCACTCACAGCAATATACTTAAACCACAGAGAGTTGAACGCTTCCGAAATTAATTAAATTTAAACTATTTAAAATGGAAATTAATGTTTGTAATATGATATTTAAGTCAGCTTCTAAAAGCAAAACTTCTTATTCATGAAAACCTTTTGATGAGCAGAATGCAAACTTAGCATGTTTAAACGTATTGTTAAACTTGGTAAAAGTCCCAAGAAGCCCTAAATTACAAGGATAACAACTTGAATCTTGTAGACATCGCAAATCTGTCCGAGACATGATTCAAATACGTCAAGTCATGTGGACGATCTTCATAATAATGTTTATTCAAAGTGCGAGCGTAAAGGATTCAGCCAGAATTGAACGGAAAATAACAAGTACAATTAGAGATATTCAGCAAGATCAGACAATTAAGTACCGTAAAATTCGGAGAAGTAGAGCGTCCCAGACAGAAAACAAAGATGAACAAAAAAGACATTCAACAAAACACAATTGTCAAAGTAAATGCATGGGTAAAAAGACAATTTTTAAGAATGAAGTATCTTGTTATCTCGACAACGCTTGCTTTGAAACCTTCTTCGATTGTTGTCATAATTACGTCCAATGTTGTGGAAAACAGACCAAGCTAAATATTATCAACGGAACAAGTACAAGTTCGTTGCCTTGGACATGTGTGAAAATGGGCAGAACAGTTGGAGGTTGTGGACTAATGGGAGTGCAAGGTGTGTGGATGATCCAAGATTGTCCGTTGAACTGGTCGTCCAATGAAACCAAGCATAAATGTCGCAACCCACCAGATGAGTTTTCATTCCCAGTGGAGAACTATCTTCCAGTGGTAGCCGCAAACAACTTTACCTACCGAAACAAGTATTGCGCAATTTGTCACGGTATAAAGGACTACACCACTTGGAACGTGGGAATTCATACTTTAGTCATCCCTCCTGCTAAATACAGCCTTGGAGCCAAACTCAAATTTGTTGTGGATAACGAAGGGAGTATTACTTACGTAGAACCAGGGAAAGATCAGCCAAGACGTTATTGCATTGTGAAGAATCGCAGAGGATGTAATAACATCTCTCACATGGCATACGAAAGTTGCGTGAATGGACCGGTAGAAGTTGTTTCCACAGGATTTCCACAATACCTTTACTTTAAGAACAAAGAATGTGCGATGTGTGAAGGGTATGGTGATGTAGATTCCTGGGCGGAGGCTCAAAGATGCTCAGCACCTAATGAAGGATTTTCCATGGTATTTCATGTCAAAAAACCTAATTCCAAGCCCACTGGTAAACTCATTTATCGTCGATGTCCAGTTAACATGGTGTATGATGAAACCTTAGAGTTTTGTCGCAAAGGTTACGTCGCTTCAATTGTTGACGTTTTATCAAACCAGTTCTTTGTTGGGTTGTGGCTGATTCGAAATCCATCAGTTATTTTCAATGGAAGTCTACTGAAAATACATTTTAAAAAAGCTGTGGCTGACAAGTTTGATTTGAAGCCAAATCAAATATCTGACCTTCATTTCTATCATCAAGACCGCAGGAGGAAACATGTCGTTGCTACATTTCGAGTAACCCTGATCCCACAAGAAAGTCCGGTGCAACGGAATAAAATTAATGCTACAAGCAGCAGATTATTAAAACTTTTAAACGCAGAAAACAACTTTACACTAGTGTTTGGGAATTTAAGCTTGCCGGTGATTAAAATGGTTTCAAAACGATTAGCTTGTGTCGGAAGAAAGACCTTGTCAATCAAGGAATACACAATAGACAGGGACAATGAAACAATGTTTGACAAAAAATCTGGGAGTACATTTTTGCTGAATAACTACTCTGTATTACACGAGGTAGGTGGGACTATTACGCTTTGCCCTAAACTTCTTTTTTCTAACTGCAGTACAGGTACTTATATTTCTCTTTCTCTTAACGAATACGTTATTCTTCCCGACTTATCACTTTATCATAATGCGACAAACCGGACATACGCTTTTGGAGAGTATTACGTCAGCGAGACCGTCTATGACGTCGTAGATGACGCAAGCAGAAATGCAGACAAGACTGTCTCAAATTTTCTCCGAAATTCTGCAGTTTTAATTTGCTTTCCATTTAGAACGCATTATAAACATAGAGGGTACATTTACAGCAAATATGTTTATCCATTACGGATTTTAACCATCACTGGGTTTATAATATCCATAATTTCTGTACTCCTGGTATTAATTACTTACACCTTGTTCGAAGAACTGAGAACTCTCCCTGGAAAAAATCTGATGAATTTGTGTTTGTCCTTGTTAATATATGAGTGCCTCTGGCTTGTTCGTTATGGTCTAGAAAAGGAAACGGTCCTATGCATTGTTGCCGCCGTCTCAGAACATTACCTCATCCTAGTTTCTTTCGTAGCCATGTCTGTAATTTCCTACCATTCCTGTACCGTCTTCTCCAAGAATTCGATTGCATCAAAAACATGCAAGAGAAAAGAACAACGAGTATTTCTGAAGTATTCAGCGATCGTGTGGGTGTCGACTGCTGTCTTCGTTGCTGTTTGTGTTGCACTTGACAAGACAAAAGTATTTCCAATAAATTATGGTACGACATGTTGGCTGGGCACAAAGAACTCGAAGATTTACTTATTCTTGCTACCAATTGGAGTGTCACTTCTCGTCAATATCTCTACGTTTATTCGCACAGCAGAGTTTTTATTCCAACACGAACGGCAAACAAGAAATGTTAGACAAAGCAGAAAACAAAATTTTGTAGTTTGTATAAAACTGTCAGTGCTTACTGGTTTTCCTTGGCTTTTTGCCTTCCTCGGTGCTATTTTCGAAAATGTGGTAGCATTTGAGTATCTTTTTGTTATTTTTGCATGTTTAAGTGGATTTTACATTGTAATTGCATTTTTATGGAATAGAAGGATTTTAAAACTCTATCAAAATTGTTTAAATAGAGATAACAGAAGCAATGCAACAACAGCAGTGAAGTTAAAAACTAAAATAACAGCAATTTGAAGAATTAGACTTATAAGTAAAACTAAAGAAAGTCGAACATGTACCTACTTGCAAGAAAACAATATGTTGTTGTTTTTTTTTTTTTTGTTTAATTAGTAAGCCAAAAAACTCAATCTAAATTTCAGCTGTCCATTGTCCTGAATGTAATATCGATTCTACATCTTAATCCATTTCACCTAAAGTCAATCAACTTCATGTAAGTCGCAAAATGGATCTAAACTTAATAAATATTTCATGTCAATTCAGAGATTGTGAAGATCAAACGTTAATCCAGGCTCCTGCATGCTGCTTCTTTGCCTCTTTTTAACTAGATTATGTGAACATGAACTATATATTGCGTCCTTTATTAAGTTTAGTTAATAATGTATAAGACAATCTCAGAACTATTTTCTATGTGCACTCACTTGATAAAGTCCACAGAATGTTTTTAATTCAGCTGTTGTAAACGTTGATATAATTAAACAGCCCCCTACCAGAACGTGAGTTAAAATTTTTATTAGTTTACTCCGCACTAAACAATAGTCTTAAAAATTTAAAACATGCCTTCAAAAACCAAGTTCTGAAACAACCAGAATATAACATTATCTGTTTACCGTGGATGTTTGAAGATGAGTGCAGTCAATCCATCAATGAAGTTTGACAGGAACAAGTCATTTTTACGCATGGTTGCACAGATTTTGCGAGCTCTTCTTAACACCGCTGCCAAATGCCAAACAAATGTGTGGGAACATGGCTCAAAGGACAGAAGAAGGCTAGGGGCTTTGTTTTGATTAATTATGACCAGATTCCTACACATATTCTGCCAGATTACAAGCTAAAACTATTGAAAATACATGGTCGATAATGCATACATTATTACTTTGCATTCTAAAATATTCTGAATTTATCCACCAACAATTTCATACCCCACTTTGACATATAAAAATAAATATTTGGACCGTGTTCAATTCTACCTCCAATGAAAACGAACTATCAAATTCTGTACGTTTCTGTACACCATTCCTGTACGTTTCTCTACACCATGAAGTGATCTGTCTTCTTTGTTCAAGTCTTGGAGGAGTATTAGTGTAAACTGAAAAAATTCCATTATACGTAAAACTTAAATTAGGCCGAGCATCTATTTGTGTCCAAATAATGGCTTTTTCGTGCTTTGTTGTTAATTTGCGTTGTGTCGGTTATGAATCTTCATCACTTTTTGAATCCATGTCGTGAGCTCTGCAGTGAAACTAATTTTAATAAGACAAAGAATGAATTGCACTCCGCACGAAAAATTCCGCCTGGTGTTAATACGGGCTGAAGTAAAGATCAGTCTGACTGATATTATTTCCAGGCCAATTTCTCTTATTATTATACTAATTTTATAATTCTTTGGACTCTTACCGGATGACCATTGGTTATGGAAACCAAAAACTGCAGTAGGGCCTAACAAACTATTTAAATTTGAAGGAATGATCTTGAACCTTTTTCTCGGTCAGCTCGTCAAGGCATGTTCTTTTCTTACGCGAGAATTGCGTGTTTGAAACTTTTTACTATTTCCTAATTATACAATATTTATCAGTGTCAACTGATGTTGACAATGATTAATTGAGTGTAAATATTTTTCCATATGTAAGGTAGTCTATATTTATCAGTTCCACCCGAAACTAATGTTGGTACCAGTAAAGTGAATGTTTTCCACAGGTGAAATATCTTACATCTGAGTATTAGTGTATACTGTGTCATTGTTTGTATGCAAAATGTGCATTGTAATTTGAATATCCAACATTTATCCAAGTACTGTACGTATCAGTAACCCAAAATCGAAGAAAAATATTTCAACAGTGTCTATACAACTTTATTTCTACTGCCAGGAAACGTTTTTACATGTTTAAATAGAGAAGCATGATATTTCTGCCAGATTGTTGACCTTCAACTTAAATCTTGACATTTAGGACTAGGTAGCTTTTGTTGACAAAACTACTACTTGGAAAAGTTTCTATTTCAATGAAACAAAAGTTCTCTTTGTCATTAAAACTGCTAAACTATAATAGTTAATGGGTGAGCGTGTTGTATGCATCTGTGCTCCTCAAACTCGGAGGATAAACAATTCTCGTTCTTCAACATTCTCAAGGCAGGAAAGTTGACAAAGAGATCCTATAATACCTGCAACTAAACAGGGTATTCCTTTCTTCCTTTCTTTTTCCTAATTTTTTCTTCCTTCTGTCCTTCCTTTCTTTCTTCCTGCTTTTCTTCCCTCCTTTCTCTCTTTCTTTCTTTCTCTCTCTTTCTTTCTCTCTCTTTCTTTCTCTCTTTCTTCTTTTCTTTCTTTCTTCCCCTCTCTCTTCCTTTCTCTCTCTTCTTCTCTTTCTTTGTTTCTCTCTTTCTTTCTTCCTCTCTTTCTTTCTTCCTCTCTTTCTTTCTTCCTTCCTTTTTTCTTTCTTCTTTTCTTTCTTTATTTCTTTTCTTTCTTGTTCATTTGCTTGCTTCTTCGCCTATACCCTTTGCTTGTCAGGCTTGGTTTCCTCTTTTGCTTGTTTTGCGTGCTAATTAAGTTGCTTAGTTTAACGGACGACGTTCTTTTAATAAACGAATTTTTAGTGCAAACCGATAGAATGAATAACTTTTTTATTTTTTTATTAATCGTGAGCCGGTGGAATCCTGAGAATTCCCGCAATTTGATTGGCTGTTGTACAGGACAGTTTTTTTGCGATATCTGGCTGCGGTCAATGGAATTTCCGCCCAAACTCGATTTTTCTCCCGAGTTTTTATTCCGGGCTTTTTTGTTGTTTTTTTCAATTTTCTTTCCTTTTTCTAGAAACCTAAAACATGTCAATGATCTCCTTACTAAATAATAATGAAAATAAAACAAAATTTACGAATCGGTCAATCCGTATAGAAAATTATTTTCTCTTGGTCTTAATGACAATCCTCGGCCGAGGGCTTCGAGCCGTTATTGAGATGTCGAGAAAATATCTTTCCATAATACCAATCCTCCAGCCGGTAAATAAAAATATCAGCAGAATATTTTCTACACCGTCGTAGTTCTGTAAACAACGCCAGTTAGACCATTTTTACGTCTTCAAGACGTGTGCTCGCGAAGGACAAAAGCTGTCGTTTAAGATTGAATTCAACAATAGGATTGAATTCGATCACGGTTGTCAATCAACCGTCGCTTTTTAAATGCTTATATTTTCAACGTCGTCGCTTATGAAGTTGACGTCGTAATTAAAGAAATAAACAAATAAATAAATACATAAGTATATAAATAAATGTATCAATGAATAAATAAGTTAATTCATTACTAAATAGATAAATTAATAAATCAATGATGAAACACCGAATCGCCAATTCAACACAGCAGAATGACAAAAAATCGGACAAATTTAACGCGAAAATATTATATTAACCCGGAGGTATCATGGGATGCCAAATCTATGTTTGGCCTTACGCTTCTCTGTTGTCTGTGTGGTAAGGTCGGTTGAACCGTGGTCGAACGCAGAAAGAAGTTATCGAGATGGGTTTTGGTGATTTAAAAACAAAAGCAGGTCGGCAGATTTTAAATAACTACCTCGCCGATAAGAGCTATATTGAAGGGTAAGTAAATTATAGCTAAGACTCGAAGGTAGGATAATATTTGGAGGAACCTTTCGACCATTCGAGTCGAAAACCACGTGGGCACCAGGAAAGTACAGTAGTCTTAAGAAGCAAATGTACTGAAACGTTTCTGGGGTTGATTAGTTTATGCCCCGTTTAGAGAAAACGTTGTAAATACGTACTATAATTTTGTTCCGTGTTAAAGACGTGGTTTTTATCGTTTGTACTGTACATCGTTTAATGAAGAATTATTGACTTTGTTGTCTATTCTTAAAGTTGATCATGAACATGGTCACGTTGAAATATATTCTACATATAGACTCGTCAAGTACACAATTACGACCACAAGACACGGCAACTAGAAACTGAATACAAACCTTTGTAGCGCCACAGGCTACATTTCCTTCGGTGAAGAAAGTGGTTTAAATTTGATCATGTGTGAGTGATTTGAATGCAATTGTATAGGTTTCAACCTTCACAGTCCGATGTGGTAGTGTTTGAAGCTGTTGGTAGTGCTCCATCTGCTGATCTTGCACATGCATTAAGATGGTACAATCATATACTGTCATATGGTGATGAAAAGTCATCATTTGGTGGGGAGAAAAAACCTTTATCAGCATATGGCCCTGTATCTGCTACAGTTGCCCAAGCAACCAAGGCTGATGATGATGATGATGAGGACGACGACGATGACGATGATCTCTTTGGAAGTGACACTGAAGAGCAAAAGGTATGCCACACATTGTTTTCTATTGTAACATAAATTTTCCACATATTTTAGCCAGTGTATCTGCAGCTACAATGTGGAAGCACTGTAGGAGCACCAGACTTCCTTGTCTGGTAGAGCAAAGGAGTGACAAACAAATTGTTGAAGAATAATTTCCTGCTGTCAATTATTCTAAAGTTCTTAAGACAAATAAAAATTGTAAGGCCAATGGAATATTCAGCTTCACCATCTTATTATGACATCATTTACTGTATAAAGACAAATCCTATAATTTTGTTGTATTTTCAAGTTTTGTTGTCTATGTGAAGGCCAGTTTACACTGGGAATTTTTGCTGTGACTTTTCTCATCCGGATGCATGTTGAATAGACTCTCAAAGGTACTTCTGAACCATAATACCTTTTAACAAATGGTCCAATACTTTTGTGAGTTACATGTAATCCATTTGATTTTATACAGTAAATTTCATACTCTGTGCATTTTCATTGATCATTAGCCATGATCTATTAAAGAACAGATGCATGGACAGTGTCACTAAAACAGTTAACCAATCACAACTCGCTGCATATTTATCACAAGCCAATGGCACTGGTTCATTTGTATAGACCATGTATCTTGTCAGATAACTGTTTTCGAGCTTTTCAATAACCTGAAAATTCCCTGTGAGCTTTCAATCATTATTTTAAATATTTTTCTTGTATTTTTGTATTTGTTTATTGTATAGAACAAAGAGATTTTCCATTGTCTGTTAAGTAATAGATTCATAGAGGATGTTACAACATGGTAAGAACGTCAGTCACCCACTAGGCTCTGCCTCCTGGGCCACTGTTTTGTTCCTACTATGTTGTGATGTCACCCCAAATATATAATAATACTGACTTTCTTACATAAAAAGTGCATCAAAAGATTCAATAAAAGTGTTTCGTTTAAGTCATTATACCTCATCACTGAGTAATTATCTGCCTGCATACTTTGTCTTGGGTAGCAGCTCTGATTTAAATGATTTCTAGAGAAATTGAATAATGTTAACAACACCCAAAGCAGTGTCGGTAAGATACCAGATGCTGAAACACTGGTATCCCATAGGGTTACCATTAAAAATTGCTGAAATGTTATCAACTTACTACCAACTACTCATCTCACAAAATGCAGCCTTACCAAGACATTTGGGCTTTGGCAGGAAATGCTGGTAAGGTCCTTTCAAACATGCAATCTGGTCCACTCAACCATTAACCAATGAGGATTAAAACTGAAAAGTGTCATCGTCCAGAAATCTAATGCTGTTGCATCATGAACTCATAATTGATTTCTTTTGTTTATTATGGTACATGTACAGATTATTGGTATTGTATCCAAACATTAGTAGATGAGTTTTTTGTATGCAAAAGTAGAACACCGAATTTTAAGTTGGGTTACCAGATTCTAGTATGCTGGTATCCATAGAGGATATTGACAAAGAAACATAATTTCAAACCCTGCCAAATTTTAAGGCTTATAATATTTTTTGATGACTCTGTATGACTTCACCATAATTATTGTCAGACAGCCATGAAACTTTACTTCCATATTCCCCACAAATAATACATTTGTTATTTTATAAATTTTTAATTAAATAAATTACCAGTACTGTAGCCTGCCAAACTGAACTGTCTTTAGCAATTGTAGTACAGCACTTAATTACATTTTGCTACCCTTAATTCATTAAAAAAACTCAATACTTTACCAGGTTGGACAAAACTAGAATATATGAACTAATTTTTTTAAATCCTGTTGCAAAAATCTACCTCACACATTATATACTTCACCCTTCAGCATCCAGGGCTCATCCCAGTGACAAATAAAAGCATCTGGTAATAGCCAAAGTAAAAGTCATATTACCATAATGATTAGCTAACGCCTTCTCACAAGAATCAGTCAATTTTACTATGACTAACTCTAGAAAATTTCACTTCATATGCATGAAGGGAAGACCTTCTGCTGGGAAAGGGTTAGAACAACAAGATGGTGGCTGCTTACTGGACAGTATACATAGAAACTCTGTTGAATTCTTAAGTTCTCTGAGGCATTAAGCAAATGTACCCAGGTACAAAAATGCACTATGTATTCAAAACAGAAGAGTACTATACTCCTTTACACTATGTTGGAATTTATGTCCACAGTACCAGAACATGGTACTCTCACTAATAACTAGAAGATTTCATTCATTTCAAAATCCCAAGATCAGAAGGGAATATCTGAAAACTTTACTCAATAGAGTAGTTCTAATTGCTGCTTAAATTGTTCTGTTTGTTGCATTTCTAAAGGAAGCTGCCGGAAAGTTGAAGCAAGAGCGGTTAGCTGCCTATCATGAGAAAAAATCTAAAAGTATGTGTTGTTATTGTGTGTCTGTGATTGACTCTCTTGGAAGTTATTCATCTATTCTGTCCCACCGCAGTAAATATAGTAATGTTACTGTACATGTGGTTGCAATTAAAAATCCAAATTATTTTAACCTAGGTGCAGAAGTGCTGTACTTGTTTGTGAAAAGTGTAACTCCACAAAAAATTACACGAGGAGGCATTTGCTCCTTCCCTTAAAAATGTTTGCCTCCCTCCTGAAGTTTTCAAGATATCAATTCCTTAAAGCTGCTATACTGTAGAACTTAAAGCAATCATAACAGCATACATACAGTACAAGTCCAGTGCTCAATACTAACGCTAGTCCACTAGTTCAGGACTAGTAAAACTTAATACTGGGCGGGTAGTTTAGGCTCATACTAGCCCCTAGACTAGTTAGTTTTGTGAAAAACTAAATTTACTACAACTGAATCACTTGCGAAGTTTTTCTTCTGAAAAGCTTTATCAGGCACTGGTTTCCATAGCTCAACCCTCGAAATTCGCATCGGCACTCGGCAATTGCCGAGGCAAGTTACGACTTTCATACTTTTGCCTTGGCAAAAAAATGCCGAGGCGATCAACCCGTTATTGACATTGTTTATATACCTTAAACTTACAAACTACAGCGCCTGGTCGTTTTTCGCGTTATCTAAACTAGTTTAGTAACTTGAAAGTCAAATCTGTGGGTAAAATTAGCACGGCCTATAGCT
>JBAHVQ010000233.1:973887-986168 GCA_036872915.1 Nanipora kamurai | reverse complement strand
GTTGGAAAGTTTTAAAAGGAACTTTTAAAATTTCGTGAGAACTTTGCAGTGAACGTTTCCAAATCTGCAAGGTAATTAGCCAAAATTGCCACTGAATTAGGCAGTTAAATTCGGTACGTTTGGCGTAATAACACTTCAGCGCAAATTGTAACTGTTGATGGAGAGTCGCTAGACGATAAATCCTTTATCTTACAGCGAATGAAGGAGATTCAACAAATACAGAATGAAACAGTTTCCGCGGTAAGAGAGTTGGACATTGTTGAGATTGACCAAAGTACGACAGAGTGCAGTAGCAACAGAGGCAGCGGCAACGAGGATGGCTCAGACATTTCGGATGTGTTCAATTCGGACTTCATGTAAACAATAATGTTCATAGCCCTTATTCATTAATGCCATGTAGTCAACAGCAATATATAGTAGTTCTGTTACTGTCGATAATACATTTATATAAATAACGTTTCTATTTTATAAAGACTATATGTATTTGTTAAGTCTTTGTAAGATTGCGCGATGGGGACATCTAGTTGCAAAATTCTGGTGGATACACCATGTGAATATTCGCTAAGCTTTCGCCTCGCTGGACTCGAGACTTCCTGAGAAGATAATGTTGGCTTACGTCACATTACACGACATCCCCAACGATAAAGCGCACGCAAGTAATTGCATAATTAATTACTTTGGATTAAACACAACGTAAATGGGGAACAGATCCCCCAGACGTTATTGTCTCGTTAAACTGTTTATTCGTTTCTGATCTAGGATAAAATTTTTCTCCACATGCCATAAACTTCAAATTAAATTGCTGTAACGAGTCAGGCGTTGCAATTATTTCCCGCTGAAAATGAGGTAGCATTTAAGAGCATTTAAGACCTTCAAATCATAAAGTTTTCCAAGGGGGCATTGCCTCAGATTAAGTAATTCAGCTCGCGTCGGGGAATACCCGGTGCCAGTCCTGCCACTACGGATATAAAGCCGAGTTTTCAATAAAAATCCCTAATTCTTATATTCAAATACTTAAAACAAGACTTCTAAAGCTTAACAAAACCTAACTCGTCGAATTTTGTGAAAGATACCACTTTTGGTGATATTTGAAAAAAAAAGACATGCTGAGCTCAGCAGTCGTAGAATTGATAACTCTGTAACCCGAGAAGTAATTATGAGGGCCGTGTACAGGAATGAAAAAAATACCCGCAAACTACAATAAAGCTCCGTCTTCACTAAACATTTTATTCAGGCACGATACGGTAATTTAGGGGTGCAAAAAACGGCATCCATGAAGTGCTGGGTAGGGCCAAGTTTTTAGGCACAGTAACCATTCCAAATATTAGCACCGTTCGCACCGTTTACAGTGAGATAATTGTCCGAGCTGTGCCGAAAAAAAGTGGTAAACGTACCTAAATTTTAAGCCTCGGTCAAATGGTGCATGATTGTCGATGATATATTAAGAAGTCTTTTTTCCGCTCACTATCATCAACTACCATCAACCATCATCAACTATCATCAACTATCGTCAACTATTATCAACTATCATCAACTATCATCCACTATTATCAACTATTATCAACTATCACCAACTATTATCCACTATTATCAACTGTCATCCACTATCGTCAACTATCATCAACTACCATCAACCATCATCAACTATTATCAACTATCATCAACTATCGTCAACTATTATCAACTATCATCGACCATCATCCAGTATTATCAACTATCATCAACTATCATCAACTATCGTCAGCTATCATCAACTACCATCAACCACCTTCAACCGTCATCAACCATCATCAACCATCATCAATTACCATCAACTACCATCAACTATCATCAACTATTATCAACTATCGTCAACTATTATCAACTATCATCAACTATCATCAACTATTATCAATTATTATCAACTATCACCAACTATTATCAACTATTATCAACTATCATCAACTATCGTCAACTATCATCAACTATCATCAACTATTAACTATTATCAACTATTATCAACTATTGTCAACTATTATCAACTATCATCAACTATCATCAACTATCATCAACTATCATCAACTATTATCAACTATCATCAACTATTATCAACTATCGTCAACTATCGTCAACTATCATCAACTATCGTCAACTATCATCAACTATCATCAACTTTGATCAACCATCATCAGCAGGCGGTCAAACGAGAAGAACTATCATCAACTCTCGTGGAAAATTTGAACATGGTCAAAGTGAATGATAGTCCATGATAAAAAGACTAAAAAGATTTTCAACTACCACCGAATAGCATCGATTATCATGCGTCATTTGAACAAGACTTTAGCCGTGCCGTGTAAGGAAAATTTGTAATGTAAATGGGGCTTTAAATTAGCCGCGACTTATTTTGGTCGCGAACAACTTCACTGTTGTGCGGAATATTTGAGGAAATTTGCTAGCTTCGAGTACAGAATATCTCAAGGAAAATCTTCAAATGTATAAATAACTTCATTGTGGGTTTATACGTTCGGGGCTTATTTTCTCTGCTTATATAAACGGCCCGATGGTGTAATTCTCAAGTTTTAGTTAAGAGGGCAACAACCAGTTATCCAGCTGTATCCACACGGCAAACTTTATCAGAAACAGGGACAGAGGCGGTGGAAGATAGAATTACCGGGGGGCTTACTACAGGGTAAGGTATGGGAAGGGACAGAAAATCTTTGATTTTACACAATATTTTAACATTATAATATATAATTTTTAGATCTAAATTGAAAATTCCAACCTCAAGGCGATTGGAAACTATCTTCTAATGCGTAATTTTCGCTCTTTGCCTATCCTTTGTTTTTAATTTATCGCGCTTTATCACTTTCTTTAAAGAAAGTAATTTACCGGAACGGATTAAATTTTGGGGAGCCAGCCCCCTGGTCAGCGAGGCATATCGCCGCATGCTATGTAATGAAAAATTATCCGGTATGAAAATTAACATACCGGATGTTTTGGTACAGAAAAACAGGTGAAATTTTATACAAGATCACGAGACCGTATTTTCGTCATTGGTAACGAAAACACAGCTTACGTTAGTTTTGAGTTCAACCGTTCTAAACTCATAAGGTGAAAATTGTTTGCGAAGAGCTACTCTCTCAAAGCAGGACCGGACTAAAGCAAATGACATTGAGAAACTGTTGGCGAAGGAAATAACTGAAACCTAACTGTAGCCGCTTACTTCTACGTAACGTTTCAAAGGTAATGAAATATGTTATTCCGGCTACTGAAAATGAACGAGTGTAACGTGAGTTTAGTTATGTTATCTCTGTACAAAAGAAAGGGGGATAGATAGAGATAGTGCCATACAGTAAAAGTAGGAATACCTTCAAACTGCATCCATTGTTAGGGACAAATGGTTGCGTCTGAAACTCTGAAGTACGGTGTATTTGTGTCACGTTGTGGCACTTTCGTCCGCACTGGGCTTGACTTACGCTATACATTGTAAGATTTACTTCTTAAATCTTCGCAGTTAAAATTTTAGAGATAAATATATCCAACCAACCAAAGAATTTCACAGCCAGTTTGGAATAAGAAATTACGGAGATCATGTCGCGACACCTACAAAATATACTTTCACTTTAGTTTTATTGAATGCATATTTACATCCCGTTAGGAGATTTAAGATCAGTTTCAACTGTGCGTTTCAGAATGAGCTAGTTTAGCTGCAAAAACTGGAAGTGAACGCTAAGAATTTAACAGTAGGTTGCGTTACAGAACTTTAGTTCTGTAGGGTGCGTTACAGAATTTTAGTAAAGTTTGTTACGTTTGTTGTTTATGCATTCGCTTCATTTTCACTTTTTAATGCGATGACGTTACAAAGTGGCCAGAAAACGAAACGAATTTATGAATTAGCGTCGACAATAAGTGGTTTAATATTACTTGATAGCTTCGCTCGCTAATGTTTCGCTCACTAAAGATGTTTCGATTAATGTGTACCAGGCAAAAGGGAACCGATCTTTTGAAGTGTACAAAGTACACTTTCAAAACAGTCCAGTAGCTCAGACAGTTGATACTTTTGTCGTTATCACCTGTCATACCAATTTTTGCTGTAGAAGCGAAATACTTCAGGCGTAGACAATGGCGAGTCAGCAATCACGATGAATGATATTCTAGGGCTCAGTTGACTAAAGCATGCTTTCATTGGCTCAGTTAACTAAAGCCTGCTTGCTTTGGTAGTATATTTCTACTGTCTGCAGCAAAGTATCAAAGGCAGAATTCGGTACAATTTTCAGTCGTTTCCGGGATCGTTGTACAGGAGATACGGCTGGAAATCAAGCTTAGGCTGACTTGTGTAAATGATAATTTTGGTTAATTTTGGATTTTTCCTCCAGCCAAACGAAACCAGTTTTGTTTTTCGATCTCATCTCGATTGCATTTTACAGTTGTGATGAGATCTTGATTCAACGAGTTAGTGCGATCATGGAAATGAAAGACTCTGCTAAACTTAGTGTATAAATTAATCGTTGTCCATATCACGATTTTTTTGCTTCAAAAATAAATATCTTCCGGATTTTTTGGAAGCAATTTAGCTAAATTAAGTCATGATTCTGCCTTCAAAGTTGGCAAATTTTTCAACACAAAATCTGTTCGAGATGTTTTGTCTTATCATTGAGCTTAAATAAAGTGAAATTTGTAGTGCAGCACCCTAATGAGGATATCTTCTCTGATTTTTGTCAAACCACATTCCGAAATTCAAGACTGCGACAACACCGCAATGGTGTGAACGAAACAGTATTCAGTAAACTATTTGAACAAGATTTTCCTCCTTGCAAACATGATTTACTCTGTCAAAACAAATTCGTTTGTATACTCGATTGTAAACAAAAATTAATGCTGTAAAGCCAAGTATGAACACCCTGAGCTACAGATAACCTGAAACACGGAACTTGTTTACATGTTACCCATAGATATGAGCAGAATTCAAAAGAAAAATAACCAACAATGTATATCGAAGTAGTTGGCGGTTGTTCTGAAAGCCCTGATTAGTGTATTCGTAACTTAAACCTGAACACGAACTTAGTTCATGTGGAAGCTTGGGGACGTCGACTAGTCGTATTCGTAACTCAAAGGAATCTGACACACATCTCTTTTTCAGCTACCCATTATTACGAAGATATAGTATATATCGAAGTTCTTCCTTGCAACCGGAGAAAATACCAAAGGAATTAATAACCATTGTACATCACTGACGACGTGATGGAATTGAGAGAACTCGACAAAGCATCAACTGAGGTTTCGATGATTTCAAGCACAGGTGATTCAGACCTTCAAGAAACGAACATTTTGAAGAATTTTTTCAGCTATCTAGAACTGGTTTTTCCCTATTGGTTCAAACGCAAGCTTGGCGAACCCGATGACATACGAGCTCGTGGGCTCACTGTGAAGATTCGAGAAGACGACGACGATGATCTTGAAGAGCTCGATGCGTTTCATGATACAAATGGACAAATTAGTTATCAGAATGAGGCATTAAGTATGACATATAAGCTCTTCTTGAAAGCCATGAGTTTTCCACTGGCCCTCTTCCGTTCTCCCCGTCTGGTAATTTATAAACCTAGCAAAACTTACGATGGTATCATGGCAAAGCTCATTCGGCTAGAAGACAACGGTGACTTCGATGAATTTGACCGTTATTCGTCTCTTGTAGTCAAGCGCTACGCCAGTACTAGTCCAGATATAGTGGCAGCAGTCACAGTTGAGCAGGCGGTATGTTTGGTCTATAGAAAGGACTTGAAAGCCGCCAAAATTTGCGCTAAGAGAGGTTATGAGATGGCAAATCACACAAGTTTTCCTGCAATGTTCCAAGCACGCGCGCTGACGTTAATGGCTACAATCTCCAGGAAGAAAAATAAACTCGGTTCCGCCAAGAAGTATTTGGGGTTGGCCGAGCAGAGCTTCAACAGTGGCGGGAGTTACGAAGATATGGCACACTTCCACGAATGCTACGGTAGTTTCCTAGATTCGTTTATGGGAAACCTGCCCAACCCAGATGAGGACTTCAAAGAGCTTGCCCTCGCTAGTTTTAAGAAGATGAGCGAAATAGCCTCACGGGATACTAGGACTCGCGTTAGCGACAAGAATGCGTTTTACGCTTTGATCAAAAGTGCAAGAATACTTCTTGATTCAAATTCGTCGTTTGGACGGAGAGCACGTACAGTTTCCAAGGACTCTATCGCTCTTGCAGGTCAATATCTTGGTATAATCAAAACACATTTGTGGAAGAGCATCCCACGTGGATCGCAAATCCAATTTCGATTGGTCGAATCGGATCTTTACTTCAGACAGGGAAG
Source organism: Nanipora kamurai (assembly GCA_036872915.1). Lineage (NCBI taxonomy): Eukaryota > Metazoa > Cnidaria > Anthozoa > Scleralcyonacea > Helioporidae > Nanipora > Nanipora kamurai. The sequence goes on along the minus strand of JBAHVQ010000233.1, from coordinate 979,854 downwards.
GTTTGAGGAGGAGAGACGTCTGCTGGACAAATGTCTCCTCGAGGCAAGAACTTATGGTTTTAAAACTGAAGAACCAATCATTATACAGGTAAGTCCGGAGACATAGCGACTCGTCATTATTTATGGCGGATAACTGAAAATTCTAATATACTGTATGAATGGTTGAATTAAAAAAGGTCATTTCTTCAAAATGTCGCGTAAGAGTATTTTCAACACTATTGTATGATGTATGATGATAAATTGAATTGGGTAGTTAAATTTCAGAACACAAAATCTGACAATGATATCTGTAACGCCAAGATTAGGACTGCGTTCTTTATCGAACGAGATAAATTCAAATTTCCTGCTTAGTCAGTTCTAGTGTGACGTAGAATCATCTCGAGGGTGCTAAGTTCGTGATTTAATTGCAGAAGGTCAAACCGATAAAGCAGTGTTTAAGACGCCAAAAATTAAGATTTATTTCGTCATTTTTCTAGCGCATCAAAGAAATTGAACAAATCCACACGGAAACAGTTCGTGTCGTTGAAATGGACAATGTGGTCGAGAATGTTAATCACGCCACGGAAAGCAATAGTAACAAGGAAAGTGCAAACGAAAATTCATCAGACAGTGTAGCTGATATATTTAACTCAAAGTATCTGTAACCTCCCACTTTCGAATTCGGTTGTTTAGGCCCCATTCAAACGAGTCCAACATTGTTGGACCAACATGGTTGGATGATGTTGGACAATGTTGAATGGGCAAAAAGGCAAACCCGATCCAACATCTTCCAACATTACCCAGCATAGTGTTTAAACGAGGCCAACATGTTGCACCCAACAATGTTGGACCAACATGTTGGCCTCGTTTGAACGGGGCCTTATACGTATTGTCAGACTGGGTCCTGAGTGTTCATCATTTGTTATACATTTGACAAGAATAGGGGCTCTCAAACGTAGTAATAACTTATGAGGAAAAGATAAAGTAAATTAGTATCGTGACGTAGTGACAAAATGTGATTAAAGTTAAGAATGAGACAATTTTAACGCCTTTTTTCCGCTTAAAATGCGGGTTCTCATGAGAACCATCCTTTTGGTTGAAAGTCGTGTTTAATCTAACTTGTGAACACCTACAATTTGGTTAAAAAAATCGTCTATCGCTATGTTTTTTTAAATCATATTTCGCTGTTCGAAAATCAGACGAAACATGCCATCTAGTGAATGATGTATTACTTTACCATCTCATTTTTGAACATAAATTGCTTGTTCCTCAACGGTGTCTGACGTTGATGTTAACACCAATAATAGCAAACAGACAAAAAAAAACGAAGTTTCGTGCAGCTGTTTAACACTTTTAATTACTTTGTAAAGTCTGAAAATTACTTCAGCCTCTTTCGCAATCGTTCTTTGTGTCCTTTACAACTCTTTCCTCGCTACCCGAATGACTCACTTTTGACTTACTAAAGAAGACATCCGATTCTCTACAACAAACAGAAAGTCGTCGATACATATGACTTCCCCAAACCTTAACCAAGAAGAATATCTAGCAATTCATTTTTTTCAGCAGAAGTGCGGTAACGCAGTGTTGATATATACTCTATACATGAAAAATTTTCCCAGGTATAGGCTAAGGAAAGATTCTGAGCCCCTCACGGGGACTGAGACCCGCGACCTTCTGATCACTGGGGAAACTGTCCAGACCAGAGAGCTACACGGACTCAAACGGCAAGCAAAAGCAACATTAAATTGTGAACTGGTTCGTAATAGTGTGACATGCACTGCCAGTCCACAAATCTCGATATGTCGAGTAAACGTATGTTATTTACCAAACATGAGGTCCGTACAGAGAAACTTTGCCCGAAGTCTTGGTAGTACGAATCGACGCCCCAGTCCGAGATCCGTACAGTCGATCAAGGGTAAAGTTTTCCGAATACGGACTGACCAATGTTTCGTAAATAACTTATTTTTTTTCCGTTTTGGTTCAAATTTTCTCAAGGCTTTTCGGGTAGCTTTTGTCCACGAGGTCCATGCAAGGAAAAAACCGATCGCTTATCAGCCAATGCGAATGCGTGATTTGTTAGGATTAATGACCGGGGGAAAAATAAATATTAATATCCATTGATGAAGTATATATTAATCATATATTAATTAATTAAGTATATATTAATCATATATTAATTAATTAAGTATATATTAATCATTGAAGACCATAACCTTCGGAAAGAAGTCCCTAGATAATTACCCCATCTGCAAATAAGTCTTGTAATCTGTGATGCAAAAATCTTCTTAACGATAAGCTCTATAAATAGCACCCCACAACATTATGATTCAGTACACAAATGTATCCTTCTTTAAGTATCTCAGTCGGTGCAGGTCAATTGACCGCCTCATAAACCCCGGAAAGACTGCGTTCTGGTTAACCAGCGCAAGCTATGATTGGTCGTTGGAAACCTTCAGCGAATCACAACTCGTGAAGGTTACCAAGAGCACAGTCTTTCCGGGTTTCGGTAGTGGTCAATGGTTACAGCGTGTCACTGGTAATCTGGTTCACCGTTCGATTCCCGCCAGGAGCTCTGATTTTGACCTACGAGTTTATGTGCTGGCGGACGAAAAGATTTCGATACGGATGCAAAAGAGTGCCCAGGACACAAAAAACTCACCAGCGAAAAATGATAAATTACTCTCGTTATAACTTAAATATCAATTTATATCACTTATACTTGATGTTAAACTATCAGAGATTACAGAGTACAACTCAAGGTTTAATCGTGACACCATTGTCATATCACCAGCCGATAACATCAGCTAAATTTTACAGCCCTAGGACATTCGTACATGGACGCAGAGGAATGTCAGCCGATGACGTCACCACGTTGGGAATAAATTGTTTGAAACACGTTAAAAAAATAAATACAATCTATATGAGTACAAATATACTTAATAATAATAATAGGTACTTTTTTTAAGTCCACCCAATACTCTGTCGGTCACCTTGCTTGCCGGTGAGAAGATAGTTTGTAATTAGATAGAGTTTTTGAGGCAACAGATGGTTTATTGGATTGCCAGCAACTTTTCTGGAGCGTGAATCCATCGACCGAAAGTGAGAAACCTTTAGCAGGAATTTTGGAAAATTCTTTACCTCCGCTGTTGTATCTAGAGACAACAAAAAGGAAACCTGGATCGATATTTATTTTTCATGCAATTCTTTGATCCAATAATTTACTTTGGAAAATGGCGACTTTTCAAGACTCGAACGCTGTCACAAAACAAAGCTGTTTGTCCTTCACTTTTCCATCACCGTTGCAAGCTGCTTTGAACATTTTCGTCTAAAGCGCTTCAATTACTATCCGCGGAAGACTCACCATTTTCTTCCTGAAAACGTGAGAACGTCGCATTGTCCGTTCTCTGAAAAGCTTCCACACAAGGAACAAGGTCCAATACATTTCTGTTCTGTGCAGTTGATGGTAGTACCCGTACATGTATATGCACGCAATTCTCGTAGCCACAATGTTGTCACTTCTCGGACAACGACGTTAAATCGTATGTTTCTGAAACCTTAGAAACTGGAAATTGTAGTCTGGGGTCTCAGTTCACCACACGAACGATGAAATGACACTTTAGCGTTTATTGATCACCCCTCTTGTTTAGATGAATAAGGGTATTCTATTCCGGCGTTATTAAAATAGTAAATAAGACTTGAATATTGATATAATAGTATTACATCATTGCAGTGCAAGGACTCGACTTGAATCATTGGCTAACAAAGTCATTAACACTGTAGAAAACACTATGGTAAATTTACACCCAATCTTCGGTTACAATATAGAATCACCCAACGGTAAAGCTTATCACTTTACGACGAGGCTTTCCATGGAAGTATCAAGGCCTAACTATACTTGAAGTTAAGAGGAATTTTTTCGTACAATTTAAAGCAAAGTTTGGTTAAGCAAGCATCTGACGAGCTATTATCATATCTTTCGTTTCTTAAAGACAACATATAGACCAGAAAAAGCAAACCAAAGTAAAAAGAAAGTGATTGAAAAACGCAAGCGATATTGTTGATTTGCGCGGGATGATTAATGGAAACTTGTCAGAGTTAACAGGACTTAACGAAACACATTAAATGTTCTAAAACCATTTCTTACTTGTACAATTGCTGGATCATCTTCTCCGTGACCGAACGAGGACCAACACCATGAACCTTAAGCACCTATTTAGAAATATAAGCCAGTAAGAGTTAAGGCATTCTCATGTCTCTTCTTGCATAGTTTGTCGTTTTAAAACGACACTTGCTCAGGTCGCTCCATGCAGTTTCTTCAAAAGTGGGATAAGCACATCTTCTACGTTACAGCATTTTATTCTTTAGGGTTTGCCACCTGGATCCTTTGCCACCACACAAGTCTATCTTCCCATTCGCCCCACTTTAAATCTTTCATGTTCATGTTATCTCTTACGTTATCAAACCATCTCTTTCTTGGTCTACACACACCTCTCTTCCCAACCACTTCCATGTTCATCACTCCCTTTACTATACCATCTCCCCTCTGCATGTGTCCGAACCACCTCAAACGTTGTTCCCTTGCCTTATCTGTTATACAGACTACACCCAATTCCATTCTTGTACCCCCGCATTTCTTCTACGTTCCCTCAAGGAGATCCCCGCAATCCATCTAAGCATCCTCATTTCGGTCCTCTCTAGGATTAACCCCTCTTTTCACCCGCAAACTCAAGCATTCTACACCAAACAACATGACAGGCCTAGACAAAAAACCGAATGTCCTTCATAGAAAAACTGTTTGAAAATCAAAAACCATAATGGAAGGCGAAGGTTCGAGCAGTCGCAACAGTGTCGATTCAAAATGTAGTGTTAAACAGGATTTTTTTCGGGAAAAAAAATGATTTCGCGCAAAAAATTTTTAAAGATCTTACCATCGATTTCTCCAAAGAAAAGTTCGAACAATACAAAAAAATGGGACTACCGAAGTCTTTTTTGAATTAAATTATCCTGAATGTAATTAGGAGTCATTCTGAAATGTCGATGTTCTTATAGTAACCTTCCAAACTCCCCATTTCAACTTTCTTCATCAAATGTTCATGTGCATGTTTGAACTGTTTATGCACACGTTTCTGGGTTTCAAATTTACACCTTCCACTCTTCGAGAAAGTTGGTGTAGCCACCTTAAATGCGCCCGAAGGAAGCGTGACTTTGCCACAGTGGTATTCCAGTACCCGACAGCTGAAACCAGTAAATACTTAATACCAAAATTCGGGAAGCCCTGAATACTCGTAGGGTACTTGTTACGCAAACACCAGTACCCATGCCCAAGACTGCTAAACAAGACAAACATAAAATAAATTATGCTTTGCTACCTGGTTGCTTTCTGGATCAAGTGAATAAAGTCCTCTAAATTTCAAGCCTTCTCGAAAAAGAATAACAAAGTGCTGGGCGCTAGATTCAGTCATCGCCTGAAACAAAAGGAAAAAGAAAAATCTAAGCAACAGCTTAAACAAAGTTTACACTCTAACTGAAAACATGTGATTATTAGAAAACTACGAGTGCCGCCAATATGTCGGGCTTTTAAAGAGGTTCATCATTAAAATGTTTTGAAATGGTGAACATAAACAGTTTGCGTAAATGTCATCGAGCTGCTACGGAAGTCAGTAGGAATCAAACTCTTTGGTATCTTCAGGTAATATTACACGGGACGATTTTTAACGATGATTTTTATTGATGTTGCATTAAAAACCGTCGTTAACAATTGTCCCGTGGAACATCACCTTACTATCAAGGCAACAATGTTGCCAGGATTTGAAGCGACTTCAGAGTTGTGCAACAACCTTGCCGCAACATTGTTGGATTAACTCCTTCCTGTCCGTATAGGTCCTCAGCGACTTACGGAGACTTTAGTATATTATTATAAGTAATAACATGGCTTGAGGGAAATTAGCGATTAAATTGCCCGCTGCCGAGGGAAGATTTGTGAAAGTC
>JBAHVQ010000233.1:948625-972112 GCA_036872915.1 Nanipora kamurai | reverse complement strand
TGCATGCGTAATGAGGATAATACGGGATTTAAATTCCCTATGAGAACAATAGAAAACGAGGCGATCATGGTATTACTCTGGCTAACACCACACGATTTTACTCGTCAAGGGAAAGTCCTCGGACAGGAAAGGGTTAAAAACCGTCGTTAAAAATCGTGCAGTGTAACATCGTCTTGAGTGTCAGTGTAACCGGCATTAAAGGACAAAACATGAAATACTTGATTAACACAAGAGCAATTACCTGAAGACATTTATCTTTTGTCTCTTTATTGACAGCACCAGGCAGACATACATGTGATATCGCGTTGATAATGAGTTTACGGTTGGTTTTGCCACTGGGTTTCACATAGGACTGTACGCCTGTGAAAAATAACGGGAATATTGTTTGAGGCACTGCACGCTTTAATCGGGAATGTAAGTGTAGGCAGGTAATTTTTCAGGTGGAAATCATTACCAGGGATGTAGCCAGGTAATAAGTTTCAAATTTAATTTTCATTATAATCCCCCATCTAGACAGGCTTGCTCACAAGAAGTAACCAGGTGTAAGCATTCGAGCTAAATCCACAGTCAAATTAATAAACTTTACAGCGGCATTTCTTTGTGGAGGAACGTTGGATAAAACTCGACCAAAATTTTGCTTTTTACGCCAGTTTTGCTGCGTATCTCGGAGTTTAATGATGGATGGATTAAATTACAAGAATATCTGCACGAAAACTGTATACTTGGAATAAAAATGTGCCGCGACTTCCGGGCGCTCAAAATTTGTGCCGGTTGGTCCCGCCCGGTGTAGCTATATCCCTGCTTTACTAATGGAAAAGTTGGCGAAGAACACGCATGTCAGATTGAAAACGCAGGTGTAGAGAACTGGTATTGCAAATATCAACGCAAGTACCCCATGTTTTCTTGAAAAAAAGACGAGGTTTTACAAACGAACTTGTTCTGCTAATTAAAAATTTCATAATGCCAAAAAAAGTGGGAAACATTTTTGAAAACATTATTCACTGCAGCTGGCATATGCATACTTTTGCTAAAAGGGTGGTTCATAATCAACTTCCATGACAACATCATAAATGAAGAGGAAAGTGTTCGTGTGGAACCCTTCACCCACTGGCTACTTGTCTGACATCAACATAGTAAGCCGGCATAACTTCTAAAAATGGATACGCGACAATACTATGGTTAATGAAGAAACGAGAGCTTTGTATATGGAGCTGTATACGGCAAATTCATTATTTATTCTAATTGCTGAATACAAAGTCGGTTCATGTGGGAGCTTGGTATATACCAGGCGACCAACGAACGTTCGTCAAGCTCGTTTTCTCAGAAAAACAATTTCTTAGCTCACCATCCGAGTCTTGGTAGCTCAATGGTTAGAGCGTCTCGCCGGTCATCTGAAAGTTGCAGGTTCGATTCCCGTCTAGGGTTCGTTTTTGTCACACAAAACATAAATATTCTAGAAACTTGTTTGCGGTGTTTTTGTCCATTTAATCTAAGGAGTTTATAAAAAGGAGGCTTCGGGCGAATCTCCTCAACCCCCCAGGCTAACTGCTGTGCTTCGACTTAAGGCGAACATGGGAGGTAGAGTTAGATCTGTTAAGGTGCCTAGAAGCACCTCATGCATAAACTTTTGAAAGAGATGAGAGGGCGTATGTTTAGCCCTTTATTTACCATAATTAGATATGCATGTCTGCTGAGCACTTCACAAATGCATGGACTTTAAATTCCCGTCAGTAAAGAAAGGGTTAAGCGGAGTAGAATTAACCGCTCCAGAAACCCCGGGAAGACTGGGTCCTGGGTAACCAAGGCGAGCCATGATTGGTCGTTGTAAACCTTCAGCCAATCACAACACGTGCAGGTTACCTAGAGCCCAGTTTTTCAGGGTTTCTGTAGTGGTTAATAGGCGATGTACAATGGACAAAGTGAATTGCACACTAACCTGTAAAGCCAGAAAACGCAGAAGGAGATGGAGTCGACATGGGTCCATTCACCCTAAACGGCATCCCCTCACTCGTCACAGATAAGGAAGCCTGATGGTTCATGTTCGTAAATCCATGGTAACCACTCGGTACGCCATCTACCATGTTAGACCTGGGTGAGTTCTCTTTTCGTTGTTGTTCATATTTTTGCCTTTCCTGTTTAGCAATTTCTGCTTGTACTTTCTTCTCTTGTAATCTCGCTTGTCTGCTGTGTTCTTCCTTTTCGCGACGGAGTTGAATCTCCTTCATTTTTTCTTCTTTTCTGTTATGAAACAAATTAGAAGAGATGTCAGAACTCAAATTAAATAGGGAAGAAGAGGACGAATGAAAAACGAACGAACGAGAAACGAAGTGACGGGTAAACAGAAGTGTAGATGGGCAAAACAGAAGGATAAAGTGTAGAGCAAACGCACAAACAGCAAGGGATATGAAGAACAATCGTCGACGCCGAAGGAAATAGTAAACGTCCAAGGTTATTACAATAAGTTAATACAGGGGCCAATTAAATAAAATTATTAAACTTGTATTTCACGATTGCATTGTTATTTGAGGTTGGAAACAACAGATACGCTTGTAAACTAAAAGTGTAATGATTTTATTGAATTGGCCCGAGATTCAACGTTGGGTGTTCGAATTTTTGCCAAGTAAAAACCCTGAGCGGCTAAAAATAAATAAACAAATAAATAATCAAATAGAGGAATAAATAAATACATAAACACAATATCCGGGCAGATGGGCCAATCATCAAACACAAAGAAACGGAGAGAGAGGAGACAGAGAGGGAAACACACATACTCCCAGACATGGAGATAAACTGATAGACACATAGATATGCAGACTAGATCTATTCCCTTTGGGAGTAAAGCTGAGTTTCCACTTGGTACAAAATATTGCGTGTGTGACTTCCCCACTGTTACAAGTGAACAGTTTTCTTACTGGTTCCATGAAAAAAGGGAAAAGTCGCGCGAGAGACAAACTGCATCAAGTAGAAATCCAACTAAATGCAACATTCACGAACGAATCTTAATAGTCCATGAGCCAAACCCGGGAGTTGCTGTAGTAACAAAGGAATGCTCTCGAAGGAAAAGGTCCATTACAAAAGGAAAATTCCAAGATTTTAGAATTTTATCACTTGTTAGGGTCACGTTTTAGGACTTCTCTCTGTACCTAACCTGTTTCAATACTCTACAGTAGAGATGGCTAGGGATTACAAGGCAGACCTCACCTAGTCTACGTATGCCTAATAAATAGTGAAAGCTAACGAAGTAAGGAACAGGGGGGAAAAGGGAGTGGGCAAATGGTTAAAAATGGACTGGAGGACTGTCAGAACACTTCAACAACCGAACAGCAAGATTAAAAATAAACTTACGTCAAGCCCGTCACAATGTTTGGCACCTAAGTTAAATGTATCAAAATTATCAAACCTCCTTTTTTTCTCCAAGATAACTTCTTTCTTAATTTTTTCTTCTTCGAGTTTCTGTTGCCTATTTTTTAAAAATCGTTCTCTTTTTCGAAGCTGTTCGGGAGTCAAACCCTAAAAAACACGATACGTCAAGGGATGAGCTGCGCATTTGGAGTCTCTTGTGTGTCAAGTTTTGGATTGTGTCATTGTAGAGAATATTTAAGGGTGTATAGTCGCTACTAAGCAAGGTTGAAGTCTGCACACGTCGCAATAGATGGTTACAGATTAAAGGCAACAGTCTTTAACTCCTTCCTGGCCGTGTAAGTCTTCAGAGACTTATGGAGACTTTAGTATTTTACTCTGGCTAACGCCAGACGATTTTACTCGTCGAGAAAAGTCAAGGGGAAAGTCCTCAGCCAGGAAAGGGTTAATCCGTTCATTATTAAAATTTCTCCCCTTGACAGGTAACACTGTCCAGTGAGAGGTGAAAAGTAAACTTCTGGAAAAAAAGTAATAATGAGAACATTAATACGAACATTGCTATGGCAAGAACGAAACAGTCGAAGGTTAAACAACGTCAACTAGAGCCAATATTTTTTAAACGTCGATGTTGCCATAGCAAACTAAAATTTTTGATACTAAAAATGTGTTTACTTCTTAACCTTAAATATCTAATTCCACATTTTTGAAAAACAAGTACTTCTTTTTGAATTTTGAATTGCAGTTTGATACTATTAAAGTCTTAGGAAATTTTTGCTGATCAAACTGTGTAACGCCATTGACTCAGAAAAACTCTGAGTTCCAGACGGCACTCGAACCCGCAACCTTCTGAATGCTAGCCAGACGCTCTAACCATTGAGCCACTAGAACTCAGACGGCAGAGCAAGGTTACTTTCGGTATTTAAACCTGGGAAGAGCCAGTCGGCAATGACTTACCGAAAGCAACCTTGCTCTGCCGTCCGAGTTCTAGTGGCTCAATGGTTTAACTACTGTTAGAGCGTCTGGCAAGCATTCAGAAGTTGTGGGTTCCGAGTCCCGTCTGGAACTGGGAGTTTTTCTGAGTCCATGACGATCCACAGTTTGATCAGCAAAAATTTCCTAAGTTGTTCTTTTACTGGGTTTATGACGTCACCTTGACGTCACCAGAAAACCTTGCTAGATAAAAGTACATTGTCCGTATATACCATATTCGTTTTCAAACCGAAGTAAACTGGCCTGTAGTTAGCTATCCTTGGCAAGTGGTTGTCCAGCAAAGGAAACACCTACGGACGATCTTAAACTTTTACTTACGTTTTCCCCGACGGCGTTTTGCTCTCCGATGAAGAGAGATAATCCTTTCTTGGGACTGTCGCTACCGTCTTCGTAATCAGGCGAGTTGCCGTTTTTCTCGAAACTTGGCCTCGCGAGTTGGCCTTCCGATCTATTTCCCGTCTGAGTGTTATGAAGTTTCTCTGAATTTATCTGTTTCTTAAAATCAGTTTGGTCGTCAGAACGTCCAGGAATTTCAGGACCATCCGGGATATCCTTTTCCAAGGAGTTATCCACCTGTCCCGGTATCACAGAGTTCCCTAATGTTTGTTGATTAATCCGTCTGTTGTCCTGGCCATTCTGAGTAGATTCTTGTCCGTTCCGATGGGTATTAATATGACAATCACTAGCATCTTTCTCAAAAATGTGATAATTAGACTTCGAAACAGCCAGCTGAGGTTCAGCTTGGTTAGCTGAATCAATATCCCAACATTTTCTCGTGGGCGACGAGGCCGGGTTCGGAACTTCGGTCGTCACAGCAACGGGTATATCCAAGGGATTCATAACATTTTCAGAATTCTTCTCGTTGGAATAACTTTCAGAATCGGGTTTCGTTGAGTAAGTCAATGGCACAGATATTCTACTCTTGTAATTTATCACAGGACCCCGCCGTTTCTCAGACTGCGTTGCAGAATCGCCAAAATTTCCACGACCGTTGATCAATAAGGGATCCTGAGAATTCGGCACTTGACGAGATAATCGGAACTCGTGTACAACTTCTCCAGTAGCGTTACGTTTACTGTCCAGATCCTCCGCAAGCGACGCGATAGTCTCCTCTTTTCTGGAGAGAGGCTGCTCTGGCAATATCACCGACGTTTCCGGACGCGTCACGTGATCACCATTGCTTGCTCTTAGACTTTCATCGATTTTCTTTAAGCTGTATGTTCTATCCTGTAGTTTTCCCATAGACGGCGGTAACTCTTCGTCCAGAGAAGATTGTCTGGTGATGGTATCAAATTTATTGTTCTGAGGCGATTTGATCTCTGGAGAACTTTTTCTGAAACCATTTGATAGCGGCAGTTCAACATTTCTTTGGTTTCCTGTCTCTTTTGCTGATTTTACCTACAAATGAAGTCCAAACTCAGTAAAGCCGTTGCAAAACGAGAAAGAAAGTGAATTATATCGGATTTTCAAATTGAGCTAATCCCCACCTCCTCATGGAACAAACCTTAATTTTTTAGCGCATGCGCGAGACTCTAAAGCTTGGCGACCTGGTTGACCCTTAGAAGCATCAACAACCTTATTTTTCACCCAAGTTTACCTGCCCACAGTCATTACGAAACTCGGTCTTTCAAGTTCCCTACACTTTATAGAAATCTAGGTTTCTGGCGCAAAGTCGTCTCAGCTTACCCCATTTAGTTCTTTCTTCTCTCTTTCCTTTCCCACAGCAAACCAAAAGACATTTTGTCCAAACCGTTTTCTTTCCTCGTCCATCTGTTCCTTCGTGCGCTGTTTCTGCGCTTCAATGTGACGTTGTTTCTCCGCCAGTTTCAGACGTAGTAGGTTCAGCTCATAGGGAACAGAATCTTTTTTCTCAATGGATTGACTGGATGCTACGATTGAGAGAAATGTTTCAGGGAAAAAAACAAAAAAACTTTTATCAAAACCGATTTTGGAGAAGAGAAAATTGTTCCAAGTGTAATGCCAAGTACAGCTCATCCTTAAAATATCGCTAATTTCCCAAAAATTTGAACTGGGTTCACCTTTTCACGGCAGAATACATAACGTCATTTAACTATAACAGTATCTACCACACATTTTCACAAGTACCCATATTTCTTTCGCGACACTGGTTGAATGGAACATTTCAGAGAGCAAGGCAATTTTTTACAATTACTGGCGACAAAATGGCTTCAAGTTATCGATCACGGATCGGTTATTCAAGACCTTGATAGCTTATCTAGTGGACAACTTGTGACGAGAGGTCGTCGTTATTCAGGCATTGAACAATCAAGATAGTTGCCACAGAGGTACCAGGCGGAAAGTGAAGTCTTATAAAATTGACATGTTCGTGGAAGTTGATCGTCCAGGTTATTGTAGTCTTGAGAAAGACTGTTGGTAGAAGTGACTGACGTTTCGACAGGCTGTCGAAACGTCACTCACTTCTACCAACAATCTTCCTCAGTCTTACACTAACCTGGACGATTAACTTCCACGAACATATCATGATTCTCTCAGGTTCAAACCATTTACTTTCTTATAAAATTATAAGAAAAACATTATTTTCTGGCCAATTATATTCATAACAAGATTGAACAATCAAACTTAAATTTCATTCGCTGAAAAGGGAGATACCCACTGGATAGTTCTACCTGGAAAAGAAAATTTCACTTCGAATGTTCAATGCTTAAATAACGCCGTTCTTTCGCAACGACGTATCCAACGGATAAGCTATCGAGGCTTTCAACAACTGACCCCAGGATATGTAATAGCTAACTTTTTTATTGCAATAAACAGTATAATTAAAATAACAAGAACCGATCATTTGTTTTATGTCTAGCGTTATGCGGTCATTACAGAATGCGCTGTAACACACCCGTGAATTTATTTCTTTCAGATAAAGGATTTGCGCGAAATTAATTCCTGTAGTCAAACCAGTGCCACGCAATCGCTTAACTCCTTCCTGACCGTATGGGTCCTCAGCGACCTATGGAGAGTTAAGTATTTTACTCTGGCTTAAGTATTTTACCTATGGAGAGTTAAGTATTTTACTCAGGAAAGAGTTAAACGTGAAACCACTTGAGGTAAGACCACTAGCTTGGGCAGAATTAGAACGTGCTAAACGTGACTGCTTTGTGAAACAAGTCAAAAGCTACACAAGTATCTGATGATGGTCAAATACTCTGAAATGTTATCAACGAAAACTCGTAAAATTACTTCAGTAGTTTTTCACTTGTTCATCCGATCCGATGAAGGACCAACAGTCTAAAATGTCTTCAGTAGAATTAGTAAGTAAAACTACTTCAGAATTGTTTTTTCGAGTTGTTTTATCTGATCTTGTTAAAAACATAACCCATGAAATGGTTTTAAGTAAAGGCATAATGCACACATAATATATATACAGTTTTTAATGCTGACGTTTCGTTACTGACTTAAGTAATATCGTAGTAACTTAGTGGCAGTAAGTTAATATTTACAACGGAGGACTGGTTTAAATAGCTGAACAGTTACAAAAATAGAGAGCGACGAGATAGGACAATTAGCAAGGTGACATGAGTCAGAGACGCGTAACGGTTTGGGCAAGCAGTTAACAGATGCGGATGAGAGGCAAGAAAAAAAAAACCAAAACAGTGTCAAAGGAAAAGATCGGATGTTAGCATTGAGAGAAGGTCGGATTCTAGAAATGAGTAGTCTTTCTCGGATTAAAACATCAAGTTGAGTGGCAATGGAGGACAAGATAGAAAAATCATCAAAATTGTCTTTTGAAAAACATTCAATCTTTTCCTTTGACACTGTTTTGCTTTTTTTTCCCCGTCCTCTCATCGCCATCTCTGACTCCGGTTGCCTTGCTAATTGTCCTACCTCGTCACTCTCTATTTTTGTAACAGTTAAGCTATTAAAGATATTTCTCCGTTGTAAATATTCACTCTGAAGATGTTACTAAGTAACGAAACGTCAGTATTAAAAATGTTATATATATATATTATGTGTGCATTATGTCATTACTTAAACTTATTTGTTATGTTATCATTCTTATAACAAGACTTCATTTTCCGCCTGGCTCCTCGGTCGCAGCGATTCACCTGATCCAATGAATAATAAGGCTAGATACATGTCACTCCGAGTGACAAACCATACCGCTATTTTAAAGGTAAGACTGAAATGCCCCGATACTAAAGAAACTAGTCTGTTTTGAAATATCAAAAAACCCAAGTAACATCATTTCACGACAAGCTCCCAACTTGACCCGTAGACAGGAAATCACGCTCAGGGGCGGAAGCTACCATTAGACCCAAAAACTAAGAAACACATTTGTCGAAAAGGAAATGATCCCACGTAAGGTCTCTCTTTCAGCCAAACAAATATTTGCTTTGTTCCGGATCATATTCTAGTCTTACGGCAAGACTTGAACTGAAAATGGCCATAGAAGATAATCTTCCACTAATGCCTAAGAGTACAGATGTTAATCATCTATGCTACTCCACTTCAACATACCACCATGCAAGTGCGATAGAAGATGAACGCTTGAACTACTATCTAGGGGTCTGCAATATCTTAACGTCCTATCTATACATAAACATTTATTTCCAAGGAGTTCAAAGAGTCCTGCGAATTATCAAGATTTAAGTCCAAAACAGCGGTAACTCCGAAAATTAACAGTAGTCTTACTTTCTAAGTTTTCTATTACTTGTAGTCATTTCAGTTTTCGAAGTTACCGTTATTTTGTATTTTATTGAAATACTAAGTGCATTTGTTGAGTCAATTATAATGTCAGTCGTTATCCATTAACTGTAGCTACACGTATTTTGGTGCTAACACCATTTTGAGAACCACGTGTGCTTCTTTAAACATTATTTTTTATTCCTCAAATGAATCATTAAATTTAATGTTAGAGCAAGAACAGTAATTATTAACTCAAAGTATTAAGTTGATTAGTGTAATTATTTCGTTCCTTTTCTGAACTCTTGTGATATTAATATATACAACAGACGTAACAAATACCATCAAGGATTTAATATTAGTTTGTCAATTAAATTATTATATAATGATAAGTTTGGTTCAATTAAATTTTCCTTATATTAAACAGTATCTGTTAGTTATTAATAGAATAATTTTTAATCAGCTATTAGAATGATCTTTTCCATTCATATTTTACATTTATTAACTGAGCATTATAACAATAATTAGTTTTATTTTCTGAGCCAAATATCACTAAAAGTACTTTAGGACTATCACAGGGTACACAGCTAGTTTACAGACTCAGTATATTTAGTAAAGCTGGTATGTTTTTTATGAATATCAGGCCAAACAGCCCAACAAGAATACAAGTCATTAAAAAGGTCTAGTAATATCTATCCTCCCTTACAGACATTCTTTGTGTCCCCAAAAAGCATCTGCAAAGGAGGTTAACTGATGTTTTGTTGCATCAGTAACTTTACCACAATACTGCCAGAAAATTGTATTTTTGTTTGAAGGGATGTGAAAAGCTAAAACCTTAACTATAATTGGACATCTATGGATTTAACTTGATTAATACTTTACTGAAAAACCTATTTAAAAATTATAGTTCAAAAACCTTCAATAGGCTCACGCTTGGGTAAAACATCCATTTCTGAGGCATTCAACCGAAAACCATCTTTTTGAACAAATATCGGGACCCCATCATCCAGACCTCTGCAATCATCCAACTTATCAGAAACATGAGCCAGTTCTATATTGTCAGTTTTCTCCACTCTACCACCAGAGCTTTCTTCTAAACCAATTGTCTGTGGATGGTCTATTGAAGTAGGGTCAGTATCCAACTCATTCTCAGCCTTTTCACATTTTACTGCAAGTAAACAATCATCTCCATTGGACATTTTTTGATCTGAAGAAGCAATGTTTTCACTTTGGACAGGTAACATCAGCTCTTTATCACCAATCTCATCATTCACACATTCACTAACAGCTTCAGTTAAAACATCTTTTTCTACTTCAGCAACAGATTCAGAGCTATTCTCGACTTGCTGAAGCAAAGCAGGGTTCAGACCATTACGCTCTTCTTCACTAGATTCTTGCTTTGTTTGATTACATAATACACTATCTTTCAATTTTTCATCACAGGTTTGATTTACTTCATAGTCTAGACAATTTGAATCTGAAATATCAAACAACAATCCTTCACAAACTGTGTTTGGTTCACAATCTGGAGAATAATGATCAGTAGAAGTTATGGACTTAATTGTTTTTGAAACACTTCCTCCAGGCTTCTCGACTACGTTGGCAGATGAATCTGTGCTGTCCTGGTCTGGCTGTACCACATGAACTGTGAAACCACAACCAGCTGAAGAATTTCTTTCCAAGCCAGATATATCCAATTCTTTTGCTTTATCAACTTCTGCTGCAAGCTTCACAAGTAGGTTGTCCAAATCACTGACAACTTTCTGTGTAGGTTTGAGTTCTCCCTTTTTGGCACTGCACGTCTCTTTTGATATCAACAGCTTTTCTGTCTTATCTTTATCACCTTGAGTTTCACCTGTGAGTAGAGAGCCTGAGAGGCCTCCCTTACCATGAACTTTTTCTGTACCATCTAAACTGCTTTTGTTAGCAGTCTTGGTGATGCTGCTTCCATTGGCATCCAGTTCAGATCTTGTTAACGGTGGCTTCTTTGGGGAGGTAAAGTACTCGATCACAAATGAGTCTGACTCAAACTTGATTTCTGGTTTGCTGAAAGTTCGCTTCGGTTTGGGTGGTGCTTTTTTTTTTGAGGACTGTGATGGCTTGTTTGTTTCAAAGCTTATTCCCCCCCTCTCAACTCCATCTGGATCAGCAATTTTTCTAAGGGTATCAACAATAGGAACCCCAGATGCAGCTGCAGTTTCCAAAGTGCTGGAAACATCTTCCAGACTGTATGTCTTCCTTTTCTCTGCTGATGATTCTGATGGCTCTACATTGCATGAACCAGACAGTCTTTTCAGGGCATCAATCATAGTGACTCCCTCATCTTGAGCTTTTTCTAATGTCTCTGCAACACTCTCCAATGTGTAGGTATTCCTCTTTGACTCATCATTTCCTACTCTTGGATTTCTGGGTTGATTTTTAACAATTCTTTCTCCAAGAAGATGTGAAAAACTGTGCAGTTTAGCAGATGGCTTGTACACAGCTTTCTTGAAAGATGGCTTGCCATCTATTGAGCAACTTCCACTGCCCAAAGTATAGGTCCTTCTGTTCAGTGAAAACTTAGACTGAACAATGTTTGTGCGAAGTTTAACACTCTTTTCGGCACTGCTTCCCTCCACTGAGTTTTGCTTGGTTTTGTCTACAACAGGTTCCTGACTATGGTCTTTAATTGCACATGAACTTGATGCATGACGTTCCTCTATTTTGTTATGTATTATCTTGCTCTTTTCACAACTTCTTACTTTCTCATCACTTCCTACCTTTGGGTTGTCAAACTCAAGATTATCCAAAACTTTAGTCATTGGTAATCCTTGACTGGTAGCAATATCTAAAGAGTGAGCAACATCTTCCAAGCTGTAGGTCTTGTGCTGTTCCAATTTTGGAGAATCAAAAGGTCCATTGGAACCATTACTCAGTTTCCTGTGAACTGCAATGCACTGCTCATCTGTAAGGCCAAGTTTGTTGGTAAGGTAATTACGTATGCCTGGCGATACTTCCTTCAATCTCTCTGAAACAGCATCCTTTCTTAAACTGGATCTAGAACTTGATGTAAAGTCAGGACTGGAGTTCGACTTTAATTCTGAGGTTGACCTTGATTGCATTTCAAAACTTGCCCTTGAACTCAAACCTGAGCTTGAATCAAACTCAGTCAAAGACCTGGAACCTGAAGTTAATTTTGACTTAGCATCACATGACCTTGGATCTTTTTCTGAATTTAACTTGGGGCTCTTATCTAACTTTGACCTTGAATTTGAAGATGACCTTTCCCTTATTTCAGATTTTGACTTTAGACCAGACTTAGATTGCTCAGAATTCAATGCAAATGTATGCCTCACTTCTTGTTCCCCAGTTTTTGAGTCATATCCATTGGAAAATTTTTCTTTATGGCTATATTCCTTTCTTGACATAAAATTTTTGCTCTTTGCTGAAGACACTTTGGGAGAATTCTTCAATCCTTCCATTTCTTTAATCCACTGATCTGGACTTAACTCCTTTTTGTTCTCACCAGAGTGACCATACTTGGACAAACTACTTTCTGCAGGTTTGTCATCACTAGCACCATGGATACCATTATGATGGGAGAAATTCTCAGAAAGTGTCAGATAGGAGTTCTGGATACTGCTACCACTTGACAAGCTCTTGTCAACTGCTGTAGCTACATTATCCAAGGTATATCTCTGCTTCTCTGGAAAAGCTTTATCACGGGTGGCTGCTTTAGTAACTGTATTACAATTAGAAAGCATTGAAGACTCAGCTACTAATTCATTTGAGATACATTTGGGTGGGCTGTTGCATTGTAGTGTATTGTTGTTGCATAATTTTGGTAGATCTTCCTGTGGTGGCTGAAAATTTAAGCCAATATCATTAAGGTCATAGGTTCTGCGTTTGACATATGCAGAGTGGCAGTATTCAGGATCTACTGATGAGATCTGCTCCAAGGAATCCTCCAGACATTGGCCGGAATTCAAGCTGAGATCGAGCTCGTTTGAAACATCACTTAGGTTGTAAGTTCTTCGCTTATCCGAAGCAGTTTGATCCAATCTTGTGTCTGCTGCCGAATTCCGGTCTAAAGAGTCGTCTAAATGCGATGAAGAGTTCAAACTTTGATCAAGTTTACTTGATATATCACTAAGATCGTATGTTCTGTGCTTCTCCTGAACCGAGTGGTTGTACTGATTATTATTTTCCAAAGATATCTGTTCTAGCGAATCCTCAAGACATTTCCCGGTACTCAAACTGTCATCTAACTTACTAGATACATTATCAAGATCATACGTTCCGCGTTTACACTTTGTACTTGCCATGGTAGCATCGTTCACATCATTCTCTTCGCAGCCGAGTTCTTTCAGTAACTCTTCAAGCGATGCTTCGGATTGCTGACTTTCACCTAATCTCGTCGACACATCACCCAAATCATATGTATTATGCTGAATTCTAGCCGAAAATAACGAACCATTCTCCTGTAAATTCCCATGTGAAACGCCATTTAAACTGTCGATCAAAGATATACCATTGTGAACTTTGTCATCCAGAATGTCTGCCACTTTTCCAAGTTCATACGTACCTCGCTTCGTCAGAGTTGAAGTTTTTATCTCTATGTTTTCACCTGAGATTGAAGTATCTCCGGCTTGTTTAGGACTAAGCTTTTTCGAATTTGCCGAGGCAAGAGCTTCCAAAATGGCTTTTCCAGAAGCCATGACTTCGTCAAGTGACCGTGCTACTTGTTCAAGAGAGTACGTAGCTCTTTTCACGCGATTTCCATTCGAAGGACGCCAGCTACCTTGAGCTGGTTTCTTGAAAGCTTTTGAGGGACAAAGCTGTATGGATATTGCTTCAGAAGCGCAGTATTGCTCAGCAGAATTCTTCAAAGAGAGTTTATCAGTTCGGCCGGAGTCCAGCAATCGCGCAACTTCGTCCAAGTCAGCGGTAACGCGCAAATTTGTTATTGTTTTTTGTAAACAAACGTCGGTGGAGGTGTGATCCACTAACAATTTTGATTCAGCAACATTGCTTTGTCTTCCATCGCATATACTGGGCGCATTCATAGTCTAAGTTTATCCGGTGTCGGAATTAGCTTAATCTTTCCTGTGCGATATAATCCTTTCGTGAGTTTTTACAGCTACTCCCAAAAGCATGTGATGGGGGGATTTTTCTTCCAATTATAATTTACCAATCCAACGCATCGGCAGAAACAGCTGCAGAACTTCCGAATTTTTTATTAAAATTTTCAGGAAGGAGAGTCTTTTTTCTCATCCCAGTTAGTTGCAAACCAAATACATAAGGACCTTCTCTCACACAATAATTGTATACTTGTCTCTGACGCTCTTAGCCGAACTTTTTCCTCGAACAAATCACATAGGAGCTGTCCAGTCGTGTTTCGGCGAAGTTGACCTTTCGAGGACGACCTGATTTAAGTAATGATACGACAAGATGCTTTCCTGTCTTTGAAGAACCTTTTCACCACTGGCTCAGGATTTCGTACGGTAGTTGAGAAACAACAGCTATTCACCAGTCCAACGAAGTCTCAAGAATTTATATACTTCCATTTTTTTGTGATCGAATAATTTTGTGCTTTTACTTCGCAACGGTTGTCACTTACGGAGTAACCACCGAAATTAAATACCGATGTCGAGTACCTTTCAATCTCAAGACGATCAGAATAAATTACCTGCGTTTCATTTGCTTCCAGAGTCCATTTTGTAAGCCCTTTGCTCTCATTACCTAAACAAAGGTACAGCGTTTTTTCGTTTCAAAATTCCTTTTAACGGATTCCAGTTGTTAATGAATTGGGCGGTAGTCAACTTGTGTTCGCTGACTCACTCTTGCATCTTCAGAGGAAACAGCTGTCAAGGTGCTCCACGTCAAACATTCTTCCAAAAACAAAACTACCAAATTCACTTAAAACGTGTCTTCGTATAATGACGTTTGACCGACTTTAGATCGTATCTCTCGACCGCACCAAATAAATTAGCCCCACTATCCCAGTGGCACCGCCGAACTATGGCAGATATAAACCATCCACTGTTGGTTTTCAGTAAATAAACCTCTTGACAACAAAAGAAATTTTTCGCTGATCCCTCCGTTTCTCTTGCTCCCCTCTTGTTTGTTAGCCAAGTATTGAAATCAAGAGCTCACGAAGTGACATTCAAGTCACTCTAATGACTATATTTGATGGCAAACTGCGAGTTCGCGTTGCGACTTCCCTTTCTTCATCCAACTATCTTACACTTGTGAAAGTCGTGAGTGGTTTCGAATAAACAACACGCCAACGCCAGACAGAAGGCTGTAGAGTTCACTTATTAAAACCAAGTGAAGAGTAACGATAACTGGACTGCCACAGCGCCGTCCGTGTGCGTTCTTTCGATGTGACTGTTACTTTGACAGTATCGCACCCCAAGAGGCCAATACTCCACCAGCCAACCAAAACAAAACCTACACTGATTCCAAGATTCATTTCTATTTTAAACCTAAATATATCCGTTAATCCTTCAGGGACAATAAGACCTAAGAAGCGTTTAATTGCGGCCACACATTCAACACTTGTTAATTCCCTCGACCTTAGCAATTTGATAACATTAGGGCTTAAAAAACAAAGACCACAGGAGGACGCTATTTAAGAGACGGACAATTTCTTTTTCAAACCCAACTTCATATTGGTCCGCGAGGTTATAGCACCCTTGACCTTGCACAGGTTCCGGCCGACTCATCAATCCAAGTTGAACTGATGAAACACTTTTTCGATTGAGAACGTTGTTTATATCCGCAAGGAAATAAATTCATAAATATGAAGTATTTTCGAAAATATGGGTATCATTTCCGTTCTGATAAATATTGAAATGCAACATTGTCATTAATCTCCTCAGTTTTAGTTCACCAACGAAATGAACAAAAAGCTAGCGAATATTCCGTTTATTGGAAGACGCGATGTTTCAGCAAGACGCAATTAACACTAACAAGATCCTTATCAGGGCCGACATCAATTGCATAGCGTTCCACTCTTATCCAATTCGCACCATCGCACGTAAAAAAGCTGTTGACAGTAACCACTCGATAGCTACAACGAAAGTGCTATTTAAAAGGCCGTTGTACAACAAGTTGGTCTGATTTGAACCGCCGAGTTGATGTCGACTTAGAAATTGCGTCTTCTAATTCAGATAAAGATTATTTATTCATAGACCTAAGCTGGACAGCGTTCATGCATAATTAACATTGTACGCCCGCTATAGTTTACAGTAATTAACGATATTAATCAAATAATGCAAGACCCATTTCCGCTTCTACCAAGGAAACGCATTAAATCCGTTAAGGTTGTTGTTACTGTCATGACAAAGGTAAGTGGTGTACAAAAGGCCCACCACGCAGACGCCTTCATAACCACAATGAAAAGAGCTTTTGATAAAAAGAAACCGTTCACTGACGAACGGCACCTTGGAAAGTATCATGGAAGTTGGAACAAAAATGCGAAAGAAAACCGTTGTCAATTTTATTGGCAAAGGACGACACTACGAGTTAAAGTAGAACAAAACAGACATGAAGTTGGAAAGAGAATAAAAAACAACACAACCTTCAAAACATAACCACGAGTGATCTTAGAGATCGCTGGCTAAAACAATACTTAATCTCCATAAACATTGCTAACATAATGATAATTATTTATATTTTCTGAAAAATATTAATTAATATCTTCCTTTCAATGGGACCAGACTATGGACTCCAGTTCGCTAACCGACAGACAACGTCACAGAGCGACACTCACAAAGACACTTCACCGCCACTCATCTCCTGAAACATACACTGCATTGAATTCAAGAGATGCGTCAAAGAAACAATATATCACCTGGGGACTTTTTATTCGAATGAACAGTTGGCGCGGCAACACAAAGGCAGATGAAACAATGGTACATTTGCGTTACAAAAGTAGCATGTCGGGGTGGGCAGTGTGTTTATATGTCTGTACGAAAACGTAAGGTACCACACTGTCTAAATTTTTTAAGACGCAATGTTGACGTTTTGAGCAAAAGTCCTTCGTTACGGTCCACTCAGACGAAGCCAAATTCTGCTCGAAAAGTCTGTATTTCGTTTGAAAAAAATTTCAGCACAACACCCTTTTATGCTTTCTTGTCTATTTTATAATCTACTCAAATTGTGTAATCTGCTGCAAAATATAGTACTTAACTACCGACTGTCCCTATAAACGGACGGGATTTGTTCCAGTGAATTGTCCCCTGTGACTTACCGCTGACGTACCAGCAAACTAAATTAGGCAAGAAACCAAATCCAATTTATCCCATCCAACCAAACACAACAACCTTGCCCGAGAAACCTAACCTAACCCAATAACCGAACGAACTCAAGCCAACCAACCAATACAAAGACCATTAAATATTTCAGTTTATTCTACTTATAATTTCTGTTTAAAGTGCCTCTTTCAATGAAAGATATCTCCGTCAGATGTCAGTCCTTGGTCTTAAATTTGATCAGTCAGAGTTTGGAGTTAAATGGTTGAACTCAACCTCAACCTTTCGAAAAAGCAAAGCTGAACGAAAACAAAGTTCCGACCAAGAAAATGGAGTAGGTTTTTGGTGTATACATGTTGTATATATGTCAGGACCGTGGCGTTTTGGTTAAAACCGAAAACAAGGTAATGGGCAAAGATTTACCGTACATTTGTTGCGCTGGTAATCAATCCTAAGCAAATAACGAGAGCTCAGTAATGAACACACGTTGATTACACATCCAATTGTCATGCAAACCATAAAATTTAATTCTGCGAAGATTTGCATGACAACTAGACCAAGCAGTTATGTCGTAGTAGCACCTAAAAATGTTTCACTTCGCTTATCGTTTGCTCCATCTACGCCAATTACGACCAGGAGGTTCGTACTCTCGTAGACGAAACTCGAACGGAAATACTCGATGACGTACGCAAACGAAAAGCTTAAAAAACTAAAAAGTTCGAGAAGTTTAATTAATCCTGCCACGTGCAACCACAATACGCAACCGAATTATTTTTCTCAAATTAATTGGAAATCCCGAGAACTTGTTTTCATAAATTTAACCGTCTAAATAGACAGTTTTGAAACACAACGATCTATGAAGAATAACAGATCGAAAGCCGGCTACCTTAGCAGCCTTCCATATACTAAACTTGCCAAATAACGTAGGCAATTTAAAACAGCGGGAAGTGTCTGTTACGAAAACAAATAAATTAAGATCGCCAAAAATTTCGAACGAGTTTAATTTCGGGCAAACATCTATCCAAAAATATAACAATCCGAAAATTTTAGGCATCCGATATTTTTTGATTCTAAATTTTCTGCACCTTATAAGAAGCTGGTTTTTTTTCTAATAACTTAGGATGCACATCAGATGGAAAGTCGGCAAGTTTACCGGACTTTCAAATACTAAACTTTCCTGATAAAGTAGGCAACTTAAAACAGCAGCGGGAGTTGTCTGAAACGAAAACAGATAGGGTCCTCTATAAAATATTCAACAAAAAATTTCGGATCACAAAATATTCTTTAAAATCGGCCTACTGATTGCCCAAACGTGCATGTAGAAATTTTAGGATAAAACTAAATAGGGTCACCGCGTTCTTCCACGTGTTGACCCTTTGATGTCTGAATGTTTTTCTTTTGGTTCTTGATTCTGATATATTTGAGTCTGATATATTGGACGTTGGGCTTTAAATTAGCCAGAACGGTAAATAGATGTTGTACTGAAGTGTCACTGTAGCCATAGCAACTGCAGAACCCCTTTTTTGGAGATCGTATTTTATACCAAAAAATGCCTTTCGATCTTTCGCATTGTTTTATGCTTCAAAAAATAGTCAAGTTTATTACATTACTGATTAAAGTACACCGCTAGGCAGGCCATGACAATTCCATGGTTGATGGGGATATTAATGACGGGGATATTAACCATTTTTTAAAGCGCCTTTACACGACAAACTAAAGTTTGCATTGAGAGATAATAGTTTAATACTTTAAAGTCTTAGGAATCTCGCTGATCAAAACTGTGGAACGCCACGGACTCAGAAAACCTCCGAGCTCCAGACGGAACCCGAACCCGTAACCTTCTAAATGCAACCCAGACTCCCCAACCATTGAGCTACTAGAATTCAAATGGCAGAGCAAGGTTACTGATGGTATTTAAACCTGAGACGAGCCAGTGGGGCACCTGGCTAGCAGTCTGAGAAGGTTGCGGATTCGAGTCGTGTTTGGAGCTCGAAGTTTTTCTGAGCCCGTGGCGTTTCACAGTTTGATTAGAAAGACTTCCTAGGACTTTAAACTAAAGTTTGCAAGCATGAGTTGGTAAACTCCTAAAGGTTTCCCAAAGATTCATTTCCCACGTTTTTCTAGAAATGGTACGTCTTACCTTTCTTCATAATTCCCAAAGTCTGCTCAGCTTCGGCAGCCATCGCCCAGTTCGTGGTTTTTCCACCAGAGTTCAAAAGTGCACGCTGGGATACAGGACTGACAGAGTTTCCGGAAACCTCGTCTTTCTGGGAACTCAATTCTTTTTCTTGCTGCAGGAACCACGTTATTGCTGGACCTGGGTTAGTCTTATCATTTTTTGGTTTAACTAGTTTCTCCTCCACATCACTCCGTAAAGTTGTATCTGTTCTCTCTTTGGTCGTGCTGTGAGAATACCGGACAACATCTTTCTTACCGTTGCTTTTGTTCTTCGTAAACGTTGAAAAACGATTATTGTTTCGGCTCTCAGGCCAAGCCTTTCCCGATGCACACCGCTGTTCATCGGTCACCGAGTGCTCATGGAGGCCATTTTCATCCGGACAAAATGTCACATCTGACCCACTCAACATCCCTGAGTTCTCTACGTCCTTCCTCGCCTTATCCGCTTCCACAACAGCAAACGAAGACCTGAACAACATTGGATTATCACTTGACCGATCAGAATCAGAAAGCAAATTTCCACGAGATTGTTCCAACTTCCTCTGCGATTCGCGTTCAACAACAGGAAGACCGGCTGCAACCGCTGACTCTACGGTATGAGAGATGTTACTGATGATGTAACTTCCGCGTGGAACGAAAGACTCGTCTACAGATCTCTGGTTTTCGCCATTAACTTTTCGCGGAGTTTGAGAAAGCGGTGGCGTAAAACGCTTGCGACCAGTATCCTTATTTTCTTCACTTACTTGATCACATGATACGGACGGGGGACCTCCGATTGGTGAATAAAAATTGCGAGGTGACATCATACCTCCCTGAAATGAATTATTCAGAGATCCAGGTTCCGTAGTTTCGGATATTGGTGATAGCAGGTCGATGGGAGTGACCGCTTCTGGTAGAGTATTCAGATTAAGGTTGAGAGAATGAGATGTGTCTTGAAGTGATGTCGAATCTAAGTTTTCTGTATCAGCATTGCCCACGACCTTACATACAGTTTCTTTTTCTTGGGTTGAGAGATCGGCAGACTCAAGGTCACTCTTCTGGTAAGGTTTGTCAGATTTGGCACCGAATTGGTCAAAATCCTCTGGTTCACTCATTTTTGGGGTTGTTTCTAAAATAAAAGGGTTTTCATAGTGAGACTCCACTTTGTTTGTTTATACTTCGCTTTGTTTATGCTCAAATACATAAAATGCTACTTACCTTATTACCATTACAACTACAGGATTCTCATTAAGTTTTAGAGTAGACGGCGTAAGTGTAAAAGTAGGTGGCATCAAAAACAAGACGGCGGATCGCGTATCGGTCGCGTTGGAAAACACGCATCAGATAGAAATTAAGCGACATCGGGAGGACATTTATATGGAAGTGAATTTTATTACGGAATGTGAAAACATCTAATGAGAAACCTGTCTGTCCATTAGTTTTTCGTATAAGTAAGCTGACATTTTTATTTATTTACATTGCTTTGCACAACTTTTACTGTTCATTCAGATTTGTTTAATACATACTAACTTTTCACCGAAAAGTAGGTGGCTCAACATTCCAAGTAGCCGATTTTGTAGCCGGTTGTCGGCACTTAATGGGAGCCCTGTTATTATTACTATTACCATTACACTACTGCCCTTCCTACTTGTATTTCAATATCCTAAGTCAAGATATGCCTTCCATCACCTGGGTTTGGAATATTACTGAAGTAAGTTGCTCCTTACTTCATTAAAGGTGGCAATAAAATAAATCGAAAAGTTCTAGCCTTATTTCAGGTCATTTGACCAAGCACTTCCAAGTTCTCCAGATAGTTATAACAAAATAATTTGTATGTATTTAGGTACGTTTACATCGACGGACTTTAATGTAGTTTTGGTGGTACAGTGATAATGCATTTCTCACCTCCGTGACTACGGTCTGGTCCTGCCTCAGTGTGGTCACGTGCATCGAATTCTGTTTTTATATATATGGTCATGCCGATGAAGTGAAGGATATTTCAAGGAATATTAGGCATACACAAGTGATTACACGAAATGGGGTCAATATTAAGTGAAACTAAATTTTCGCATTGATGATTTAATTCTAACTTGGCTCAGACTTCGTTGCTCTCTTTCAATTCGTTATTTTAACTAACCTGCCGAGATATCCTCCTGACTCCAACTACAAAGACTTTTTTTCATTCGACGAGAAAGCAATGCTTCGTGACCACCGCCGGGTTGAACATTCCGGGGTACTTTCTTCCGTAGCTTTACCACCACACCTTTGACTTCCACGGTATCTTCATCCTCGGGTAGGTCATCAGCAGCACCTAATGAAGTCGCGTTCTCTGTTTTCATTCCATTTTCAACGGAAATCTGCTTTGATCTGGAAGGTACATCTTCCTCCAGTGACCCAACGTTTTCTATATAATTCTGGATTTTCAACGAGATATCTCTGTCTCGGAATTGCACGGTTCCATTAACCGGAGCGCTGTGACTTCTAGTGGTTTCATCGTATCCTTTGATCTCGCTTCCGTCGTTCTCGGAGCATGAAGTCTTGCTACGCTGAATTTCTGAAGTCTCCTTCGAATTCCCTTCACATTTGGAGAACATCTCGGCCAATAGTGCCACAATGTTGATCTTGAGTGGAGAAGAACCATAAAGTATGTCTTCGACTTTCAACGCCAGAACTGAAGTACAGAAATACTGGCTGCACAAACTACGGAAAAGGTCCAGGTTGCGAATGGAATCATCGGTCGATTCGACTCGGGAGAAGCAAATATCTAATGGATTGAATGAACAAGATCTTCTTTACTAATATTAGGGTGTAGTCTCACGAGTAACTTTGTTACACAGTTGAACGAGAATTTGCTTGAATATTACAAGTTAATAATAAATTAGTTTCTAGTTAGTTTCTTTAAGAAAGTTTTAAATTGAGATAGAGAATTTGTGTTTCTTAGTTTCTTGTCCAGTTCGTTGAAGTCTCTTGATGCATGGTAAATTAGCTTTTGTTTTCCTCGGTTTGTAATGACTTTCGGCAGGTGTAAGTTGTTGCTGGCCCTTGTATTATAATTATAAATGTTTCGATTAGCGATTAGACCAAAATCGAAATCTATTAGATCATTAATGCACTTAAAAATAAATATATATCTGTGTTTCCGACGTCTGATTCCTAAAGGTGTCCAGTTAAGTCGTTCCAAGGCGAGAGTTGACGAGGAGAGTGGAGAAGCATCGAGTATGAGTTTGGCAGCTTCGTCATACGTATTGAGAAAACTACTGCCAAATTGCAATAGTTCCAAGGTTTTTTGTTACTGACTGTTTATAACAAAAAACACTATGTTTATAATACATTTATCTTCTTTACCAATAATTTTCGAGCTATTGCAGTTATAATCAACGTAAAGTACATAAAGAACCTGATTTGTTAATCAGGTCCGTTATGCTATGTTTCAACAGGACACTTTCGAATCATCCTCTTCTCCTGGATTATAAAAACTAGCTTTCACTCGCATATAATTCTCAATTTCTCCTTTTGTTATCAGTGCTAACCTTTGACATGAGCTATAAATAAAAACGCTACCTTACCTTCAATTTTAATAACGGTTGGTTCATAGAACAATAAGATTCCTAATAGACATCTTCCGTCGCACAATCCTTTCAGAAGATCATCGACCACAGGAAACGTAGCCGAAGATGTCGTTTCGGGATGGTCCACACGAAGCTCTATTTTCCTTTCTTGTTCTCTGTTACGCAGCAACTTTCTTGTACCGCTTGGAGCAGCTTGAGGGTATTTACCGTTCATAGCTGTGCTGAGTTTGTTAATCCACAAAAGAAGGGCGTCTTCTAAATCAAATGGAAGTTCTCTAGAGGCACTGAAGGTCGAAAATCGTCTGAAACCAAACAAGTAATTGTCACGTTTGTAAAAATATTGTAGACTTCAATAAATTGCCTAGATGATTTTTTTAATTTACCGGTACATAACACAAAGCTACCAAAGAAATTGGAGTAAATGGGTTGAACTTTCACCTCTTGACTCTGAAGATGAAAGCCGCTAAGGCTGTCGAAACGTCAGTCACTTCTACCAAAAGTCTTTCTCAAGACTACAC
>JBAHVQ010000233.1:922182-946936 GCA_036872915.1 Nanipora kamurai | reverse complement strand
TTATTATTATTATTATTATTATTATTATTATTATTATTATTATTATTATTATTATTATTATTATTATTATTATTGACGTTGAAATTAGATGTTGTCATTCCAGCTTTAGATAGCGAATTCCTGCCCTGGGTGACCTTGTCTATTTTACTCTGGTAATACCAAATGATGACAATGAAAGCTGAACACAAACATTATTAATGTAGGAGCTTGCAGTATATCAGATGGCCAGCAAACATTTGTCAAGCTCATCGTCCCAGAAAAACAATTTCTGAGCCCTAGACTGGAATCAAACCTGCAACCTTTGGATGACTTGTGAGATGCTCTAGCCATTGTGCTACCAAGACTCAGATGGTGAGTTAAGTTGAAGGTCTGTCATATGTGCAACCTAAGCTGAAGCCACATCATGGTAATGATGGGAATGTTGAAAGCTGAGCATAAATATTGCTCATGAGGAAGCTTCAATGTTTCCTTCATTATTATCATATTGTCACTTCTGCTTAGGTTGCACACATGACAAACCTGAAACCTAATTCACCATCTGACTCTTGGCAGCTCAATGGTTAGAGTGTCTTACCGGTCATCAGAAGGTTGTGGATTTGATTCTGATCTTGTGCTCAGAAATTGTTTTTCTCAGATCGTGAGCTTGACAGACGTTCAATGATTGTGTAATACCAGATAATTGTATTCACAAAAGAGGAGCCAGCTGGATGTCTCAGCAGAAGGAGGTTTATAACTCATTCATCTATTCTGGTTAAATCTTTTCTTAAATACTAACAAGATTTCAAAGTATGTAAATTTGTGAAGTATTCAGTAGGCTGGCATATCTAATAGTGGTAAACAAAAGGTTATAGTCACCTGAGTTTTGTCATATGAAAATTGAAGGTGTGTGAATTGTTGCATGCTTCAACTCTTTTAGGCATGTGATGGTGTGCAATGACATAATAACATCTTGGTGACAGCATGCACGGTACAGGGCAAAGTGCAAAGACTATGTAAAACATGTGTTACTTGTTTTCTTTTATGCTTTCGGCTTTTAACCAACCTTCTTCTTTAATTTCTAGCAGGTATTGGCAGGACAAAATACAATTAAGAATTATCAAGCAACAATTAAAACCTTACTTACAAAACTTTACAGATAGTTGTAGATCCAGTCTGTTTGGAAACATATTTACAGTACAAGAGAATATACACAGAAACAACCTAATGGTTATCGCTTATGATCAATAACATAATTTCTCCCCAACATAAATAAACTTTAGTCTTTAGCCATTAGACCTTTCCTATCAGATTAACAGTACTAGTCAGAGTTATTGCTGGACAAGGGATCTTTGTTTGACAATTCAGTTTCCACAGAAGTACTGCAACTAGGTACATGTATGTCTGGTGCTGAACTAAGTTTACACTTCTGCAACTTTTTTTTTCAAATAATCTTTAATGTGCACTGTAAGACCTCTTCATGTTCAGTTTGTGCATTTTGGATCCAGTGACTGAGAACACCAGTGTTAAAAAGTACAGGACAAATTTTTATTCTGGATTCATAGACAACATGCTGGGAGCAACATGAAATCATAATTTGCATGAAAGTCTCTCCCAAAATCTGACTAGATAATAAAAAGGGGCGTGACATTGTGAAGAGTATAAGGACTTGGATATCTGATTTGCACTCAAGTCCAAAAAAACAACGATCAGCAAGAAAAATTTTGAATTATTGGTTCCTGTGTTTTTTGTATCACATATTAAATTTGTATCAACTTGAATCTTTGACTTGACTCACAGCAGTTTTGGGCTTTCATTTTGCCTAGGCAAACATATGGCAACTTTTTAGCAGCTCCAGTGGAATTTCCAGGCAACAAGACTATACTGCAGCAGAATTGTAAAAAAACATTTCATAACAGACATACATCATTGCATCAAGCAAGAAACTCTCACTAAGCTTCAAGACCTTCCCATCTGTAATGGAAAGTATACGTATCTTTGTTTTCATTAACATGTAACAAATTTCTCAGTCAAGGAAGGCAAACAATGTTAAAGTGAAAAGTTTGAATCTTTTGCTTCTTACTGGTTATCTGGGTTTTAAAAAGGGTATTACAGGCTCCCGGAGTGCTTTACCAATCCAATTACATCCAGAGCCACCTTTTAATACTGCCATTTGTATGCCTGATATTCTAAGACATTTGGCTAAAATACTCAGTGATTAATAAATACTAAATTTTTGGCATGCAATTAGTCACATGCCTTAAATATTCTAGACACATGCTGAGGTGCATGTGTGTGTGATCACACACCTAGTAAGACAAAGCCTGGTCACCTTTTTCATTTTTAATCTGGCTAATACCATAAAATTATATTCAGTTGAGCAAAGGTCCCAGTGAGCTATTTTTGCAGGAACAGATTAAAATCAGGTGGTTGTTGTATAACTGAATCAACCACTTTGTATTTTTCTATGATTTGTTCATCCCTGCTGTCAATTAAACCACTGACTGGCAAGACTCCTGTTTTACAACTTGTTTTTAAACAAAATATTGATAGTTTTTAAACAAAATATTTTTGTTTTTAATTTTTGTTTTTAAACAAAATATTCATACCTTATCAAGCTTCTGAATGGGAGTCGTAACTTGTGATGGAACATCTTCTAATCCCCCATCTTCAGTTGCATGAAACACAAGCCAAAACAATGAAGCACAAAACTTTGCCTAGATTAGAACAGAAAAGTGGATAGGGGTTATAATGTTGTTTATTAGTTCTACGTACCTCAGAAAACCAGATGGACTATAATACTACAGACAGGGATCATAAGTAATGGTACTTGAGATATTAAAAAATATACCAGACTTTTTTCATTGAATATCTTAACCATTTCATCTTCTTAAGCCTTGTACACACCAGATGTGACCTGACATGTGACAGCTGCACACAAGGTTGCTTCAGAAATAGCCTTAAAATGCAAAAATAGTCTAATGCAAACCAGAGGCAACGTGTCACTGCAAGGCAGTGCAACATGACTCAAATAGAATCTGGGCTAATTTCAACAAAACATTCCTGTGAACATGGTCTTCATCAGGCAAACACATTTATTTTTGACCAATAAAAACTCTCTCTGAAAGAAAATGATTGCCATAGTTGGTAGTGAGGACTGGAACAGCAGTACAATTAATTCACATCGTTTATGGTCATCCCAAGCTTTGTTACTAGGTTCGCATAGCTCTAAGAGGTTATCAAATACTTCCTTTGTCATCCAAAAATACTGCAAGAAACAACTGTCTTATTTTAATTCTAGCACTAGATTGTGGTATTCTCTGAGTTCTTCACTTTGCTAGATAGTAAGATGAATCCAAAACCTCTGAGTCAGTCATTGTTTTTGCTTTGAAGCAACCAGCAGTAGGAAATCAACATTATCATTCAAATCACTACTAGATGCCATATATTTCCTGAGTGGTGAACATACTGCTTATGCACAGCATTTAGTTGTTCTGTTCAGTGTGCATTGAAAAATGCTTTGAAGTTTTCGTTTGCCGTTGTAGCAAGTTGCATTGTACCCTGTGTGTACAGGGCTTTACAGCACCAGAGAACACATAATTTCTTTTGTGTTGTCTTGTATAATGGTTTAAAGTATAATATTCTATAATAGTTCAGTGTTATCCATGAAAAAAAATTGAAGCTCAACACTTCCTCATTCTTGTTACAGCACTTCTACTTTTCTGAACATTTTCCCATTTATGGTTTATTTGTCCACTGAAACACACGACACAGAATGGTTGCACATTTTTCTGAAATAAAATTGGAGCACTGCTCTGTGTACCCCACATATAAGTGTTAAGTTATTTCACAATCTCTTGTGCTGTTAAATTGGATCATAGGATCATGCTGTTCCCAGTTTGAGGTAACTAAACAGATAGAGCAACAACACCAAACCTGATCAATCTTTTGAAGTTTTGCAGGTGATAATTTGATAACTTGAAAGCTTAGTGATAAACTAAAATGTGGTGTTCCACAAGCTTAACATAGTTATCAATACCAAACCTGAAGATGGGAGTTTTAATCCTGCTCAAGTAAATTTTTTCAATTGACTTTTGCATTGTAGATTTGATCATGAAACTGGTTGCACATGCTTTCATAAAGCTTGTTGACTGCTGACATTTTAAACTTGCTAGAAAATTACTGTTACTTTATTAATCAGACGTTAAACTGACTAATTAACCATTACACATTTATTGCTATCAACCAAACAATAACTGCTCTTGCACCATGTACAGTACTAGATTATAGATGAACCAACATTCTACTTCTCCTAAACATTATTATTACTTGTTAAGGTTTTGTTCCTATTTAGAATTAAAACCATTGCGAAGACTTCCAGGTAATGAGTTGACACATTGACAGCTTAACACAACAAAACATTGACAGTGGTTTACCACAAGATTTGGGCACTAAGATTAAAAACATTTCTCTGTGTAACCATAATATAGTTTTTATAGACTGACATACAAGGCAAAAGTAGAATGTGCAAATCATATGATACATCATTTTTTCTATGAAACTAGTCAAATTGACTAGCTGGCATGCAAATGAAAAGAGGGGAAAAATGTGTAGATGGCCAAATGAAGTACCGGAATTACTAATCATGGAACAAATGTACAAGACCACTTAAAAAACATAAACGAAATTGCATAAACTTGCAACCATGAAAATAAAAACTACAAAGTTCTGGATCCAAACGCAAGCCCATGGATGTAACATGGTTATAACTCTTGAAGAGACTAACTGAGTTTCAAGCTCATCGTTATCTGATAAACCCAAGAAAGCGACATAAATAAATGATAACATGACATCTGTGTATTGAAGTTTTCTCCGTTCTACAAAACTCGGCTAGAGTTCTTCTTTTTCTTTCCTTCTTACCTCAAATGGGTCATACTCGCTTGGAGGAATAACATCCAACATTCCATCGTTAGATAACACATCTAATCCGCTGTCGCCGTCCATTTCAAGCTGTGTGGTTCTATACGGTCGACCATCTCTTCATAATACTATCAACCAGACAATGACAGATACAACAAATTTTCAATGGCATCGCTCGTAGTATCTATTGAAATGCAAGTATAAGGCTATCTTGAAATCCAGTTAGCTCTGCGGAATGTCATACCGGCGAAATAACGGCTTTTGGTGACCTTTTTTCAAGATAAATGTCAACTAAATATATCCACAATTCAGTTTCTGGTGGATCTTTTGAGTGTTTGAAGCCCGCTAACTTCAAAACACAGCAGTTTACTCATGCGCAGCCCGCTAAGCCCAGACCTCTTTCTCGCGTTCTTTATATTTACGTCCTTGACCGTCGTCTAGGTAACCATCCCCGTAAGAAAGCAGTTTTGCAACACCTGTAACAAGATCCTACCAAATAAAGATTTCGTTCAATACCTGCACCTTTTCCACTTCAACGTAATATTTTTAAGGCAGGCTTAATTAATTAAGGCATTTGAAATTCCATATATGGTTTTTCTAAGACCTTTTCCCATTTTCCATGATCTAAGGCTGACCTCTAATTCTTGAAATTGTGAAAAATTATTCTTCGTTCTGGAATTTTCGTGCACGAAAACCCATTTTCAGGAAAAATCAAGGATGACGGAATAAGAGGACGGGGAGCTAGGGCATGTTAATTCGTTTGTTTAATCGGAAGCATTTCTAAAGGCATTATACTAGAGTTGGAGGTATTTTCGTGTGCTCTGTTGGCGTCTTAGCGACTGTATTTTGCTCCCATTTTTCAAATTATATAGTTTTACTGAATTCAACCTTCTTAAACGCTAGACATGTGGACTCGTTTTTCTGGAGATGTAGAATTCTGAGATAACGAGTTTGACGAGCGTTTGTTGGTCGTCCGGAATATACCAAGCTCCTACATGAACCAGATTAGTGTTCAGCATTTAATATGTAATTTATGTAAAGATTCAATTTGCCACTAATAATGGTCAACACTGAACTTACTAATATGTTTTTTATCATCCTGTTTCGGAAGGAGCGGGGGACAAGCCTTCTAACAGCGGAAGCTCCCCCTGTCCCTCCTCTGGTTAGGACGCCATCATCGGACCAGGCTTGTCGGTAGGGGAAGTAGTTTCGACACCAAATGTTTGACCTATGATTCATAGAATTGATTGCCGAAAATGTTCTGGAACACGCCAAGATGTGAGGAGTGGTCACTTTCTCAACATCTAAAGTTTGTTAAGCGAAGGGAACATGCTAAGATTTGTGATTAGAACAAGGTGTTCTACTTTGCCAAACGATCGCCCCATCTTGTGGTAAAATACCGGTTTTAAAACACTTGTTTTCTGATCACATGGATTGATTTCCTATTTAATTGCCTCCCACGCATTCCAAATAAGCCAACATGATGATCATGACGTCAAACCATTACATCATCTTTGTTTTGGTTGCGATCTTTGAGGACCACAACAAAATAGTAGGAGTAGTTATAGAAGGTTCGGTAGGTACATTTCTTCAAAAAACAAGGAACAAAGGAAGCGAATTTGGACAGATTATTTGCTGTCTTGTAACAATGGAATATCGAGACTCATTTGGATCCGAGGAAAATCCTTACCATGATGCCTCAAGTCCAGAGATCGCTGAAAACGAACGTCAACTTCCAGCGCGAAGAGGTTATCATGGCCGAATAAGGCCGAAGCGTTCGAAACACGATAGTATGTCTTCCGTAGACAGTAACTCCTCCGACAAAGTATTCGAGGAGAAATCGATTGAAGAAGGATTGAGAAAATCTACTGAACCTGTTAAGAGAGCAGGGAAGAAGCGAGGACGAAAGCCAACCCAACTGAATTTGGAAGCGAAGCTTGAAAGAAGTAGGCAGTCTGCCAGGGAGTGCAGAGCTAGAAAGAAGCTGAGATACCAAAGCCTTGAAGACACCATCGCTGAGAAAGAAGCGAGGGTGTATGCTCTACGAAGAGAAGTCCAAAAGGTATATTGTACTCGAAGGGAAAATATCCTTTTAGAATCAGTGGTTTTTCCAGCACGAAATTCCTTCTTGAAATTTAATTCCCTTCTCGCGAATAATTTGTGGATTGGTACTAGTGTCTCCAGTTTGTTTTAATTTGTCTCAGTGAGATTTCTCATGAATACTGACAGACTTTTTGTCAGGGTTTTTT
The DNA here is from genome assembly GCA_036872915.1 of Nanipora kamurai. Lineage (NCBI taxonomy): Eukaryota > Metazoa > Cnidaria > Anthozoa > Scleralcyonacea > Helioporidae > Nanipora > Nanipora kamurai. Next base: position 939,791 of record JBAHVQ010000233.1, on the reverse strand, counting down.
TTTCGGCTTGGTACATCCAAACTAAACTGAGAATGCTGTCGCTTAATCATGTAGAAATTGTGCTTGGAATGGATGTAATATTAGCATTGCCAAGACTTCTTGTGAATTTAGTGGGCTGAATTTTATAGAACTAGCGGAACTTCTTCAAATCGAGAATGATGAAAAATTGTTCTCTTAGAAATTGTTCTCTTAGGAAGAACCATGATTATTTTTAACGTTATTAATTCAGTTGTGATCCATTGGAATTTTTTTTCAAGTACTTCAGCAAAGTACATAAAGGATCGCTTCACCTGAGAGCACTTTCATAAGTACCCCCTGATGTGTCAATTTAATATCCTCTTTAAATGTGCATTGAAGTTAGCCTTTCAAGTCTTGTTCTTATGTTAAAACTTTTTTCAACATAGGAATAAGACTCAAAAGACTAATTTACATGCATATGAAAGATTATTAGCCCTTTAAGCAGCGGGTTTCTAGAGGTCTTCCCTTGACAAGTAAAATCATCTGGTGTTTGCCAGAGTAAAATTAATAAGTAGCAGGTTTGCTACCGTGCCACTTAAAGGGTTAAATTGGCTTTTAGTTGTAAGACCTATATGTGGTTGAAGACAATAGACCAATTCCAGGTGACATCACACGTGTTTAGCATCTGGAGGACAAACATTGAGAATCAAATGCTGACGTTTACTTTGCACAGCAAAAATGGTGAACTTTTGTGCCATTTTTAAGGCATCAGGAATGTGACTATGCTACAAGCATCACACAAGTGTAAAGAATTTTGTTAAGCCATCTTCACATGGAAAACTAAAGTTAAACTGCAAGTCAAGGTGCATACATACTCCTTTATCTTAAAAAATGGCAACCAATGTTTTTTGCCGCTATGGCAACTTACAATGAAAACATGCTGGCCCAATGGGTTACTCCACTAGCCCCACGCTATTGGATAGCCGTTTTGCGGTGCCATGTACATGTAACTATTATATATTTCTTTGTGAATAAGCCCTTTTACAAAAATACTGCATCATCATGAAAGGAAGTACTTGGCCTGTTAAGTCATGGATCAAGTGTTTACTTTGAAAGTGGCTGCATGGATCAAGTATTTCTATTTAAGTTAGCCCTGATTTCCCATGATGATTTCATAAAATTGTTTATGATTTCATGGTGAATCAAGTGAAGTTGTAGTTAATGGAAGTCATTGAATATTGTATTTGTCCCTTTCTTCTGATACAATTTTCATATTAACCCTTTAATGTCCAGGGCTCAATGCTGTGATGAGTAAAATTGTCTGGTATTAAGCAGAGTAAAATACTTAAGTGTGCCCTTAATCCCAAATGGGTTGAACTTCAAATCCGAACAATTAAACAATTCACTAGCCTTGACTACTCACTGGATTGTTTTGTTTTTAATCATAATCAGTGCTATTTTTGACCTCGCAAAAATGTGCCTGCAGAGTGCTATTTGCGCACTAGCATAATTTTATTGTGGGCCAGACAGGATGGTTAGCTGGATTTTTTATAAACTCCATATTGTCTCATCCCCAGACCTTAGGCATATCTGGGCCAGGGAGGGGCCAAATTGCCAACATCATTATCAGTGGAACTGCACAGTCAATCATTGTGCAGCTTTTACATTGGATTACTACTGTACATGTAGTTAGGTTTTACTAGTACAGTACATAATACACCAATTGGTATTCTGCTATGCAAGAAAAGAAAATCTGAGACCTCAAGATACCGTATCATTAAAAAATATTTAAATGGAACTTGCACTCTAGTAATTGTATATTATGTAATTTACTAAAAGCAACCAGGTATTTGTTGTTATAGTAACCAAATTCTCATTTTTTTTTAGTGTGTTAGTTGGGCTAAGGCAATGGATGAAGGAACTTTACCTCAAGACCTTTCCCTTTTCCTTCAAAAAGCTCAAGGCAAATCAGAAGACTGATGGGATGCCAAGATCACAACGTGCAGCTCCATGCCTACTGATTTGAAAAAACCCAAGCTTTTCTCACTGCACAATGGCCTCAGTAGCATTCCTGGGTATTCAGTGCAAAATATTCATGAACCCATCCTTCACAACCCAAAAATCTGGAAGTCAAAAGTGTAGATATGAGTTAAGACAGGAGTTCCTTTCAATTTCAAGAGGACATTTGCTCTCCATCTAACAGAATGGTTCAGTGGTCTTTGATTGTATTCTGAAGAAAAGATGCTTGACATTATACTTGATGAAATGGCCATGGACATACAGTATTGTAGAAAGAAGTACATGTAACATATTTTATTTAATGCAAAGCTGAGGCAATTTGAAATAAATTTAAGGTAACAGGAAGATACATTAGGCATCAGATATTTATAATCAAACAAACTACAGCAGTTAGACTTGTAGCATAGCTTGTATAGTAGCATTTAGTCCAAGTTTAAAGCAATATAATATGGTAATAAATTATTACCCTGCAAGTGGATAATTTTAAAATGTAAGTATGCAAATATGCAGTTTATTGCTTTTCTCATTGTCCATCTATACCTGCAGATTGTATTGCTTCATTTAAAATGAATGTTATCTAAAGTGACAGTGCCAGATACCCAAGAAAGACTGGGTTCTGAGTAACCAGTGCCAGTTATGATTGGTCATTGTAAACTTTCACCCAATCACAATGCTATGGGGTGGTATTCCAGGCAAAAATGTGTATTCATATTGTACAGCATTGTGCATTATATCATATTATATTCTATAAGTAGTATACTGATATGTCATACCCAAAGATGGAATTCAACACCACTGACTGATGTTGGCCCTCCATAAAGATTGCTTTTAATTTTATTTCTGTTCTTCTGCCGAGAGGTATGCAAAAATTACAGATCATGTTTGTGAATTTTGAATTTACAACCAAAGACACTTCGGGTAGATAATCTTTTCTATGGATTGAGGATTAAACTAAGGAGCATCAGGGACAAAGACAGCAACTGTATTTGATCTCGTGTTTGTGTAGTAGAGTACAAATTCCATCTCCACGTATCATTATACCAGGTACGGTAGTCCACTTCTGGGTACGAATATCCCCGGGTACGAATATCAGCATACTGGGTACAACATTCCATCTCCAGGTATGAATAACAGCACGCTTGGTACAGAAGTCCATCTCTGGGTATTACGTATTGGTATAGCAAGTACAATATTCCATCTCCAGGTACAACATACCAGCATACCTGGGGCTGGCGTGACATAATATCAAGAATGATATAATTATAATACAGTATAATGCACAGTGCTGTACGACACGGATACACAATTTTGTCCAGAATTCCCTGCATACAACATAGACTGTGCAGAGCCCTGTGTTGGCAAGGTTGAGTAATTAATTTGTTTATATCTGTTAGTCTGACTACCTCACAAGGTAAGCCAGGTACATGAGGTACAGTAGGACTTCAAAGATACCAAAACCAGACAACCGAACTAACCGGTCAACCGAACAGCATGCTCGAGGCGCGCTCGAGCAAAATTCGTTCACGTGGTGCAGCCACGCGTGGCGCGCGTGATAGCTGCGCCGATCCAAGATGGAGGCAAAAAAGACAAAAGACAAGCGTAACGTAAATCTCATGCTTTTGAGAGAGCTCCTGGACCTTGCAGGACAAAAAAGGGGTTCTGCCTTGAAGCAAAAGACTATGGATTGTTATTTAAGTAACCCTTTAATTCATTCTTACAGTCTCACAGTGTATGTACAGGTACTCCTGTTTTCACAAGTTATGTAATCGATATTATAGTATTACAGTATGAAACTTCAGACTTACCAACATTTCACAATTACAAACACTCAATTTCCCCGAGGTGTTCATATCTTTGAAGTCCTTACTGTATGTCCTTTATCAAGACACTTATTGTACAAAGTATGGATTTATTTTAGCCTAAGTTCTGATTCTCAAGGCATTCAACTGCTTTCAGATTGCTAAAATCATTATTTGACAAAGACTTTTTTAAAGTTCTATATTCTTTTTGATACACACTACATGGCTGCTCTTTTTGGTGCTCTGGTGATATTTAATGATTAAGACATTGTTGGAAAAGCCTGTTCAGTAAAAGGTATCTGAATCATAAGTAAATGCCAGCTGTGCTTCACATTTTAAAGTATTATCTGACTGTTAGTCATTTACTTGGTAAATTATTACTGTAAAGTACCTTGGAGAAATCAATAAGCATCATGTCAACTACACATATGGTCTAAATTCTACAACTGTTACATGTAAATTGAAAAAAAACATGTACAAGATAATAGGAATGCTCTACTGGATGACATTAGCATAACCACACAGAAGACCTATGCTATTAGGTGTCATCTTGAACTGAATTTAACTCCTTCCTGTCCATATAGATCCTCCGTGATCTATGGAGACTTTAGTATTTAACTCTGGCTAATGCCAGAAAATTTTACTTGTCTAGGGGAAAGTCCTTGGACAAGAAAGAGTTAACCTGGCTTTAAAACTTATCTCCTTAACTCCTTCCTGTTTGTATAGGTCCTCAGTGACCTACGGAGACTTTAGTATTTAACTCTGGCTAACGCAATAATATATATCTGTAAATAAATAATATCCAGCTAACACAATAAATAGTATTTAACTCTGGCTAAGACAATTTTACTCATTTAGGGGAAGTCCTTGGAAAAGAAAGAGTTAGTAATCATTTACAATTTCTAATCAATGCAATTTCTTATTGTATTATAATAAGATTTAGGTTTCAAATTTATTCCAATTTTTTATTTAAATTTGGAATATATTTTTACTGGTTTTTTTTTCCTCAGGATTTTTTAGATAATTTTTTTCTTTAGGATGTGATTTGCTAGAAGACTAGTCAGCTTCATATAAGCAAAATGAAACAAAGTTACTGTAACCAATCTATTGATTTAACTTGGTTACACAACTAGTTTTACTACAGTTAACTGACAGTTACAATACCAGGATGGTTAAACTGTGTCACATATTGTTATACTTTTAATCCATCAAAAAGCCAACAATTTTATTTACAAGAGGTTTTGGTTAGGAGGTATTTTCAGTAAAGGTCCATGGTCCACAGAGGTAAGTGATAAAATTGGGTTTCATTTTTCTGTATAAATACCCACTACTCTAAACCCCAGCTGGAAAAAAAGACCTATAAGTTGTCCAAAAATAATTTTGGATGTTTGCTGGTAAAAAATGAAGTACAAACACTCTGATTTTCCTTGAGAATCAAATACCGTAGAGTAAAAGAAACAATAATTGTGAACTGTTATCTTATTACATATTCTATAAAGCTCAGTTTGCATTAACAATTACTAACTTCATAATATTACACAATTATACAGCAAGCATGTACAGTTTTATTCAATGTATCACAGTTCTAACTCTTAAGATAGAAACATTCTCAACATCACATCAAAACATTGCAAGATTTGTAGATGGCAAGTCATAAATAAAGTTGCTGTTCCAGTTTTGTGAAACATCTTCTGGACCGCATGGCTTGGTGAAATGGAAGTGATCCTCATAGTTGAACCGACTACCAAGATATGGTTTATCACTACGGACAAAGTTCATGGATAATGAAGGTAACAAGCGGTCATGCTCTTGGTATCTTGTTCCGCAGCTTGCTTGTTTATTATTTTGATGATAGCCTTGCCCAACTACATGTCCTGCAAGGTTTAAAGAAATTCAATTGCATCACAAAGCCCAGACTCTTTTGCAGTGCATAGGAGATCTGGGTCTGTCATAACATGAAACCATTATGAATTAATTCATTATTGTCTGAGAAAGTTGAAAAACTGAGTCAATACCTTTTGCTTAACTTTATGTCACAGTTTGTTGTGCAGTAACAAACCATGATATTATTGTGCAAAAAAACACTTTCCTGACTCAACTTTTCATGCAGATTTAAAAAAACTCAGTTTGAAAGTGAAATTCAAAAAGAAGTGGACCAAAATAATAAAAGTTTCCATTGTACACTGGTGATAGGTATTTGTGGGATTCGACAAAATAGAATTCGTTGATTTGAATATTAAAGGTATAGAGTGTGTCCATGGTCAATAGAAGGTTAAGGATATAGTTTTTAATCCTTTGATGATTGCTGGTAAATGCATCCCTTTGACAGGTATAAATCATCTGGTGTTAGTCAGAACACAATCCTAGAGTGGGCTCATGACCATTCAAGGGTTAATGATCCTTCACTTACTAAATGAAAATCAAGGCATACATGGTACCATTAGTCAAATGCAAGTAATATATTGTACATACCACCACAGGCTGCACCACCTCTCTTTCTTGAGTTTCTTGCTGGACTGGTTTCAGTGCCTTTCATTTTATGTTTCTGACTTACAAGATGTTGTTCAAGCTGTGTCTGTGAGTTCACAGTTATGTTGCATTTTTCACAATGATGCTGCCTCAAGTTCATGCCACCACCACTGCCAGGGACTATATCTTTATTCATGCCCAAAACTGCATTTGCAATCTTCATGAAGCGAACATTTTCCCATTTCTCGCCTAGATGTAAGTGCAAAGATCAATTTTCAGAAGCTGTCTTTCATCCCCTGAATCTAGAAATTATAAACTTTTGCATGAGATCATTCATCTACAATATTAAATTGATCCCTCCAGGGGTTGCGGTATCAACTAGGATTGGATTATACACAGGTATCTGAAACCTTTGTTGGACACTCCTGTTTGTGTCACTTTGTTATTAATAATTTGTTTTTCTTTCAAAAAGCAGTTACATCTTATTTCCAAAACCTGTTCTTACCAATTTGTGATCAAGCATAACAGCACAGTTGTCTATAATATTAAAAAAACAATTATCATGACCAGTACGTACTGAGCAAGTTTGGTACTCCAGAGTCAACTTAGTTAATTTGAGTTGCCCTTCCTCCTCCATTGTCAACTTGAAAAATATTAAATGAGGCCAATGATGGTATGAAAATAATCTGGGGGTAAAATTGTAATGGCTTTGCAATATTTTTATTCTCGTATTCATATTATAATTGTTTCTCCATCATTTCACAATTTGGTACCCTCAACAACTTGTCAGGACACAACACAAAACCTTCTTCATTTTAACTCCTTCCTTTCTCAATGTTTTCAATTCCAAAATCATTGACAAACCAGATCAGACTTTGGTGGCATTATATCAATTTTACTTATGTGGTATACCTGGAGATTCTGTTTTTCACCTACTGGTATGTGACAGCCATAGGTTCCACAGTAGTCCTGGGGAAGGCCTAGGTTGGCAATAATTTGTGGAATAAGAACTCTCTTCACATGAGCAGAGTTTGTACTAATATTCAGTTGTCTTTATCTTCACAAAAAACAACCAACCCAGTAATAGCAAACAAGTGTCACCGCTCCAGTGTCACCACACCACTCATACTAAGATGTGTGCATATATATATATTATATTCTTGATCTAAAGTTTTAACCAGTGACCATTCTTAAATTGGTAAAGGAAATATTTAATACCAGTACTATACATACCATTAACTGGAGGTGGTTTGGCCTTCCCTATCACTATCTTGTGTCGTAAACCTTTGTTATGTTGTTCCATTTGTTTTTGTGAATTCAGGGTAATATTACACATTGCACAGTGAAAGACCCTTGTCAAATTAGTACCAAAAGATTTTGCAGGCCCTGTCTCCTGAATAGTTGCACTGATGTTGCATTCTGAAGTTGTTTCACCTGGTGAAGACAAGGGACCATTTGTACCAGCAGATGGAGTTCGAATTCCTGAACTTTCCACTTTGCTTTTTGCAAGAAGCTGGTGGGCTCTCCCAGCCAAATGAGCTTTCATTTGTGATTCAGAATTAAATGTTCTCTGACATAATTCACATTTGAAGAACTCTGGAGGAGGATTTGGTGCAGGAACTGAAGTATCAGTAGTACTTGCTGTACCATTCTATTATAAATCACACAAAAATCATTCACTGTAAGGAAACTGAGCTACCATCAAATTTAATTCTCAGATGAAGGGATAATTAGTGTAAGTACCACCACAGAATGAGGGAAATAAGTGGATAAATGTCCCCAAGAGGTTTGAGAGGGTTTTGTTTTGAATAGACAATGGTTGAAAAACACAATTTCCACTCATAGGATCCAATTTGCTGCTTTTGTTTTCAATATATACTTTGCTGAAGTTAGTAAAAACAGGTAAATTTAGCTTCTGTTGATCTACAAACCAACAACCTAGCTAGTCATTTAAGAGAGCTTTCTTAATGCACTTTATACACAGTCTGCCTTAAATGACATCAAAAGCCACTCATCCCAACCTTTCTAGCTGTGGGATTTTTTGTTGACTGAGAAGATTTGAGCAGTAATAAATCAGATTTAATTTAAACTTTTGAAAAAAACAAAATATAACTGTTTTACTTTTATTAACTGAACTTCCAAAATTATTAAAGTCTGAAAGAGCTGCATATGCCACTTCCACAAAATAAACAAATCTAGTTGCATTTACAATCATATCAATTGCAATTTCAAGCTCTGAATAAATGGGGCGTTTTTGGCGGTCTACTGTTGGAAAGCAATGGGTTATTCACTAATCTCCCGAGGTGTCATGGTATTAATTTGTAATTTCAATAGCTGCCAACTTAAGAAATTGTAATTTGTATTGTTTAAAATTCTTGTGTCTTTTAATTGTTCACTCATGTATTGCAATGAGGGAAGAATGGTTGCTCATGCATAATTTAAAGAATAAATATCCTGTAAGAATGATAGAAACAGAGATGATCATTGTATTACTGGTAAAAAAAATGTAATAATGATGATGCTATGAAGAAAACAAAGTATTCTGGATTGTGACTTATTTTAATCTGAATGCATGTTTTGTATCATTATCATTCCTAATGTCAAAAAATTATGCAAATTATAGTTTCACTAATTATTCAGAATTTCAGCCCTAGTTGTTTCATATGCAGTGGTAGTGCTAGGATTTCCCTGACAGGGGGTCCAGTGCTCCCAGACCTCCAATGGTACTGTCACTGTTGATATAACTATACAAAGATTAGTAATTCTCAATGTATTTCATGCTATCCCATTTAAACACTTTCTGCAACATGCTACAGGATTGTTGATGATTGCTGATGATTTTCAATGAATCATTCCTGTTTTGAGATCTGTCCCATGTTTTATCCACGACTTCCTTCAGGGGGAAGCCAACCACTGTTAAGTGTATTGCTAACCCTTCTTTCCTGAAGCTGTGTGAATTTTGCCAAGTCTCTTTTGGGTCAAAAATTCCAACCCACCAAAGAGTTTGAAGACATTCTTGACTCATAATATTCAATATTTGAAGCCCATAGATCAGCAGGTGATCAACAACTGGAGGGAAAAGCAGATGGTCCCTAAGATGGCAGCATGTACCGGTCAATATTTGTCTGTCACAGAAGTATCTTCTTTTTAGGGGGATCCAGGGCATGCCTTTCCAGGAAATTTACACTGAAAGTGTAACCATTGGTCAGAATTTTTCATCAAACTGGATTTTTTTTGTAGCTGTATTTAAAAAACAATAGCCAAATGCTAATTGGCTAGCAGTCCCTGAGTATCCCTAAACACATCGTTTTAGATATCATGCATGTTTTGACAAATGTGCCAATCTTTTAGTATCAATGATATATATATATATATAATCCCAAAGTCATTAATAATTATTAAGTAAAATCATGATAAAGACATGTTTTAATACCACATAATTAAGAGAACTTTTGCCTCCATTTCCTCCGACGAAGACACAGCAAATTTCAAACACTTTTGCAAAAGTGTTTGAAGAAAAAGTACTTGTGAGCATGTTAGTCAGAAGTGTCTGAAGTGGTAGAGAAGTGTTTAAAAAAAACTTGGCTTTGCATTCTTTTCCAGATTAAAAATATGTCAAATATAAGTGTTGTTGATTGGTGTAGAGAAAATAGCTGCCAGTATACCTCAAGGTACCTTCCTAGCTATGATAACCACTGCCTCATTTTTAAAGTCCTGTATCAATTTAGTCACAAAAAATGTAACTCTTAGCCTTTGATAACAGCCAAACAGTAAAACTATCACCATCATATCATATAACCTAACCCTTGAGCTACATACTACACCTGTTGAGCAGGCATTGGCCTTTCAACTTTGACTGAATTTGACTTTAGCAGGATAAATTCAAGAGAAACACTACTGTATACAAATAGTTCATGTAATTTGGCTATCATAAGTCATGGAGAATGTAGTTCTTCCCAGTTTAATCATTTTGTTTTGTTCTAATTTTGGCTTAGCACATTTGGTCGAGTAATTCTACAGGCATTCATTAAAGCAATGAATAGCAACACCGAAATTTGAGACAAGCTACCGGTATTTACTCTCATTACATTACAATAAAAAAATATATCAATTATCAGCAATTTCTGGCATAAATACATGCTTCCAAACCAAACGTATTCGGATTTCCCTTAGTGTTATGCTTAATAGAAAAAGCAAGAAATGCTTTACAACAGTACATCCAGATTTCAACAAACCACTGAAGCATAAATGAACCACAGCCCAAACCAACAGACAGGTACTGACACATCCATGGTAAGATGATATACAGATGTGACGCGGTGTTACTGGCTGGACAATAACCTTGAAAGTTCAACGCGATGACACTGTAAGTCAACACATCACCAGAAACATATAATTACATGATGATGTAAGGAAAACACAGAAAGTTCTGCTAAATTTGAATCCTGTAGATGGTCCTTTTCAAACCAGAATACACGTGCGTGATCTGGAACAACCTGTAATTCTCACCTTGGTTTGAGATAACAACCTGTCAGATTGGGAGACAACCGGCATGCAAAGGCGTTTAATAGCCAAAATACTGCACGATATTTTTTTAGTCATTCTGCGAATGTCTAGTAGACTGTCATAGAGTATTTATATCTATGATGTTCAACAATTAGCGAACAAAATGTACTTCATTAAATATAACTCCACCAATTTCACAGTCAAACAACACCAGGAACGGGTAATTATCAGTTGTACGTCAACACCGATAAAATCACTCCGGTTTCTTTACAAGACGTCCGCATGTGGCGGGGTCTATCCGTAGTGCTCGAGTCCCTTTTAACGGTAACCCTTGCCTAAATTTAATCAGCATTTTTTCCAACTAGCAATTAAACTTTAATTACGAATTGTCAAAGAGGATAAAAATCGTCAAATATACGAAAAGCGTGACTCCGTAAGTTCCAGAGCTAACCGTGACCGTGTTATGGGCCGTCTGGAACGTGTTTTGAAACTATTACAACAGATTGACAAACCTTTAAGATGGGATATAAGGTTCAATGGGCAAGGAATAAGATTAGATAAGGTTCAATGGGCAAGGAACCCGAAGCAGTTTAAAACGGTGATAGTAAAATTTACTTTCACTACTTATTGTCCCCTTTTCATGTGATCGAGTGATAATTGATGCGTAATATTCCTTAATTTTAAAACACTTTAGCGGAACAGTCCGGGACTATTGTTCACAAAGTTTACACTCACGGCTTGACAAGCGAACAATGGTCAAACTTTGTACAATTGGACACTGCAAAACGTAATTTTTGCGAGACTATTTCTGGACGCTTCAACTTCTTTTACATAGTAAAAATAAATAAAAACGATGACCTTGGCCAAGCCGAGCGCACGACTTAGACAAAGCGTCAGATCATCATTTATTGTACACATAAGGTAGCCATTAGGCCCTCATACTGACGACAAATCAGTTCAAATCACAGATTACGAGTGTTGAAATTAACGACTCGTGCATGTATGCTTTCATTTGACAATAAAACACACGGGCTTTTACCTCAGTGAAGGCCATCCATCTGCGTGTCCCAAAACGAGCTGTAATAGTATCATTTTAAAATCCACTTACCAACCGGCTCCTCACTTTGTTTTGATGGCTTTTGCCTGAATAATGAGCTGAAGCTTGGGAACTTGAGTTTAATGAGACTTTACACACACTGCAATATACCTTCTGAAACTCTGATTTCCTTTTTATACCATTATTAGCTTGGTTAAGTGAGAACTTCTTGCTGTTTTCCTCTCCAGCTCCTTCCATAGCAGTTCGTTTTGAAAAGTTTGATGCTGTTGTTAAAAGATCCCACGAGGCTTTGCGCATGACAGCTGAACTGTCCAATGGATATTTCTCCGAAGCCGTCAGGTTTATCTATTAGCATTTCGTCGGCAATAAAACAACAGATAATTTAACTACATCAGAAATTTAAAGGTCATTTGTAACATGTCAATCCAGAATATTGATCAGACGGGCGCCGGGCACGATTTCTATTAAAAGGGCAGTAAAATAGCCTCAAATCTAACTTCCTCGATGTCTGACGATTACGAAAGGCTACTGGCAAAACAAGACTTGCCAACCCTTGGGTTACGTAATTAATTACGGAGACTGTTTAAAATTCCTCGAAATTTAAAAAATCCTCGAAAAATCTAGAGATTTGACATAACATCAGGAGGTTTTTGCAATACACCGAAAAAAGTTGTTGGAGTCTCAAAAAAGGGAAAAGTAGCTCTTATTTTAAAAAGTTATATTCAACCTTTGTAAGTTATCACTGAAGTAAATATTTTATGGCATATAAGTTCTCTTTTTGAGTACAATGTAAGCACACACATTTTTTGACATAAAATCAACGAAAATTGGATGAATGTGACTCCGATCGGGAGATCTGAAGATTTCTTAGCAAATCAGATGAGTTGGCAGGTCTGCGATACGTTTGAAATGGGACCATGCTGCAGTTCCAGGACCTTAATGTAATTTAATGTATAAAAAAATAATATTGAATGTCAGTCGCTTATGAGCAACTCAGTGGCGGACCCAGGCGGGGTCAGGAGGCCTTTTGAGTTGTTAAAAATGCATTGCTAATAACCATGTACCCTATTCAGTGACACAATGTGGAAGACTTGGAAAGGGCTGCGAACTACGTGGCATACACATTCCAGACCATGGTGTTGAAATATTTCATTTAAAACCATAGATTTTGATCGATAAAAGTTTTAAAATACAGGAAATACTGGCTAGACCTATCCTCAATGAAACATGAAGTTTCGTTAGGGGTACCAAAATCGTCATCTCAAAATCTTGGCTGACTCTTAGTTTGGGCCTCCCTTGGCCCACCAGTGCAATTCATTACAATTACTGTATAATCTATAACTTTTTTTGGAAGTGGAGAAAGCAAATATCCCACTTGCTCTACCTTGCTGACATCCATGGTTGTAATGAGGTTGCTTTCTTGGTGAGACCGCGAGTTCAAAAAGCAATTAACCTAAATCCCTGGATAAGTCAAAGTTTTGGTCACGTAATTCTGAGGATGCTCTCATCAGAAATCAATTATCTTCCAATCGACTTCAAACGAAAAAAGAGATGTCGTCTGATAAAATGAACTGCTTCAGTAAAATAAAAAATACAACAATGCGTAGCCAGCGTAAACGGGGCTTTTTCCCGAGAAATAGCAATTGTTTAAAAGTTCAGTTGTGCTACCGAAAATAAGATGATGAGGAAACGAACAACTGGAGTCAAACCAAGGTCCTGAGTGAGAGTGAAAAGTAAAGTAAATCACAATGAACATTGGACAGTGGGTTTATATTTTATAAAGCTGTCATGTGACATGAAAAGTCTGTAGAACGAGAAAATCATACAATAAAATACCAATGCATTATGTTGTCGTTGACCAGTGAGATGATGTGTTATCTTTCACGGACGGAATGTGGATGTTAGCCGAGGTCACTTCTTTAGAATACGCTTCTTCGATGAAATGAGTTCGGTTGAGCGTCCTTATATCGTAAGTAGCTGTTTACCATTTCAAACATCGATCGGCAAACAGACAGGGGGGACGGGGCTGTTGAAGATCCAAGGCATATGCGATACATGGGAGGTAAAATAAAATTAAAAAAAAAACAAAAGAAACAAACATGAGCTAATGTTTTTATCAATCCAGACAGAAGCAATAACTTTTTAATCATTGACTTCGAGATCACAATTCGTGCGGACGAACTCCTTTTTCTGATCCCAGGAAAATGTGAGGAGGCATCATCAGATGGTAAATCAGTCCAATGCGTCACCCCCACTACCCAATTCACAGGAAAACGCATCGGAAAGTTTAAAGCGTAAAAATTTTCCAGCGGAGCACCTCCCCACCCTCTACACCTCGGGCCTTGTGTACCTAGCAAATCCTAGCGCCCCTTTCAAAATTCCTGGGGACGCCCCCGGTTTTATTAGGTAATGCTAAAAAAACAACTTGTAAGCCAATAGATTGAATTAAATTCGGGATTAGGAAGCGTTCATTATCTATGGCCGCGGTTGGTACCGAAGGGAAATGGGAAAAAGGTAATTTTTTTCAATTACGCCACCTTGAGAAGAGTTAAAAAGATTTTTGCCCAACCCAACCAATAGGTGCACCTGCTGTCTAAGAAAACATGCACTTATAAGTAAGACCTATATTTATGTGGTATCATTGTTATTGTTACTCTAGAATATAACACTGATCTATTTAATCCTTTGCTTTTGTGTTAAAAGTGCTTACAATAATGACCAGATATCAATTGATTGAAGGCTGTAGTGGCCCAAGGATGGGAGGGCCATTTCCTCCCTTAGCAGGAAAAGGGTGCCGCATTGATTAGTATCTCCCTTAATAACAACCCGCTGAATTCAAGAGGTGCCTTTTTGACCACTTGACTTGCAAAATCATAATCGATTCCTGTTGAATGTTGAGAAATTTCTGGTGAACTCCAGACGATTTTCGTCAGAAGGGGAGTGAAATCTAGCAGCGGCCAAGCGGTTTTGATGACATATACGATGAAAGCTGGTCGTGTTGAACAGAAGGTATTATACATCCCATAATCAGGCCCGGAGCTACGGGGGGTTTGGGTGGTGTCACACCCCCCAGAAGTTTTATTCTGAGGTTCAGTCGGCAGAATTTCTATTTTAGTCTGCAGACAAAAATATTTTCGACGACTATACAACATTGCCGATAAAAAAGACCGATCCAACAGAAACTTGACAATGTTTCATCCAGAGTGTAGTCGGTACAAGTCCGTCGGTCAGTCGGCTTAGATGACCTGACACCCCCCTGTAAAATATCCTGAGGACGGCCCTGCCCATAATCATACAGAACGTGACCATTTCTAACTTGGTAAGGGCCTTCTGGAGACTTTTGAAAGTTTTCAAAATCTCCGGTCGTTGCATGCCTCGAGGCCCCCAGCGCCAGCGGGACAAACCCTCTAAATTAGCATTCCAGACTTCCCGTACGTAATCACAGGGCGCAAGAACGGACCAAGTCGATGAAAAGCTGATGTCAGTATGCGAGGACTAATGTGAAACAGATGCCTCCAAAATTTTCTAAATTTACAAAAGGTGATTTCTTCTCGTATTCACTGTTTCAGACGGCATGTTCGCCTCTTCCTTCTCATGAATTTAGATACTAAGCGTGGGTTTGTTTCTTTTTTATTAATTTGGCAAATGGTGAAAGAACATACAGCGGGGACGGGTTGCGAATGTGTGAGCGTTAATGGTGAGATTTGTCAAGATAAGATTAGAATTACATTTTCCCTTTTAACCCAGCTCACATCAACTGCCTTTTGTCGACCTGTGAACCATGCGTGTACGGAAACCACTTCAGCTTGTTCCCTCCTATAATTTCGGACGTCGTATTGCTTGGTTTAGAAGTAGATAAGCAAACAAACATCGAGGTTGCTCATTTGCACATTTTAACTCTGAGACTGTTGATGCTTATCATGCGAAAACACAACAGAATAGTGGAGCCGTGTGCACTAAAGAAATAAGATGCGTCTATCATATCCCGTACAGCTGGGCAGCACATAAACGATGTTCACGACTTGCGTAAGCCTTGTCTAAATAAAATTTGACATGACAATCCACTACTTAAGTAAAGCGCCTCTTATGTATGGCGAGTCATACGGAAGGAGCGATTGATTATCCAAGTTTGTTTCGACGAGCACAACTAACGCGATTGGCGAGTACAAACATCTTGCGAGTTTTTTTCTCAAAAAGAACGTGCGTTGGTAAGTTTCACTCAAGAGCCCAGCTGAACTCATACAAGATGCAAGAAGTCCCGTAAGGCTCCCTCGAGAAAATAGGATACATCAGGGTACTGCAGAAACCCTGTGGAATGGCAAAAATACGGCTGCCTAGCTTCAGACTAAAATTGTTTCTGAGCCAAAAGTATTGCGGCAATGAGCGAGTCTACTTTCCCCATAAATACACCGTTCTTTAGCTCTATACTGGCGAGGAGTTCTTGATGAGGAAAAATCAAATCGTCTTGTGCTGGGGAGGTCAACCGGAGTAAAATGGTTGGTCGTCGGAGTAAAACCGAATAAGAGTCGGATTCCACCCTTTCAAGTGTTAAAATAGTTTATAAGTAGATTAAGGAAATGGTATAACCCTTTGGTCCCGGAGGGTTTACGCCGTATTATGTCTGGGATGTGGGTAAAATAGATGTGAATGAGATTAATGTAAAAATCGCCCAAGCTCGGGAAGAATTGAAACACAAACCAACAACAACAAAAAAACTCCATTGACCCGCAAGTTTCAAAATGACCCGCACAGCGATGAAAAACATCATTTTTTTCCCCCTGAAAATTTCTCTCCTTCACCAAAAAGTGAAGAGACACATGATCCTGCCAGGAATAAAGTGCATGGTTGTGCGTGTAGTTGAGGACAATAGTCTTGCGAAAGTGCGCGAAGCCAGGAATATGACATGTTGATGTAGGATTAACGCGAGATTTTGAATCATTATTCAAACAGACTTAATAGACTTAATGGACTTTATTAATAGACTTTTTCAAAAAAGCAATCATAAAAAAGATGTGGACAGGATCTCGAATAATTTTAGTGCCTTTATTGAAGAAGCGGTCGTAGATCCACATTGAAGCAACTTCCTGGGTGGCCGTGTTGCTGCCTAGGATGTGCCGACAAGGGAAGCTCTCTGAAGATATCAAGATTACTCCATTAGTTACGGAAAGTCTAGGTGTGAGAGCGTGACAACGCCAATTCCAAAAATGGACACGGATGATAAAGGAATATAATTAAAAATGAAATATAATTGTATTATTAAACGACCATTTAGCGCCAAATATCGTTTATTTCATGCTACTGAAATTAAGATGTGATTTATCTCTCCTAAAATAACATCTTTTAAAATCGATAGTCGTCTTATAAAAATCAGACAAATATGACCACATTTTGAAGATGTTATGTGAGCTTTTTTAACATGGAAAAATTTGAAAAAAATTGATGAAGTGCGGCCAGAGTGATAATAAATAATAAATATAGATAAGTTAAACGTTCTCTGACCACTAAGATATATTTTATTTTCACAAGCTTTCGATCGCCAGACTGCAAGCTTTACCTGGTAGGTTTAACTTATTTATCAGAAATATTTGTTAGCTCCTTTTATCACAAGTGACTCTCTTTGTCGGGAGTCACTTGTGATAAAAGGATGCCACGAAAGTTAAGATGCAAAATATACAGGACAGTAATAAGACCGGTGCTGTTGTACGGAGCGGAATGGTGGACAACGAGGAAAAAAGAAGAGAATCTGTTGAGAAGAACGGAGATGCGAATGTTGAGATGGATTCTAGGAGTGTCATTGAAGG
>JBAHVQ010000233.1:908205-922082 GCA_036872915.1 Nanipora kamurai | reverse complement strand
GGATATTGGAGATTCAGAATCCGAGCAGCCGACCCTGGGACAGTCTGGGATTAGGGCTGTGTAAAAGAAGAAGAAGATTTGTTAGCTCCAATCGAAGCTCTGAATCAAGGCCGAGATTACGGGTGATGAGAAGTCTATGGCTTCAAATACCGCCCGAGGCTCATGCAGAAGGTTTTCTGAGTTAGCAAGCTCAAAAAATATCTTCGAAAGGTATCTCTGCTCTGAGCGAGCAAATTTCTAAATGTTTGTACCATATGTTAATTACGCACTCTTTATAGTCCCAAGTGAATTAGAACATCCAGGAATAATAGCTTGATATTTAAATCAAATAAATATGTACGAGCAGGAACGACGAGGATCGATTTGAGTCTGAGGATAATTTAACTTTCTTCTGCGTCACAACGTTTGGCGTAAGTATTTCATTTATCTCTTATAAGTCTTAGACAACCTTTATTTATTTACGCTGTACTAATATTTAGGTACCACTTAACGATATAACGTTCATAATAAAGAAACAGAATAAGCGAGTACGAACTGTTGTGTTCGGAGAGAAGACCCTGCCCGAGGCGAACAGAGGAGTATTTAGGATCGCCCCGACCCTAAAAATATTTCAGACGACAAAATCAATCATTTCTATTTCAGAATCATCCTCAGGGTAATATGAAACGATAAATTCATAATCAACCTACACTGCTGAAGTCAACTGAAAAAGTTGACTTGAGCGGGATTTGAACTCACACCTTCGGGAATCCGGTCCGCCACTCTCCCTGTTGAGCTATCGAGTCTACAGGGATTGGAGGCGAGTTATTATCCAACTTAAGTGTACGAGATATTCTTGCAACAACTTAACGCTATCCACGAGGAGTTCAAATCCCGCTCGAGTCAATTTTTTCAGTTAACTTCCGCAGTGTAGGTTAATTATGAATTTATCGTTTCATATTACCCGAGTCTCTCCAGTTTCCCGTGGCGCCACCATTTTAAAAGATGGTGCTTGGTACACGTTGGTTCCTTTCGAGTTAGTCACTTTCAAACACTGAAAGCACGCGAAGAAGACATTGATTTTAATGGATAAGTGACTGGAAACATATCGAAACAGAGTTTTGGAACTATAATCTTAACAGTAATTTTAGTGCTGTATATTATACCCACATAATATTGAAACTTGTAACTTATAGATACTAGTTGGAATTAAAGAGGTTTTTAGTGAGTCTCCTTTCTATTTACAATGACAAGCTGAACTATCTCAATGCCTCACAGAGTACTGCGAGCAAACTGCAACTAAAAACGAAGAAAGTTTTTACAACAAAAAACGAGAAAGCTATCAAACTGATTCATTCCAAGAGCGTTAACAGAATTTTGTTTCGTGACTTGGGATGCTTACAAATTGATAAAATATTCCAACAACAAAATTTCTTTTTTCTGTATCTGACGTCCATTCCCAGCATTCTTGAAGAGATTGGAAACTGTATACTTAATGTTGAACGCGAACCTAGTTCATGTGGGAGCTTGGTAAATATCAGACCGCTAGTGGACGTTCGTCCAGCTCATTCTCTCAGAAAAGCGATTTCTGACTCCGAACGTCCACTAGTCGTCTGATTTGGAAACTGTGTTGACAAATCTTGTCAACGAAGAACTCAGTTCGAGTTGGTGTACTGACCACAGTCAGAAACGCCACGGTGGATCGGGTCATTGAATTGTTTCCTCTCTGGTCTCATTTTGAATTTATTGAGGTAATGTCCAGTAAGTCCATTGTTACCTCGGACTTTCTTTGAGTTCGGTTGTATCTAGTTAAGTCAAGAAGGGCTCGCCTGTAATCGCTCTTGTAAAAAGCATAAAGTAGGGGGTTGATAAGTGCATTAGCGACGAACGAGTAAATAGAGATATCGAAGATAAATTGCGGGACAAATGCCACGCGATCGATCGCCACCATGAAATTGGTAATTAAAACAGGTAGCCAGCAAATTATAAAAATTAGAACGATAAATGCGAACAGTTTAGCAGCGCGGATATCGTTCAAGAGCTTTTCCGAGTGTTTCTTGAAGCGAAGTTTTTTTAGCTGTCTAGCAAGGTTCTTCCCGGTATTCACGCCGTTGAGAAGACACTCGGGTTTCGTCGTCGGCTCATGTTGAATGTGCGGGCTTTCTGGGCGCAGTGATCTTGCCTCGTAGTTTGTGCGGTTTCTCGCACTCGTGTTCGCGGGCTCCACCTCGATGCTCGTCAGTGATGGGGTAGGGCAGAACATGCCCTTCACATGTTGGGTCATCTTCATTTGCCTTCTGATGGCCTTGAAGATACTGTAGTAGACTTTGGATACAACAATACACGTGAAGAATACGACGAGCACCATTATGCCGATGTAAGCTCGGCTTATGGTGATGATGGCCGCAAGCTCTCTGTAACTCCAGGCGAATGGCAGGACGATGAAAAGAACGGGGAGAAACCACACCGAAACCAGGATTGTCGTTATTCGACGACATGTGAATACGGCATGATAGGTAAGCGGTTGAAGAATGGCGTTGTACCGCTCGTAGGTGACTCCGCAAAGGTTGAAGAGAGACGAGAAGAGAAGAAACGTGACAATGTACAAGTTTACTTGGTTGCCCACAGCGGTACCGAGGTACACTGGCACGAACAAAGCTCCCACGAAGAGGTCGGAAATTGCAAGACTCACAACGAAAATATTTGTGGTCGTCCGCAATTTCTGCTTCGTTGCAAAGAGAAGGCACACAGCAGCATTCTCGAGGAATATTACAACCGCCATTATAACGAGAACCACTGAGGTTGCACTAGAATGCGTTTGCTCCGGCAAGACATGATTGGCATCAGTATCATTTCGAAGTTCTTTCATTTTTCAATGGATTTTCTTAGTCGAGGAATACAGTTGCTGAATGTGAGAACAGTTTGGTAGTGCGGCCAATTCTCAACTGTGAAAGTTTCAACTGTATTTGGCTTGATATTCACGGAGACACCTGGCTTTTTTATGCAAATTGCACGTTACCGGACAAATAGGACACTTGAAATTTCAATAAATGTGTTATTTCGAATATACCATTCTTTATTTTCGCAACCACTTTAAAAAGATCCGAAACTTTATCTCAATTAATTAACGGTTTTTTGTTTCTTTGGAAATTTTTTATTGAAATGTCGTATTTTTATTGTGTCCTTTCTTCTGGTACCTTGAACTGTTACTCTTCAAAGCGAACTGATTCGGAAAAGTGAAAACAAATCACAGCTTAGACGAGAAAAATACTTGTCGACTAGAAACACCAAACATTAATATATCTATGCATTGTACGACCGTTGCAAATTTTATGGCAACAAGAAAACTCCAGCCTTTTTGTAAGACATGTATATCTGTGACATAAAAGATTGCGAAACAAAAGCATATTTCAACAAAGTTTTCGTAAACCACAGAATATTTCACTCGCTTAGATTTTCAACAAAAAATGCTGTCCTTTTTGGGGAACTAAAATGTCAAGCCTGCAGGAGTTTCATTAAATCCACCAAGAAGTGCATTCAAGATTCCGTGATAAATAATTCAAGTTTAACACATCCTTAAAATGAAGTTTTCGTCGATTCTCTCCGCAAACTGTTCTTAATTACGATGTTAAACGGAAGAGATGACCTTTTCATTAGCACCACCTATCAAAACTTAACGACATGCTAAAGACTGAATGGTCCTCTATTTACCTCTATTATTTTAAAAGCAAGTACTATGGGGGCTATGCAGCGAAAAACGAATTTCGTAAATGAACCGGCAAAACCCGTCATTGTTCATCAACACCTGGCTTTAGCATTTCAGGCTTATGGCGAAATTTGCCAACATGCAACCGGTCCATGAATTAATTCTCCGTTATTAAAAATACATTCAGCTTTAACTTGAGGTCGAGTTTCGTATTCATATGATATTTCATAGACAAGATTTCTAATAGTTTCCTCGATCGGACACAAACAAAGAAAAACATCTGCTTTACTCATTTTCGAGCGGTTCAAGCAATCAACCAAAGTTCACTTTGGGAAAGTTGGCCAATCAGGAGGCCGATTTGAAGAGGCGTCAATCCACGTGATCAACCCAACCGCTACAGGCGATACAAATTAGTTCGTCTGTTTGATGGGCGATAAGGATTATAGCAACTAGGTTTTCTCCTCGGCTATTCGTACAAATATTTGTTTTATTTAGTGGCTCCTTTGTGTACTTATGTAGTTGAAATCGAGTGTTTATGAAATAAAATGGCAAAGAAATCTATATTTTACCCTGAGATTGATTGTGCTGACTGCCGAGGCCGGTTGTGCGTAGGCTCAGATCGCTGGCTTGTAAAACTTGTAAAAGTTTGAGTGAGGGAACAGAGCTTTCTACGCTTTCAACTGCCAAAATTAAATTTAATCCGTTTGACATTTAACTGCGAATAATTCCTAGGATAAAGCTAATCGTGGCAAGAATTTTAAGTTTGGCAGTTCTAAAGGCCGGTTTACACTATCAAACTTTCTGTGCTCACAGTATGCATTGAATGAAGTGTGCGACTCAAGTACTCCGAAGCAAGTTCAATGTATTCTTCTTTGAACACAGAACTTCACAGGAGCCGCCACTTTGTGGGTTTCGTGGAGAATACGTACTTCAAAGGCTGCTGTATCCATTCGGATATAGCATCGATAATTTCCCTTATCGTGAAGATATAATTCAGTCATGATATTGTTGAATGCGCCTTTTCGTCTATTTAACCAAGATTTGGCCCAGATACTTCGCGGTTTACTTCCCCTTCGTCTCCGTAACAAAATGGCCAAAACTATAGCCGCTGCCGCTTTTCTTCTACGATCGTCCATCTTAGTTAAAATGTACTCAAAATCCTCAACTTTACCAGTTTTATTTTTTGCACACAGCCATAAGTACGCAAGTATTGAGGGCTGTGTACTTTGAGTCTTTGACAGTGTGAACTTCAACATTTTTGCTGAAGTTTTGCAGGCAAGTTTTGCTGACCTGAGATTACGTCACTGTGAGCACAGAAAGTTTGATAGTGTTAACCGCCCTTAAGGGTCACTCACAGAATAAAAATTAACCTTCGAACATTCGTTATAAAAACCGTCGAAGGTTCATACATTCAATTTGAATCTTTCGCTTCTTCTGGGTTATTTTCATTGGTTGTGAAACAATAAGTTAGCAGATTAAGTTGCATTTTACTTTCTCCGGTCCATTTCGAAAGTCGTCAAAATGTCCAAAAATAGATATTATTTCGATGCAGAAACAATATGTTTCTGGCGGTCTTAATTCTAATGTTTCTTGGTCTGGTACAAGGGACAAACGTTTGATGTGAAACTAAAGTAAAAACTAAAAAGATCAACCAAAAACGTTTAAGTTTAGATCGATTTCTGGAGTAAAAGCTATCTTCCCCGCCAAAAAATCAATCATTTAGATTGAAAAAAAAAAACCCCAACAAACAAAACACAATAGCTTCAATTAATGATTGAAATTTTCGGTCTTTTGAATTAAGGGAGGACGATAGCTTGGTGAGTGCATCTTTTGGTAGTAAATGCCAATGCTGCGTTCCAAGCAACGAGAACTGAGCCGTCTTTTTTGACCAAATTTTTTACCCATCGTTCTTCTAACACGCAATTATGAAAAAAAAGATGAGACTTCATAAGTGGAATCCACTTTTTTATGACAACACAAGTTATAGGAACACCCAGGCTCAGATTTTAATAAAAAGTGCGAGTATTCTGAGCACAATAATCAAAGTTTGAGATTTGATATGTTTTTAAATGTTAACGAGTTTCGCTAAACAGTTTGATGTGGTAATGCGGCAATTGCCCATTCTATCCCGTTCTTCCAGATTTGTTGAAATTTATAAACTATTTGTCGTCTCTGAAGATGGCTTTCGTGCAGGAGGCCGAAACTGCAGAACAATTAAACAATGACATAAAAGTAGAGTGTTGCGTCGACAGTATTGAACGGCTTGTAGGTAACCAAAAGGGTTGGGAAACTGCTGGAACTTAAGTGTGAAAGAACTGACGTTTCGAGCAAATGTCCTTAAACGTTTCACTCCGACGAAGGGCCTTCGCTCGAAACGAACATTTAAACAGCTTATAACTTTAAAGGCGGAAAGTTCCGCCCGTGGAAATTAAGACCTAGGGCTAGGAGTGCACGAGGCTAAGGAAAAAATGAGCGATTTCTTATAATTTTTCTTGCGTGTTTCACTCGAGTCACTCGCGTCCGCTGCCGGCCGAACTTAATCATGCCTTTTTGAAGATCACGTGCCCTTTTCACGCTGAGATCGAAGCACATTTATCAATCTCCATTCTGGCATTCCTAGGTTTCTCAGTGTTCTAGCACGTTGTACTAGTCTAGCATCGTGTATAGTCTAGCATGACCAGAAGGGTACATGTTGAAAAATACGTTAACTTTCGTTGTTACCGACAGGGAAGGTCAGTGGAGTGTGAAAGAAATCTGGACGGCTAACAGAAAAGTCAGCAACTATCCCGAAGGCAAAGAGAGACATTTTTCTCTTGTACCGAGACTTGTGCATGGCTTTTCCAAATTGCACTCGAAACCATACTATATATGAGGATTCCAAATATCGCCGGGACAGCGCCTTCCCAGACCGCTTCGACGTTTTCAAGATGTCGGTAACTCTCGGAGAGATAACCACTGATCTCGAAAGAAGACTGGATCGAGCAACTATTGTTTGGTAAACGAAGTCCGAAGTTCGGCATTACTAAGGGGACAACTGAGGGCCCGTATCGATTTTCTGTTGGATTATGTGCTATTACTGTATACAAAAAAATTTTGTCGTAAAGAGGCCCAAAAAACATTTTAAGAAGGCCTAAAAGACATCACTATCTCGACTTTAGTCCCTTAGTTATAGCGCTTGCCTTTGTTTTGCTGGCTTCGTTTTCTACAACCTGCGGTCGATAGGTAGCTCGATCCAGTCTTCTTTCCAGATCAATGGGATAAACGCTGTTCCCTAATGGCGCCTTCACGCGGCAAAAGGTTGACAAACTCGAGTTTGAAAGTCGAATTGGCGTGTGATCAAACAGGTTGGCAAACTGTTTTGGCGATGTTCACATACACAAACTTGGATCTGTCAACTCGTGTCTGGAAACTTTCGTTTGACGTGTGATGGTGGTTCAAGATCAGTGGTGTGGCGGCTTGTTGTCCGGCTGGGGTGGACAGGGGCTGTTTTCGGCGCACTTTCTCAATGACCCGAAAGGATAGTGTTCCAATAATATCACTGAAGTGACATCAAAATGGATTCGTTCCCAAAAATAGACGAAATATTTTCCTTATCTCACATAATATAATTATAAATGTAGCTACTATTTGTGCGCCCTAAACGTTTTGGGGCCCTTTCTATGACGGCCACTATGGGGCCTATGGCCTCGTGCTACCACGTCACTGCAAGAATGAGGCATTACGAAAGTCAAAAAACAAGTCTCACATATCAATTACGTTCGTCAATTAACCGTGGTTTCTTTAAATAAAGAAATTTTATTGGACGTCGTCGTTCAAGTTAACGTCCTAGATCTCATGGTCCCTACTTTCGGGGTTCGCCGCCAGTGAAAGACTGATTCCCGAACACAGAAGCAACGCGGCTAGCTAATTAGGTCCTCGACCAACAAATACGTCCATTAATCGCCATTTTTTTCGAGCTAAAAGCTACGAGATTGCGCAGCAGCAAATGGGTACGTCCTTCAGCTCGTCTTAAAGGACTTTAACATCTTGGCTCACCTTACCCGATTGGAAAGTTGGGTGTGAGCTGTTGACCGAGGGCTTGGAGCGAGTGGTGGTACTTGAATTCAGATTAAGATCCATGCACCACCGACCTTCCTTGGTATTACTCTCACTTATTCCACCAACTCGTTGGTGGAAAGAAAGAGGGCCTTGCCTTTATCAGATTGAACAAAGGGCGGAATGGCGGGTGCAGACTTTGTGGAGTTCCAGTCCGTGCGACTGACTGTTGACCGAGCAAGTGCGCTAATGCTGATTCACGTCGCGTGCTGAACTCTTAACCATAACCCCTCGCGGCAAAGTGCTTGCACCAGTTTCATACCACGCGCGGTTAACCTTGGTTATTACATAACCTCGTTAAACATTGTGATTTATGGATTTGTTGCTCTTATGGTCGCCCACAGGAAGGGACAGTTCCCCTTCTTGTATTCCCCTACGAGTACTCTCGTGCTGAGGTTAAAATCATTACAAGAGAACACAGAATCTGCTCATGGTTCGACAACTAGCGTTCGTCGTCGAACTTTGAGGCATCGTCAATTTTTGTACAATATGAGAGATGTCTCCCCTTGGGATTGCGTTGCCGGTCTGTCGCGGTCGGGGAGATGTCAGAAAAGCCAAGTCCGTCAAATCCACAGACTCGTCGTTCGTACCAGCGGAGTTACGCAGTGATAGTGACGTCAGAACATCGTTGTCCTCCACAACTGTTGTACTCCCGGGATCTCGTACCATTTTCTTATTAGTTTCGCTGTAAATTTCGTTGTTCGTAATACAGCCTCTCGCGTTCTCGAGAACTTCGATAGCATTATACTTGCCCGAAAAAATCCTGTTTTTCGTAACAAACGGGTCCCCAGGCCCGCAAATCTTGATCCCACAACCATTGTTCCCGATGATATCATTCTCCTTGATCCGGCCGCGTCCGTAAGCGACAATACCATGGTTACGGTTGCCACGGATACCGTTATCACGCAGATAGGCGATCGTGCCGACGTCCAAGGAAACGCCCTGGCCTCTGTTATTTATTACGCTATTACTGTGTATGACGACATCACCAGGTTTTTCGATGGCAACGCCGTTACCATGATTCCCCGTTAAAGTGTTCCCCCGAATAGTAACACCCTCGGATCCGGCAAACGAAAGACCCGAGCCTCGGTTACCGCAGATAGTGTTGTTGTCCACGATGGCCAAGTTCTTCTCCAGGTGGGGACCTGGACACAACAATTCAAAATTTAAAAGAAGACAAAAATTCAGAGGTGTATTTTGGCGTATTTTCCAGTAGTTTTGTCAACTGAAAAACTGAAACTGGAAAATCTAGTTTCCAATCACATTCGGAACTTGTAGCTGGTTGGGTCTTCCGACACAACTATATCTACGACTTCTTTGTAGATGACAGCATTTAAAGGAACTGTCAACACGGTCTATTTTGTTTGAGCTTGCGGGTTACCTCTGCTTTGTACATAATTAAAGCTTTATCTTGTTCCAATACTGATTCAATTTTCAGCATGCCGCCTGTCAAATTCCAGGCTCACACGTGCATTACAACTATGCAAAACATTCATGAAGTCGAGCATGCATCACAAAAACATGTATTGAAGGAATTTATGGACAGCCAAAATATTACGTTAAAGCTATTATTGCTTCCTCTGTCAAGGATAAAAGCCTTCGACTGAAATGCATGCGGTAGATTTAGCTTCACCGTGCAGTCCCCATTTCAAGTTCCTCGTGAACTATAGCCTGGGTTCACTGTTGCTCTTGGACCGTTGAATCCAAGGAGTATTCAAGAAGTTTTCAAGGAAGAAAATGTCAATTTTCAAGGAGTAATGAGGAAATTTTCTTACATGAAAATGACCGGTGCTGTGAGCCAAATACGGCGCTACTTAGTGTAGCTCTTCATGAATTGTATCAACATTCTCTTTCGAAGTCGAATATTCCACGATAAAATGAAAACAACTATCACGTCATTTTATGACACAGCAGATATTACTTTCAATCGAAACAATTTATTTTACTTTTACTTGAACATAATCTTCAACTGTAAATTTCAAGGGCTTTTTAAGCACCCTTTAGACTCAAAATTTGGTTCAAGGATTTCAAGGAGTTGCGCCAACCCTGTATAGCGCATATAGTACTATTTGTGGTTTATACAATATGTAGGTACGTCAACAGCTTAGCTTTCATCGCGCACTTACACGTTGTATAGCAGAGATAGTGCTACAAACATACATGTCACCATGCAAACTTTCAAAGAATTCACCGTAGAGAGTGGAACCCAACAGACACCTTGTATTTTTGCCACGTCGTGTAGTCACTATCTGTCTGTCGACTGAAGTGTTCAACGAACAGCAAAACGGTGTCTCATTCAGTAAAACTAGATTTCTACATTGATCGAGCATGGAGCAGGAAATGTCGGCTCATTTGCCATTATTATAACGGTTGCTTTATTGCTTAACTCCTTCCTGTCCGTATAGGTCCTCGGTGACCTAAGGAGACTTCAGAATTTAACTCTGGCTAACGTCAGACGATTTTACTCGTCCAGGGGAAAGTCCTCGGACAGGAAAGAGTTAAAAGTGTCGCTATAAAAAAACCGTAACTGGTTCCAGACGTTATTACGTGGGAAATACAAGTGTAATGTCGATGTGGACATCCCCAGAAAAGATAAACTAACAACTTACTTAAATTCGCTGATAGTGTTTCCTGCTCTTCAAAGAAGGAGGCGGATGAAGGTTCGTCGTCATAAATATGAAGTTGAGCTATTTGGTCCTGAAAAACGAAAACAACGCCTGAGAAACAAGTAGGTGACGCACAACGTCCTGCTCTGTCACGACTATACACTATGCAGTAAAAAATTGGATTTCACTACGTTGAAATACATTAAACCACGGAAAATTGCGAGAAAAACCGTGCTCCGCAGTTCCAAACAACAGCAGATGACCCAGTAAAGTACCACTCCAAAGGCATGCTGCACTGTATTGTTCTCTTCGATACCAAACAGAACATCAACGGCTCGTACTATACTGTTCTGGCTTGAGTTCTTGTAATGTAATGTAATCTAATGTTATGCAACGCGATGCGATGTAGTGTAATGTAACGACACGTTTACACGCGCGATTTTGTGCCAATCGATCGTCATTCCGATGTATGCATTAAACCCGCGAAAGCCTCAAGGACGAAATGGAACGAATCACATGCAGAAATCTTACTTCGTTCACTGTCCTGGGGTCAACACATAAACCAGGGTGACAATCCTGAGACACAACGTTGCACGAATAAGAGTGCTAAAATGTAATGTAATGTAATGTAATTGCATGCAACGCAATGTAGTTTAGCAACGTATTTTAGCACAGTGTGGCATAGCGTAATTTAGTGTAATGAAGTGTAATGTAGAGCAATGTAGTGTGTGTTGTGGTATGGTATAGTATAGTGCAGTATGTGGTGCGTGTGGCGTGAGATGGTGCAGAATAGGGTACTCTCGTGTAGTGTTGTATGGATTGGTGCGGTGGGGTGTAGTACAGTTTAATATTGTTGAGTGTGGATTGGGTGGTATAGAAGGGGGTCGAGTTGGGTTGTAGTGTACGGTAGTGTCATTTGGTTGTGTGTTGTGGATTGGTGTGGGGGCGTAGCACTCGTGGCGTAAGGTGAAGTAGGACAAGGCAGTGCAGTGTACTGTTGTAGATTAGAGTGCAATGTAGTGCGGTTTGGTTCGATGTGGACTAGCGTTGCAGAGGATTAAGTAGTATCAAGTTGTGTAGTCTCGTGTGTGATGTGGTGAGGGGACAGGAGATGAGGGGAGTGTACTACAATTTAGGGCAATATAGCACAATTTAGTATAACTCAGAGTAATGTAGAGTAATGCTGTGGAGTGCAGTGTGGTAAAGGTATGCAATGCAGTGCACTGAAATGTGAAGTGGGGGATATGCGGTGATATGACACGGCGAAATGAAACGTAACGAGATATGATATTCCGTGATATGATATGACGTGGTATTCAATGTTGTACTGCACAGCACTACGCATAATTGCTCCATGTTGTTCTGTAGCACAGAGTATTTTACCACTCGTCCTGATCTAGCCTCTCAAGCAGTCAGATGTTACCTGTTCTTGATCCTGCTGCATGAAATGTGCACTCAATCTCTGGTTTTCACGGAGGCCATCTGCGGTGCTTACAAAAGCGATCCCATGGTCTCCACAATCACTGATATGATTTCCAAAGATCACTGGCCTTGATGTTGACAGAACCCAAACACCACAACCACAATTTTCTTATAATATAAACAAACAAAGAAATTTATTAAAAAATGTTGTACAGCCATTGCGGTCGTTCGGTTATTTAAATCAATAAACTTGAAAGAGATTGTCATATCGTTCAGCACAAACTTTTTCACATAACACCGTGGCCACCGCTGACACAAACTTATATAAACGGTAACAGAATATCAAACCTCAAGAAAATCAAGATTTCGAGCTAAAGTATGGTAACTGGGATAGATTGTTCAAAATCCTGATAGCTCATCTGGTGGACAAGTCTCAACAAGTGAGCAACACTATTCAAGGACTAAACAACTGTACTTAGTTTTAATCGCTGAAAAGGGAGATACCTTCTGGACAGCACATCTATTTGTGATGTAGGAAATTTTCGAGTGTCAGAGTGTCACTCTCATAAACCATGAGCGGACGTAATCCCAGGCACTCCTGTGATTTGAAATTGATAACTTACTGGTAGATTGTAATGGTAAGTTGCAAATTACGCGTAAAAACAGCGATCCTGAAACCCCAAGATGCAAGTTCGAATCCTACCCAATTCAACTCGGTTCTTTGAGTTATTTTTCACAAAGTAGGTTAATCATGAAATTTTCCCTTGTTTATGAACAATTTCGCAACGCAGCCAGGTGAATAATCAGACATGGTTTCACGCTACACTGGCTTGAAAAGTTTAGTACGTCGCTTACAAAACTACCGTGCATGACCCAACGTTTCGACGCACTTGTTTAATGTCAGCATCAGGGGTGATTGATCAGAGCATGAGGTCCCTAGTTACATCCTCGGAGAACCAACGATGACGTTATCCATTGAGATGCAAATAGGTATCCGGTAATAAACCACTGTCATCGCGATTCAATAGTGCGGGGCACTATTGATATGCAATGCTTCCACACTGCGTCTCTGATGGGAACGTGGTTTGGTGGTAATAATTTTGGAACTTTCCCATGCAATCGTGTGGTTGGTTTGACACGTGTGCTCTGACAAAGAATTTTCTTTTTTTGAAAAGAAATCTGCCGGTTAGTGCTTTTCTAAGCGCGTTCCAAACTGACGTTTAGTCTGGCCTATGTGCTCCTGATAACAGCCGTCACACGGAATGGAATAAATCACGTCTTTTCTCTGATCCTTTGCAACACGGTCCTTAGAATTTGCAAAAATATGTCCCAACGCCAGGAATGGCTTTTGGGCAACTTTTGCGTGCACTTACAAGTTTTCACTTTTTACTTACTTTTTATGACATTTTCAAAAATTAGACCACGTCCGTTCTTTCCAATCACCACTCCATCTCCGTGTCCCCTGTGGATAGTGTTGTTCAGGATAACAGGGTGACCACCGTTTCGGATATCTATTCCACCCCACTCCATGCCACAGATGTCGTTGAAAGAAATATGGCCAAATCCATCTTCGGTCACTGCAATTCCAGCAGCTCGCCCGGCCCAGATACGATTGCACCTGACGTGCAAGACAAAACAATAAAAAGGTGATGAAGGTTAGTTTGCGTGAAGAAGCTAAACACAAGGAACTTATAACATCATATCACGAAGATTATTTTGCTATACGAGTCTAAAATGACGAGCTTTGATTGGTTGCCCAGCGGTAAATCATTCGGATTAATAGGATATGAGATCTTTGCATTTGCATATCTCACTACCGAAAGAAATTAAGGATATTTAAGGTTAATCAACTTTTAAGCGTGCAATTAACATCTTTGTTCTTAAACGTGACATGCATATAGATGTTGTAAATAATCATACCGATTTAATACTGCAGGACGTTTATAGACTTGTAATACGCCTGTGATTAACATTACGTTAATTGGTGGTACATACATTTTATCAATGATAAAGACTATAAGACTATATATATATATATATATATATATATATATATATATATATATACA
>JBAHVQ010000233.1:897819-908105 GCA_036872915.1 Nanipora kamurai | reverse complement strand
GCACTGCCCCTTTGTCCATTGACAAAGGGCAGTGCCCCGAAACGTAGAAATAAAGTTTTTAAAGTTTTATCTTGATGTTATATATACACATATATATTACAGAGCAATTTTAATAATATAATGCAAAGGAAAGTAAGGTGTAAGGTGTAAGATAAGGTAAGTTTCTATTGCACAACTTTTCATCGCATAATACTTAGCCTCTTTTTCATGAAGCAAGGGAAGAAAAGAAATTATTATTCATCTTACCGAACAACTGGATTTCCACGATAAAGAATATAAACTCCTGCTTCCCTATTATCATAAATATCGTTATCCAGCAACGTCCCTCGACCACCGTCCAATACCACCACACCAGATCGCCTTCCGTTAAAGATTTGATTGTGCTGCAGAAACGGATCGGATCCGTTACGAATATCAACAGCTGCCTCGCCATTTCGAAATATGACATTCCCGGCAACCAGTCCCCCCGCACGATCACGGAAAAACACACCGGAAGTGTTACAATCATGTATAGAGTTAGCAAGGAGAACCACTTTGGAGCTTCCAATACAACGGATACCATAGGTGACGTTTGAAATCTCATTTCCCTCCAACCATGCATTTCCTTGTCGACGTATAATGACTGCTCCTCTTCTGGAATAAAAATGACAGTCTCGAATAATACATCCAATGGAATTTCTCAGAATATTCATCGGAAAGATACCAAGCGATAAACGTGTCCGCTGGGATAGTGGCACACTCATTTCCCCTGGGATTTCTTCGCTCATTTCTTTTGATAAACTAATGTTCTCCTTTAGTTCTTTAATGAGACGGTAGCTATCACTGTCTTCATCATCTCGTAGCTTGATAGACTGTTGTATATTCTTCTGTACCACCAAGTCATAGAGATCTTCCACGTTGAAACTCGCAGGACGATGTTTTGACATCCAGTCTGCAAGGTGCATCCCGGTTGGTCTTGGTTTATTCACAGACTGAGCTCCTTCAATTAATATCGCGGAAAGCTCACCGCTCTGAAATTCACAATGTTCAATTTTGCTCGCTGACCAAGAGCGTAGTTGGATGCAAGCGTTGTTGAAAGCACAGTATGAGACATGAATACTTCCTGGTGAGAGGACTTGAACTTGTCCAAGCTCGACGACGGAATTATCTAGGTATACGGTACCACTTGTTACCTAGAACAGAAAAAAAAGTCTTATAAAACAAAAAAAGTTCTTTACGGTTCCCTCTTCTGTTTCACTTCCATATCGAGCTACACCAATCATTAAATGTGAGGAGTGAACGGTGGAAGCCTGGAAATAAGTATGCGGTCTCTAGGGATGATCGCTGTTATGATTCACGATTCAACTTTCTTTAAACGAGTACAAAAAAAACAGAGATAGACCAGCATAAATATTCCAACACATTTGGACAGCAGCTTATTTGTGAAGTCTTAGTTGTATCTTGCTCTGCAAACTGAAGTTTGCCAAAGACTAAGAAAACTCCGACTTGCTGAAGGAGGCTCGAACCCGTAACCCTTCGAATGCCAGCCAGACTCTCTCGAACTATCGATCCACTAGCAGTCAGATGGAAGAGCAAGGATACTATTTAAACCTGGGATGAGTCGATTGACAATGACTATAGCTTGGACTGCAAGGTTACAGTAAAATAGTAAGTTAGGTGATAGTAAATCGTCAATTAACAATCCTGCAGTCATCTTTATAACAACGTTTGACTAAAGGTCACTTGAACTCTAAAAAAATACTTTTTGACGACCTCTTACGACCAAATAAATACAATAATTGCGCTTGTGGCATAATCCGAAACTTTATTGCTTTGGAAATTTTATTTTATTTTATTAAGACTATAAACCTTCATGTTGTTGGATCATAAATAACTTACCGTACAGTTTGGTTTAAAGTGACATGGGGTCTTTATTAAGTGAAAATATATTCACCAGGGTACGAATTATGCAGTTTACTTGA
The DNA here is from genome assembly GCA_036872915.1 of Nanipora kamurai. Taxonomy (NCBI): domain Eukaryota; kingdom Metazoa; phylum Cnidaria; class Anthozoa; order Scleralcyonacea; family Helioporidae; genus Nanipora; species Nanipora kamurai. The sequence goes on along the minus strand of JBAHVQ010000233.1, from coordinate 906,144 downwards.
AAGTACGGTCGGCTATTTTACAAGTCATTTATAGTTTGACTCGCTCTAAGGGTTCCGCCAAAATACGCCGCTGCTCGGAAAATACGCAGCCGTGCTCTACACTAACTGCGAATTCATCATTTTGAGAGATTTGACGGTAAAAATATCAATGCGGCACTTTCCTGCAAGTTCCTGGCACATCACGATGCGCATGTGCAAGGGTCACATATCCTTCTCCTTAACAACGTTGTGTCCTTGAAAATAAAAGTGTTGAACTAAAACACACGGTCGGGTGCTCTTCGTTATTTTCGTCATTTTGAGCCAAGACAGCTCCATTACGGTGAACGTTTGATTGAAATTTGGGCTGCGTAACACCGGGTAGCTGCAGAGGGACGTTTTCAATTTTTGAAAACTCTCTTCATGTTCTTTCGACCAAATGGCTCTATTGGAGCAACTAAGGGAGCGGCTAGCGAAGAATAGTCTGGGATAAATTTATGGTAATATGCGGAAAGACCAAGAAATGAACGACGCTCTGTTTTCGTGTTAGGCGTTGGGAACTCTTGTACAGCCTTCACTTTACCCCCATCGGCCTTGACTTCTCCTCCCCCGACAATGTAGCAAAGATATGATACTTGTTGCGTTAGAAACTGGTATTTCTTCGTATTGGTTGTTAGACCTGCTGATTTCAATCTGGACAGGATCTCCTCTAGATGTGTGATGTGATCTTCTCACGTCCCACTGAAAATGATTAAATCGTCGAGGAACGATGCTGCGAATTCTTCCGCTACCGGGATAATGGTATCCATCACGCGTTGAAAGGTTGCCGGTGCTCCATGCAAACCGAACGGCATTGTTTTGAACTCGAACAGCCCGAATTGGGTTATAAAGGCAGGTTTCTTCCTCGCTTGCTTAGACATTGGAACTTGCCAGTAACCGCGTGTCAAATCTATCTTCGTCATGTATTTCGCCTTACCTAATCGATCAATGATGTCGTCAACTCTGGGCATCGGATAAGCATCGAAACGTGATACTTGATTTAGTTTCCGATAGTCTCCGCAAAAGCGGACACTGACATCGTTCTTTGGGACCAGGACGATCGGTGACGCCAACTCGCTGTTGGAAGGTCGAATTACGTCCATCTCCTGCATCTTTAGCAACTCTTGTTTTACCTTGTCCCTCTCAGAAAACGGTAATCAGCATGTCGGATTGGTTTCGCTGTTCCAGTGTGAATCTCGTGTGCCACTGCGCTAGTTCGACCTAGTAGGTCTTGAATGACTTCGCTGAATCGCTCCAACGCGGTCTCCGGCTCTCTCCTCTGATGAACCTCGAGGTTTGGGTTGATAGTTGAATTCCGCCATGACCTCTCTAATGGTGTAGCTGATTTTTCGCAATAAGGAAAGTCTTCTTCAACGTCGCTTGGTGTTGCTGACGCTAAAAGGTAGCTGACGTTTTCTGGGGTGTGCCAGGAACGTAACATGTTGATGTGAAATATCTTTCGTAAAAATCGTTTATTTCCCATCTCTATTCGTGTTCTCGACCGTAACTCATCTCTTCTTCCCGGAGACGTCTTCTCTTCGTAACCTTTCTCGCCCGCGCTTCCGTTCTTCGCGAAAAATTTTAATTAGATCCATGGCTCCTATATGAGTATCTTCCCTTTCACTTTTCGTCCTGTTCACGTCCACGACGGGTAGACTCAGCCATGATGACAAGAAAACACCTTCAGCAACAGAAAGCACTCAAGACCTTCTTGAATACAACATCTTTGGAATCCCACCGCTGCCACCAAATGTGGCAGGACATGTCTTTTTAAAAACGACTTATTTGCAGAACTTAAGTTTTAAAACCTTCGCGTTACAACAAGAAGCGTTTCCAGACTTCGCGGCGCTTAAGCGGCATCAATCACGTAGAGCTCGCGTGATACTCACGTGCAAGCGTCGCACTGAGATAACGAGCTTGACGAACAATCGGCGGTCGTCTGATACACACGAAACTCCCACATCAACAAGATTTGTGTTCAGCATTCACTGAAGAGATTTCTTGTGTGTTTCCCTGGTAACCAATTCTCATATTTTTATCATATGCTCTTAATCACAAAAATCTTTCAATTTTCCATTTTCAAGAGAAATTGCAGCACAGGTAACGCAGAGCAGGCTTTCGCCGGCCCCTTTTACATTAAATCTACTGCAATTAAAAAATTTAACTGAGTAAATTCTAAATCTGATTTATCCCAATTACTCAAACCATATGCAATCCTTGCATTCTATTTTATGATATTACAATTGGTGAAAACTTTTTTCCTGCTATAGAATTCAAATCAAATTTAAATCACTTTCCCACTTTCTACATGAATTCTGTGAAATTTCCAATGTTTATTAATAGAATAATTGCCCGAAAAAAGTTTGTGTACCAGAAAAAGATTTGACAGGGTTGAAAATAACTTTGCACAGAAATATTGCAAAATCACAATACCAATACATCGAGACATGATCACCACATAACCACAAAATACATAACTACTCACCAAATATTCCAGAGAACCATCAGTATTACAGTACTCCAGCAAATTTTTTTAAAATGTTATTACTTATTTTGTTCAAATTTTTTAAAATTCTATTCATGAAGGTCCCAATTTGATGTATGAATCACACATCATAAATTGTTACTTCAAACCCTGACATTCACTAACATAATACACCCTAACGACATTGGCAACTGGCACAGAAAGTGAATGAGAAGTACTTTTGGGGAATGCTGGAAGTGGGGGGGCTTTAGCAACCAACTTTTTTCTTGTAAGTTACTTTAAAAGTATAAGCAAAGAAGGGTAAATATTCATTATTGTCATCTGTGATTTTGTTTTTAGTTGTTGAAATAAGCATTTTGTTGAACTTCTTTGATTTTTCAGATCCCCCCCTCAAAACTTTGCTGTAGTGTCCATACCTTTATATGTAATATCATGACTTGAGGGAAATGAGTAATGAAATGTCCCTGCAGCCAAGGACAAATTTGTTAAAGATTTACGAGTTTTGTTGAGGCAAAGGGGAAATTTAATTGGAAGTTTCCTCCCAGCTATGATATTACTTTTTAGCACTATACTCATAAAGGAAAAACTTTGAGAACTGAATCCTGAGGTACAAAGCAAGGACGAGGATGATGCCTTCATTTCCCCAAATAGCTGGTGCCTTAAAGAGAAAAGAGTCCTTCGGGCCTTTAATGTTCCCTTACATTATTCACAAAGAATACTTTGGACTAGACAAAGGACTTCTTTGTCTACTAATGTTTGTAGAAAAGTTATTCATGGTGTAAATTTTTTGGAGACAGTTTATTTTCTCTTATTCATGACTGAAATTGGTGGTTGGAATGTCCTTCAAGAACAAAGGAATACGAGGTGACCCCTTGTTGCTTCACTTCTGTCTAACCAATAATTCATTAAACTACACATTGTACATGGAGTATGAACAGGAGTTTGCATGGTGCCCCCACAACTTTTTCATAAGATGGATCAAAGAGGTGCCCTGTTGGACCATTTAATATTGACACTCCAATAAATAGGGTGATCCAATATTCAATGCATATGAACAAGATCAGAGTGCCAACACAACAACCCCTTCAGAATTTAGCAAATTTTCCCATCCTCTCTCTTAGAATACAGCTACATTTTTGCCACTTCCCTCAGAAATTAAAAGATACAGACTCAGTTAACCCCCAGAGAATTACTCTCTTGCAACTCCCCTGAAAATCTCATCCGTAAGGGGTGTGGATATTAAATTGTAATGGCCCGTTTACATCATTGCCAGAAAAAATACATAGTCAATCGGTACCTACTCAAAATTTTCCATTCTGTATGCAAATGTGCTACTTAAATCACTTACTCCTCAACTTAAATTGCCTTCCTACACTTTTGAGACGTCTGTTTTATGTGTGAGACCCGTCATCGTTGATGCGGGCGCAGCTGTCGGAAAACTGTCCACCACAAGCCGTTCCCATTAGGAACGTGATTATACTTTCACTTTTGGTATTCTTATTTCCGAACCGTCCCAAATAAACGCGCCTTAGATAATGGACTGCTTTTAATAATAATGTATCCTCGCCTTCCCAAAAATGATAGAGCAAAATTGAACAAGTTCGATCCAAGGCCATTAACAGCTGCCCACGAGATTATGTCGCTGTTATGCAACTTAAGGCTTTAAAATTAAACCACTTGTCCTGTAAAATTCTGAGCTACGAAACGTTGTTATTCACAAGTATGTTCGAGCAGCATAATGGAACGTTTTGGTGACACTGCGAGGGGGTTTGTTCCCAGCCGACATAATGACAAATCGATGGCAGCTGTTTTGTATTATCGTTCAGGCTGCAGGTCTGCAAGACTTGAGTACCGTAAAACTCATGGGAATGACGGTAGGAAATAAAATTCGAATTGCCTTTAAGCCTGCCTTGGCGACAGTAAATACGAGAAAGTCAAAGTAACAAGAGAATAATTTGAAGACGTCACTACACGAGGACAAAAAACGCAAAGGCTATCGCAGTGGACGGGCATTAATTTAAACAATCACACAAGTCAAGTGACATAATCACTCACCTTCAAAACAGTCGGCAGAGGATTTTGCGGTCGATGGGAAATCGGACGAAGGAGTACATTGGATATTCTGGCGGTCGGACATTGTATTTCGATAGCATTTAGGCGCACTTTCCCTTCTCTACTTTTTCCTACAATTGCGATCGGGTGTTTTATCACTAAAGGGGTCTGTTCTTCTCTTGTCTCCTCATGTACATAAACCGTATCGAAGGCCGAGGCGACTGCAACTGCATCTTTAAGTCTCGTGTAAGCCATGCTATCTCCTACGTGTAAAACTTTCTGGCCTCGTTTCTGAATTAAACGCCAAAAAGAGAGGCCACATTTGACATCTGCACCAGATTTCATCCATTGCTTAGTGGACAGAAAACGCTCTTTGTATGCTTCTTGCCAGGATATCGGGTCCTGCTTCGGTGTGTTCGGCCAGTTCGGATGTTTCCAACGGTTTTTAAATAAATATAGTTCCTTCCAACGAGTATTATCCAAACTCTGAACAAGCTCGTGCCAAGCTTTCGAAACTTGACAACAGTGGCAGAGATCGACAATAGCCAAGTGAGACAAGATCACACGCCATAGTTCTAATGGTAAACAAGCTGTTTTGTCCTGCATTGAAATTCTCAAAACGTCACCTAACTACGCCATTTCGTGTCCTCACAGAAACAACAAGGTACGACCCCTAAACGTGAAACAGTGCATGACACATTACCGAACAACTTCTCAGTCTATGGTGGCTGACACTTTCCAGCCATTACATAAATTAAATATTAAATTAACGTATTCCCAGCACTGTTCTGATTGGGTAATGGCGACTTAGTGCAATCAACGCTACTTTGTCATGCGTACCAGAAAAGTGTTACGAAGGCTGTTTTCCACTTCAACCGTACCGTACCGAAATGTACCGTATTCCATTGTCTTAAAATCATTAGTTCTGCCTTGAGCTTAGGCTTGTTTCAAACTTCGCTCTATTGCCGTGTCGAACTAACTTAAATCCGGCACGGGAATAGCGCGACGATAGCACGACGGCGGTTTCAAACGTCGAATTTAATGCAGTCGCACCAGGTAACGGAAATCCGCTCACTAAAGATGTACATTACCATAATTTATGAAATGAGTTCGACACGGCCATGGCACGACACTTGAAACTACTGCCATGCAGCGCGACAGACCCTGTCGAATTTAATTGCGGTGTCAAACTGAATTCAAGTTGCCGAACCGAATGGTTTCAAACGTCGCGCTACTGCCGCGCTAAAGTTGAATTGAATTCCTAAACTTAGTTCGACACGGCAGTAGCGCGACGTTTGACACGTTTCGGTACGGCACGGTAGAAGTGGAAAACGTCCTTTATGCACAGCGATTTAATTTTTCCAGACGGTTTTCACTTGATATTGCCACTTTGCACTGACCAGTTAGATTTCATTTTTTGAATAATTAAGCATTGACTCTAAGCTTCGCCCTAGGCTCTCCTGTGGTGAGTGATGAAAACCACATGAAAGATTAAACAGCCGTCGCGTGCACGCGATGCGAATTCGAGACAGCGGAAGTGAGGCTTCTTTGTCACTTGTGCCCCCAACCTTATGGCAAAAGAATATTGTCCAGTATAAAATTTGTTGTGAATAACTTTGATCATTACAACTTACGCGAGCTCTACAAGTATAGTTTAGAATCATTTTTTATGCTCAGTCTTATTGGGGTTAAGTTTTCCTGGACGAGAAAGATTGTCTTGTGTCTGCAGTGCGTTAGCTAGTAAACTTTGCATCATGGGACTGTTTGGGCGACGACTCCTTCGGTTCGAAACATCAGTGGTTCCGAAACAGTTCCAAGCTTCAAGATGCATAGTTAACCTTGTCATACCCAGGCCTCCGGCTTGCGCACCCTGGATAAAAAGCACACGCTAATAATTAGATGAGCTCACGTGCCTTTAAACTGTCAAAATCTGCAAGCACTGGCATTGAAATACCGTAAAACGGAAAATCCTATAAATACTTTTATTATTTACTTACGTTGTATTCTTTCCACCATCATACATCATGTGCCATACTAAATTATATTGATAGATACTGACATATATTGTAAACGTTTTGAGTAAAGTTGCGTTGGTTTACTTCAAGGGGTGAGCCAATATACGGATTTCTATTGGCACTTGTAAGTTGTGTTAATGACATTTTGATAGCGACAATCATCAAAAAATCTTGAATTAATGTTTTCTCTTGTAAGCGTATTCACTTATATGCGCCAGCGGGGAATAGAGTATGAAGAAATAAAGAAGACAGGTGTTGGGTGGAATAAGTGTCGTAAAGTATTTATGCGACTCTTGGACGTACTGGCTCAGCAAAGCTTAAACAGGGTTTCAAGTTTAATTTTATCACTTTTTCAGATGACAACCAATTGGTCCCAGGCTGTTCCCAGCTGTACTCGATTCTCCACTTGACGAGTAGCATCGTCTGGCATTGGTCTAAGTGAAAGCATAGAAGTGCAATCCCGTCTGAATTTGTCCGAAAAGGTTATGAGTTGATACTTGTAGTAAGTTAAAGGTGTCTAGGAACGCCATGTGCCTTTTCGGGCGAAACAGTAAAAAATTTAAGCATAAATGAGAAAAAAAACAAAAAACAAAACAGAAGTGAAACGAAAAGTAAGAAAAACTATCCGGTATGTGCAAAATATCAGAGCGCAGCTGCCACTGGCGTAAAATAAGTTTCTGCGCGTGCGTATGAAACGTGTACTTCCTGTAACCGAGTTGGGAAAGAAGCGAGGACGGCAACTGGTGCAGCTGTGTTGGGTTGGTTTGATCGTGTACAGAGCATTCGAGGAAACTTTCTCAACATAAAATATCATGCCAGGACCTCGCAAGAAGAGTAAGAATGCTCCCATATTAAGTCATGAATTTATTATCACGAATCACGGAGATATTATTTCTTGTGTTTGTATGGTCTTCATGGTTGGACTGATGTTTAAGGTATGAACTGTTACACTTTCGAATTTCACGAACTTTAGATCTTTTTTCTGAAAGTTGCATTTATGTCTTGCTCCCTCAGACTACTCAGAAGTTCGCTGGTGTGTTCATCGCCCCGCAACATAATATTACTAAAGAGAGTAACGGTAAGTTTATAAAAGAAATATAGAACTTTGGAAACTTGAGGCAAATTGATCTAGCCAAGCGCGAGTTTCCTGGATTTTTACTAAAGAAGGTTAATGGAAATCTCAACAAATTACAAGCAATGTATTGCACTGTGGATGCGCTCTAAAGCTGGCATGGTGGTGGAACATTGTTTCCCGCTGATCTTTTGTCGTTTGAAATTTGGAGGACAACGGATAGGACTCAGTTCATGAATTATTAACTCCTATTCAACATTCTGTCCATGCAACAGCGGATTCTAACTCCAAAGTAAAATTAAATCCCACTCCTTAGCACTGGTTGTACCAGTGAGGGTACAAAGCACCATCAAGTAGAAGCTACCCCTGGATTATTTATTTCTGAACCTAAAAGTACACCCCAGATTTGCAAAGGAGACCCAAAGTAAAATCCTGCCAAAGATTTTTAAATTTCTTCATTCGTACCCCCTGATGTTATCTGTCTGGGTAAGTGCTTTAGGTCCCACTTACTTGGGGTTGAGTCTATGTGAGTCTGATGCCTAACTGGTACCAATCAGCTGGATCTGGTTTTCATAGGCTTTAGTTATAAAATGTAACTTTAAACCCATAAATACTTAAACACTGAACAGTAAGCCTGCTCATGTGGGAGCTTGGTAAATATCAGAACAACTAGAGGACGTTCGTCA
>JBAHVQ010000233.1:879005-897719 GCA_036872915.1 Nanipora kamurai | reverse complement strand
AAAAAAAGGCCCTGGGAACGAAGATGCAAAATCGACACATGCAGTGAATCGTATTTTCTTTATACAGATGTTCAGTCCTGTTCCCTGGGTATTCGCTGATGGATTCCTTTCACAAAACATAGTTCAGTAAAACGACGAGTGAAACTGAGAAGAATTCAAAAAAGTAACTTGACATTAAACGTGAAACATCGTGCATTTCTGGTCAATATTATGAGAAAGGTCCGGTTTACAATATCAAAGTTTCTTTGATCAAAATATAGTTTGACCATAGTGTGTGACGGTGTAAACAACCTTTAAAGACAGTGGCTCCTTTGAAATACTTTGATCAAATACTTTTTCTTTGACAGTGGAAACCGGCCCTTGCTGTCGTCCTGGCCAACCATCCAAAGCATCATTCGATGAGTGAAAACATTTTTAATCGGTCAGCAACGTATTTTTTCCAATCCCCGAACCGAATTCCCATCCCACAATTTCTATGTTTAAACTTGTCTGACAAAGAGGTTTAGGGGAGATCTTACACTTACTTACTGTAGCCGAGGCCGCGGTCGTCGAATGGCCGCAAAACACAATGTTTCTCCAAGGTACCAGGAAAAAAAATTTCATACTCAACGCTGAACCCTAGCTGCGTTCGTGTGGGAGCTTGGTTCGATTCCTTTCTAGGCCTCAAAAGTCGTTTTTCTGAGATCTTGAGCTTCACGAACGTTCACTGGTCGTCCAAAAATAATTTTGTTACCACTAACAAATGTTAAATGACGTAAGAATACGTTGTGGAAAACCTTATAAATGGTATATGGTACCGGACATTCTACTTTCTGTATTCATATTTCTTCCCAGGACAACATAAAGATAGTGTTACCCGTTGCAATGGGTCAGGGGTAGATGTCACGATTTCAAAACCACCTAGTGCACGTGGACCTTTACCCAAAATCATCAAAATTGTAATTTGACTATTGGTATCTAACTATTGAGTCATGTTATCTCAAGAGGAATATCAAAGCCCAGCAAAATATCTTTATGAAAGCCATCGTGTCGGACACAGAAGTAAAATCATAATATTTAATAAAGTTCTTATCATCACAACATCTTCAGAGAATGATTAGCATAACTGCCTAAAGCCTCTGAGGATGTTGTGATGATAACGACAAAACGTTAGAACTTTATTAAATATTATGATTTTACTTCTGTGTCCGACTCGATGGCTTTCATAAAGATATTTTGCTGGGCTTTGGTATTCCTATTGAGATTACGTTTTCCGCCTGGTCAATCCATAGCTGATGTATTAAGCCATGTTAATTACTCACATATGGTACGCTTTCCACTTGTCGACCTATGGTCACATGACTGGCAAGTAACAGACAGTTGCCCCCAGTAGGCAACAGTTTGTAACGTGTCATGTGATGTGAGGTGAATAGGAAGCAATTTCTTTTTGCTCAGAAGTCTTCAGAGGGCAACATTGCAATGTTGTTACCTGATGCACGTGATTTGACCATGATAGGGTGAAAAAAGGTTTCATATTTGTACACGTGTTGTGAACGTGGAGGGATGGCCCGACTTTGTTACTTTGCTCGGAACATTTGCAAAATTTACCAACTTTTCGGCTGTTTTTAGGGGACTGCTGAAAAAAGATTATCTTTGTTCTTAAAAGGAAGAACACGAATTACAAAATAAATCCCTTGATGTTTTTTGAAGCTTTGCAGTGAATTCATTATTATATAGCGGTTTCACCATGTTGTCAATTTAATGAGATCAATGAAACCGGACGAAACTTGAAGACCTGACGAAATGGCACACAGAGACTGCTGTCTTAATGCTAAACTGGAAAAATCAACTTCTGCTGAGCATTCGTGGGAACAGGATAAGCCTATCTGATGACAAGAATCTACATTAATTCTCATTCAAGAATTCTTTTGCAAGGCAAATCAGAGAATTGATCGAAGTACACAAGCAAAGGACAATCCCTCAGAACAATAAACAACTGAATTATACATGAATTGAATTATGCATCGTTTAAGTATGACATGCCCATGCGAAAAGAAGAGTAAGATTGGGCCATTTATACGAAAAGAAATAATATAAACCGCGGCCAATATAAACCTAGGCTAAAATAACCCTCAAACACTGCGTTTATAAGAGCATTTTCACGACTTAGATTAGCCGCGGCTTATTTTGGTCGTTAACAGCATCACTGAGGGCCATTTATATGGCTGTTCGCGGCCTACTTTAGACGAGTGTTACATTAGCCGCCGCTTATTTTCTCTCTCATAAACAGCCCCATTGTTGCGAGTGTTTATTATTTCTGTGACAGCGGCCCGTGTACGTGGGACGAAAGCTCAGACTCAAATTAACAACATGGTATGACTCACAAGTCTCACTGCCAATAAAATTCACTTAAATATTCGTGCTTCGGAGAGATACAAATTTAACGTCCTCGAATTGGTTCGTGAACGCAATCCGATAGTTCCCGTCGGAACCAGTTAATAATGACACAAGCGGCAAAAGTAAAGTTCTAGAAAACCGAAAGGGTTGGGAAACTGCCGGCCGTTAGATACGCTGTTTCCTTTTTATAAGAATATTGTTTTTCCGGCCCAGGCTGAATATTCTTATTTTTCTGCCGATTTTAGGCTGAAAATATTCTTACAATATTCTTAATTATAGCTTATGACATTTCCGTTTAAGGATGTATTGGGGTATCAATTACAAGTGTTTCGTGTCCAGGTCTGTACCGCGTTACACTGTGCACGTGCTCCATCCCTGTTCGTTGCAGTCAGTTAGGTCAAGATGTCACGTCAGACGACACTTGGCCGTTTTGGCGTTAAAAAAAGCATTTCTCACAGAAATGCCGTGATAGAAACGAAAGTACCCGAAAGTACCACAATTTCAGCCGCAGGTTTATTCTTAAGATATTCTTAAAATTTCGCAAATTTCAGCCTCGATATTCTTATAAAATATATTCTTATAAAAAAGAAAGAGTGTATTGGATAACCCTAAGCTGTTCTACTTAGAGGTCAAAGGGCCACCCCACATGGGTCCAGAGTTACTGCGGGTGGAAACCGAAGCACCCGGTGGAAACCTGCAATACATTCCAGGGTTCAAACTGGACAACACTCTTCTCACATGCGACCAACGCAACTTTAATCAGAAAAGCGCACGGAGCTAGGAATCCTGGTCACAGAGAAACACGTGCACCACCACTGTGCGTGTACATAGTGCGTGTACATAATGCGTGTACGTGGTCATTGCCATAAACCTTTAACCAGGCAACAATCCCTTTTTGTTACGTAACAGGAGTCGAAGTCCGTTTTTCTGTTTTACTGAGTAGCTCGTGGCAGCGGAAAAATATGAAAACCGAAAGAAGATGGTTAGGTCATCCTTTCCAGTTTCTCGTCATTAAGAACATTGTCCAAACGCTTTCCTCAACATTTTTGTTCGTCATTTCACACTTCGATCACCGTTGTTACTGAAGGCTTCGCCTACTGTCTCCCTCGGTACCACCAAATTGGTGCACGAGGACATCCAGCGAAAATCACTAAATAAGCGATCCGACTTCACTAAATGAAAACATTCATAAAATGGGTAGTGCTGTAGATTATTTCTGAGGGCATACCGGTACCCATTTCGGTCTCTCCAAAGATATTTGCAAAATTTTACACTCGTTACAGGGCCTTTTTAGGTATTCAGTCAATAGCTGTAGCTAAAGTGTTTTCCAGCACAAAACCCCATTCAAAGAAACTATAAATCTGGCCATTGAATCTCAAGTGGTTGATAATGTCATCCAGCCATGATATGGGTAAACTCCATCAGCATTAACTCCAAGTTTCCAAGCAAACTAACGGCCATTTACCTGCATTAACACAGCAAATGTTTTGGACGACCAACGAACGTTCGTCAAGCTCGTGATCTCGGAAAAACGATTTCTGAGCCCAAGAGCAGAATCGAACCCGCAACCATCAGAACGTTCCGGGTTCGATTCCCGTCTAGGGCTCAGAAATCGTTCTTCTGGGATCACGAGCTTCACGAACGTTCGTTGGTCGTCTGATATACTCCGAGCTCTCACAAGAATAACATTTGTGTTCAGTTTTCAAAGTAAATATTTGGGTATCAGACATATAAGAACGCAGCTTCTAGATCATTTATGGGCAAAAATGAGTCTGCCGTCTAGATCCATCCCATTAAGCTTGCTAAAGGCAGCAGAAAGCTGTCTAATTATTGTAGGTTGATGTTTGTTCTTTTGAAACTAAAAACGTGTCTCTTGGTGACTACCTTTCATAACTTTATGTCCAGCCCTGGCATGCAAGACTAGGCCAAAGTCCCGAATGTGGCCTGTTTGACCAAAAACTTTTCACATCCTTTGTTCTAGACAAATCACACTTGTAAAAAACGTCATGCTATTTAATTAAGAACTCAATGCAATAAAATATAGAAAGTTCAGATAAATCTACAGCACAAAAAAGGAAATTATTACATAAGGTTTTTAAATACTTTTTGAATAGTCTCCTATGCTAAGGTAAAGTACAGTTTTTGATGCTGGTAAAACAATTTTTTTTTCTTTTAGATTTAGGTTTTCTCTAAACTTCAAAAATCCTAAAAATCAGGTTCAATAAAATATGGTTACTTTCATCCACCAAATTAAGTTTATGCAAACAGTCAGAATATTCACAGCAACAAATATTTTCAGCAATTCATATTATAAAAGCTCTATTAAGCTCCCTACCACAGTAGCTCTCCGTTAAGCTCCTCTCTCAACTGATCCCCATCATTAGCCACTAGATTTGGCAATAAACCCACTCACTCTCTCTGTCAGCTCCTCTTTACAATGGATATCAAAATGCCACATGTCAAAGACAAAAGAAAGGATGAAAAATCTCTTAGGGGTATTCTGTTATCTTAGATTGAGTGATTGAAGATGCCAAAATAAACATCTGAGATGGAGTTACAGGGATTACTGAAACTAAGCTAGATTTCATTTAAGAAACATTGAATTATGTAAATTACATACATCAGGGGCAATATATGAACATGATGCCATCATGTTTTACTGTAGATTAGCTCTGAAAAATTATGAGGAGCATGCTATTAAATCAATAATATATACCAAACCCCTCGCGATTAATCCCCATTCTCCAACACGAATCCTCTCAACAATTGAACTGTGGTAACATTTATAAATGTTATCTTTTGACTCAACAACTATATCAGTTAGCCAGTATATCACTGGTATATGTTATGTGTTCAACAACTCATTTTTCATGTGCTGATATAAGGTTGTTCATTACTTTAGGGCTTCAATTCAAGCTCGTGCATTTTTTCCAACAACTGTGACATCCCAAATTTAGCAACCTCTTCAAACTAGTATCACTGTTTAATAAACAAATGGAAGGTTTTTGCAGCAAAATTATCCTGGCTGCAGTCTTAAATTAGTGACTTAAAGATCCAGATTGGAATCCTGTGATGCATATTAGCAAGGAAGATCTTCAATGTGAATTCAAAAACCAGCACACTTAGTTAATGATGCATGCTGCAAGTTGTACAGACCAGGAATATTTCCAGGGTTATGAAAGGTAGTCACCAAAAGGTACAGTAGATTTTGAAGGCACAGACATAAAATATAGCAAAGGGTCCATGGATTAAAAGTTGCCATTATGTGGTCCAAATGTCACTACTTTGTCAAAGCCACAAAAATGTCCACATGCTGTAATTTCTGAAGCAAAATTTCAATATTAAAACCCAATACTATACCCATGTGGTATGTGAAAACCACATGCTATAATGATTGCCATTAACCTGGAACATACGATAAAACCTGGCTTTTTAAATATTACCTACAAGAACTTTGTCAACTTACGTAAGGATCAGCTGTCATTAGTGAATATTTTTCTTTCCTGCAAGCTAGTTCAAGCCTTTGCAGCTTGAATGAAAAAATCCTCGGTCTGTAGTGAGCAAAGTATCCAGTCGCTTCTGAGATGTCAACAACCAGTGAGGGCCAGATTATTTATGGAAAAGCCCGAACCAACAAGATTAGCAATTTTTAGCAAATTGTGATTTGAATATCTGTGTATAAGTGCAAAGTCCAATTCAGATCAAATCACTTGAATGTCAACCAAAATATTCCCACTTTGCACTTAAGTATGTCATATATCAAGCCTTGGCAAATTACTAAGAAAATTATTTTAACTTGATCACCTAATATTCCTTGTTTTAGTTTTCTCTTTTTGTTCAGACTGGTCTCCACCTGTTTCTAAACCCACTACTTGACCAATCAAATTGCGGGAGAACTTCGTTAAGCCGTTCACGAGACAGCCTTAAGTAGATCACTACACTACTTGTCATGAACTTTTACCCTCCAAAAACGTGACGCATTATTGCATAAAAATAAAACTCCCTGGTTACAAATCCTTACGGGGAAAATGAATAAAATATTCACAAAATACAGCAAGGATTAAGTAAGACAGCTTCAAGCCTGAGGGTACGCGTGACTTGGGAACTGCTTCTTGTACACAACGAAGAAAATTTCTTTCAAAGTCAGGACTGGGCTTTCCTGGACTTTATTCCGCAGTAAATTATTATTGTTGTGATCATGTTTGTTTGCCTTCCCGCTTTTAAAAACCTAGGGTCAAAAACTGTCAAAACCTACATCAAAAACTAGCCTCACAACTCGGACAGCACTTACGTTGGTGTCTTTGGAACCCTTGTCAATCTTCATCTCAATGAATTCATCTTCTGTATCAGATGCTGAAGAAGTCATCTTGCAAGTCACGTCTCAATTTTGTCAGCAGACATCCAATAGGCAATACTGAGTTCTGTATATATAGTAGACAGACTTGCAAGCAAATGTGCTTTACCAAATACTTCACTGGTGAATGCAAAGCTCTCTCTATAGTGAACAACTCTTGTTTTAATCCTAATCTTCTTGCAAAGTCATCCTCTTCGATCCATCCTTGGGCAGGTTCTATATTAGTATAGTAGCGAACTCGGTCCAGTCCCTTTGGGACGAAACAGGAGAGTATCGCTAGGGGGAGAGGACAGGGGCGGGAAAGGATTTTTTTCGGAGCGGAGAAGTCCGAGATCCTGAAAAAATGAATAACTTGCCACTTCTTTGAAGAGCGCTTTCCTTAACGAAGATGTATCATAATTATGGTCAGAGTAACTTGTGGTGAAAAGGAAATCTCAGTCGTAAATACATATAGGAACAACAAGAAGTTCGGAATTCATTATCATTTATTTCATATCATTGCACAAGCCAAAAAAAATTGGTCGGCTAAAAGACTATGCAATGCAATATATTGTCATTAAATACCTAGGCGTTTGCTACAATGTAAAGTTTTATCACTGGTGATATTGTGATATTTACAACAAGGCGTTAAATCTTGTTTTATTATGCACTATGCTTCAATTCTTTTGTGTCTATGGCTATTGACCGTTCCAGAACCCCGGAAAGACTGGGTCCTGGGCAACCAGTACGAGCTATGATTGGTCGTTGTGAACATTTAGCCAATCATAACTCGTGCAGGTTACCCCAGTGAGCTCTATATATGGGGAGAGAACTCCAGTCTATCGGCCTGGGAAAAAGTGAAGCCAAACATGGCCGACTTGGAGGCCAAACTTGTACATCAGTTTCAGGCCCCTATGCGGTCTAGCACGTTAGTTCCAGTCCTTTACACGACTTTCACTGTTTGGTTCAGCTTCGAAACATTTACTACTACGGAAAATTGTCACTGGGGCCATCAATATGACTTCAATATGAAGGAAACGCCTTCTTGTAAAGACTTCCAAACTCTCTAATATAGGATCTGTCCCGGAAAAGGTTTTTTAGGACTAAGAGAGTCATTTTCTTTGGAATCGTATAACTTCCTAGAGCTGTCAACCCCACACTGGTCAACTCCGTGTCGTCCTATTGAATGGTTATTTTTAAGGTTTGATCATTATTTTATATTATTTCATTATTATCATTTCATTATGTGTTTTATCACTATTTATATTCAAGTAATGTTTAAGACAGAACAAACTTAATCATCTTTATTTCGATATAATTCTGTTAAAATTGCTTACCACACAGCAACTCGAAGAATTGAAACGTGAATCGATTGTGTCACGAATGACTATTTCATTCAAAACTTTTTCTTTGAATAAAAACACACATGTAGGAATTCAATCTGTGGAACTTAATTTTTTTTTATGATAATACTGGAACAGTGGTCTCTCTAATTTAGTCAAGTTTAACTCGGTACTGGAAGGTTATCTAGAAGCTACTTTTAAACCAATGAACTGGAATCGTGAACCAAGTTCATTCCAAAACGAGCATTCAGAATACTGGATGAGTGTCTTGACAAATCTACTGACCTACTCATGATTATAAACAAATACTAAAACAGCTCATTTATAGTATACGTCGTGTCTCAAAGTTAGTCACCAATTGTAACTCGTTTAAACGATCTAAGTTTGAATTTTCTCATGCCACCGATAAATAAAATTATCACCTTCAAGTCGTATCTGAAATTACTAGCCAGCGGTGTCTATTTTACGTTTTCAAGTGCTTTTTTTTTTAACCAAACTTTGTTTTTCAACAAAACTTGTTGAATTCCCCGGCTGGTGTGACACAGTCGTCCAGCCCTCTTCGTTACTGGAGTTCTCCGCACTGATAACGAGAAACTGTCTATCTTTTGTTTGGGATCAGCTCGTTCTTTTCGCTTTTGGTATTACATTTGAGAATTACAGTATTCGGAGTTTCGTATGACGAAGCCGCCATTTTGCCATAAAAAATGTATAGTCACGAACCGTCTATATACGAGTTGTATACGGCTTATTCTACCCCGTTTTTTTAAACACATTTTTAGTCAGACTCAAAAATAATTAATATAGTTTAATAACATATATTTTCAAGATGAATTTTCGCTGCTGTTTAACTTTTATCGTCAAATCCCATTACCCTGTCATCATCATCTTTCATCATCCCTCGTCGTCGGTCATCACCCTCGTGAAATCTCGTCAACCCTCGTGATCTCTCAAAAACCCTCAGCATCTCATCTCATCCCCAGTACACTGTTATCTTTCCCTAACGGTGGTATGCGGATCGGCTGAGGATGAGACTGAACCTGATCGAATGCTTACGAGGACCCAGCGGTATATACATATATAAATATACTCCTTTGCTTATCAACATGAGTACCAAACTTAGTATTGCCATTGTATCATGATCTATATTCTTGTCGGACCCTTTAACTTTAATAAAGTCAATCAACTCTCGTCAGCTCTCGGCTCGTTTGTCAAATTAGTACCATCCACGATAATGTCAGTTAAAACAACTTTCATGGAAACTCTTATCTATAAACTTTCATCGGCTGTCATCCTCATTTGATCAGCGGCAATCATAATCAACGACAGTCCGGGCAATACAGACATGGGGTCTCACCATAAAAACTCATGATGTCATCTAACCAAGAGGCAAGCATGGTGATCAATGACAGTTGAAACAACCTTGATGCGGAAACTCTTGTCTGTTAACCCGCAGATTAACTCTGCTCTTCCCAGGACCGGTGACCAATGGCAGGATAGTCAATGACTTAAACAACGGGAATTACCTATGGTGCATGTGTGACCTTGGTGGTATCGAAGACGGAAGGTGAACCTTCGTCAAGCTAGTGTCCTCAGAAAAACAAACACACTGCACCAAATTGACAACACTGGCATTTTAATTCCTCGGTGACGGACATTAGTGGTCAAATGGAAGACCCACCGTGGCCGACGAGTTAAACGAGCAGCAAACTTTGTGAACCTCAGAAAAACCATTTCATAGCCCAAGGCGGAAATCGAACCCACAACCTTCTGATGACCGGTCAGACGCTCCAGCTGTTGATTAACAAGACTCGGATGGTGAGCTGGGACGCAGGTTCTTAATATGTGCTGTTTTAGCGGAAGCCACAATATGATAATAATGGTTACAACATGGATTTTCAGCACAAATGTATGCATGTGGGTGTTTGGTGTTTCTGCAGACGACACATAAGCGTTTTTGAAGCTCGTGTACACGAGCGTTCACATGTTGTCTGTTGTCGAATATACTCTTTTTCAAAATCTTTTGTACCAGCTTAATCAATCTTTCTTTCTCTCTTAAAGGGCATGCATATAACTTGAAAAAGTCAGTTCAGACAAACCCATTTCAGATGAGAGACCTTTTGAAATTATGCCATGGATTGGCCTTGACAGCTCTCCGTATCTCACTTCGTTCTTGAGGTACAATAATTTATTTAATATGTAAATGACTCAACTTTCTACGTCACACCATATAATGACTTGATTAGAAATCGCGTATATCTTTAACATTATTCAGTTAAGTTCCTTGAAACATTTCCTTGTTTAATATCATGCGATCCATACGTGCTCATGAACAGTTGCAACTCATTTGCTATTGAGAACTTCGACGATAAGCAGGATTTTCTCACAAGTCATTATACAGTGTGACGTAGAAAGTTGAGTCATTAACATATTAAACATATCTTAATATCTCAAGAACGAACTGAGATAAGGGAGAACTGTAAAAACCAATCTTCTGAACTGATTTTTTTCGAGCCATATGCCCTTTAAAGAGAATTCAAAATGGTTATGTAGTCGAATCAACTCTGAACTCCTTTCTGCCCATGCACGGAGGTCTTACATCCAGACAGAAAGAAGCTTGACATAAGCTTAACCTTTTACTAGTCCACCTTTACAACAATTTTACCTGCCATTTTACATTTGAAGCAGGTCTTTTGTATATGAAAATGTACCAATTTAATTCCTGGTGCCACCTTTGAGCAACAATTCAAGTCAAAGACAATCTTCTAAATTACATTGAAATTTGAAAAAAACTGGCTCAAAGTTAATGTAAGTTGATTCTCAGGAAAGTCGAAGCAACACTTGCTAGCAGTTTTGTAAATGCATAGTTTTGTTAGTCTGTACTGTCCCTCTTTGCGAACCTTGACGGACAAAAATTTTGTCCATAAGCCATGACCGAGGCGAAGTCTTTGAGAACCTGTTGGAGTCATATTAGTCGAACAGCAAGCTCTTTAGTTATTTGCATGTCTCCCAGACATAATTTAAAAAAATTAAATTCATAGGGCAGTCGAGAGTACCGGCGTTTACTCTAACGGCATTACAAAGAGGAATTCTTCCAATCAATGCGACATAAACCGGGTGATTTGTGGCGAAGCCTCTATTCACTTAACAGCTGGTGGGCAAATGTGGTGGCCGCTACAACTTGAAGCTATTTGACATAGTTACCGTCCAATTACACCAAACATTAACTGTTTTAGTGTCAATACAAATAAAATCGAAACATTTGTAACTACTTTTAAAACACTTAAACACTGAACAGTAAGCCTGCTCATGTGGGAGCTTGGTAAATATCAGAACAACTAGAGGACGTTCGTCAAGCTCATTTACTCAGAAAATTGATTTCTGAGCCCTAGGCGGGAATCGAACCCGCAACCTTCTGATGACCGGTGAGATGCTCTAACCATTGAGCTACCACGACTCAGATGGTGAGCTAGGGTGCAGGTTCATCATCAATCATTATTATCATATCGTGACTTCTGCTTAGGCAGTAAATATGATGAACCAGCTCGCCATCCGAGTAGTAGTGGCTCAATGGTTAGAGCGTCTCACCGGTCATCAGAAGGTTGCAGGTTCAATTCCTGTCTAGGGCTCAGAAATCATTTTTCTGAGTAAACAAGCTTGACGAACATCCTCTAGTTGTTCTGATATTTACCAAGCTCCCACATGAGCAGGCTTACTGTTCAATGTTGAAGTATCCAATCATTTTTAAACCCATAAAGTTGGTTAATTTCTGAATACTCCATATCATTAATTTTTATTCTTACTTTGTACTCCAAGACAATATTAATTCTGTGATTTTAGATTCAAGCATTCCTGAGGAAACATTTTATACAGTAGGGCGTAAAGATATATGCACTGTATTTTTCTATTCCTTGGCCTGGATCGTTGTTCATGCAGTCATCCAGGAGTACATATTAGATGTAAGTTGCAACAAAACTTTTTATTAAAGTAAATGGTTTGAACCTGGGAGAATCATTACATTTTTGTGGAAGTTGATTGTCCAGGTTAGTGAAGTGTTGAGAAAGACTGTTGGTGGAAGTGACTGATGTTTCAATGGCCTTAGCAGTGGTCGTCAGAATTGACTCTGAAGATAACTGACACTAAGGCTGTCAAAATGTCAGTCACTTCCCCCAACAATCTTTCTCAAGACTATACTAACCTGGATGATCAACTTCCACAAACGTGTAAAACCTTTTACTATCCAATCTTCACAGGCTTTGGCCTGCATAGCTCATAGGTACAGATTCACTAATTCAGCTGTGAAATCATTTCTCAATGTCAGTGTGTGTGTGATTTCTTGTAATAAGAAGTGGGGGGGTTGTTACAAGTTCACACAAACATTTTTTAAGGAGAGATAAATAGTAAAAGTTGAACTCAAGCTGAAATGAATTTGAGATAGCTTCAGCTTTCCCTGCCCAGTAAAACAACAAAAATTGGATTCTGACATACAGAAAAGAGCTATTCATCTGATGAAGGGTCTTCACTTCAAACCTCAGTTTTGACACACTTAAGTTCTGACAGTTTTCCAACCCTTTTGGTTGTCTACTTTTTGTGTTAAAAATTGCTTTTCATAATTCTTTCTAATTATAGAAAATAAACCGCAGGTTCCACCTGTCTAAAACAAAAATTAGCCGTTTTAATAACTTGGGAGGCCACATTCTATTTTACTTTGCTTCAGCTGCATGGGGAGCAGACATTATTTTAAAGGTAAGGAACATTTTATGCTTTTTTAGGGCTTGGCATTTAAAAATAGCAGGTGAGCAACAAACTGCTCTTGCAAAGTTGGCAGGATAGCAATTGCTTTTTGCCTAAATACATGGGTAGAGGTTAGTTTACCCCCCAGGACAAATTTCATACCTGACCTCTCCACCAAGGTGGTATTTTACTCCAACAGGCATTAAAATAAGTTTCCCATTGACAAACAATACAGCAATGAGTTTTTAAGTGACAACATTATGTTTAATTTTAATGTGAAATCTTTGATCCATTATTTCGTCAAGTACACTGACACTGTACACTGCCAGTATGTGTCATCGTGAAAGGACCCACACACAAACATGTTAAACACAGAGAACCTAGTTACATGACCAAAACCCACTGAATTCTACTGTATTATTGACTGGAAGGCTGAATCCAGTCAATGAGCAGTTCAAAAAGTGAAGGCAAAAATGACCAACATGGAGGCCTTTTGGTTGTTCCCCCCAAGCCCCTCGCTTGGACTTGGTTGTGTGCAAAGCTGAACTATGCATTTCTTCTTTTATGGTGTCCACAGGAGGAGGTGTTGCCCAAAGTTTCCAACATATGGGATGGCTATCCACATTCTGAAATGACGTAAGTGCTATGGTATGATGAAATCTATGATAATAGAGTGGTGGAAGAATCAGGCTCAGCAACGAGAAGTGCACATTTTGCTTATTATGTGGTATGTGTTTTCTATGAATATGGAGCATGCATGGAAGATGACAAGGTTCAAGTAAAGATATCGCAATTTACAAACTACAATTTACAAATGTACTCTTGAGAAACTGCAATGCAAAAAGCATGTTATCTGGCTGAAATCACAATGCAACTGTTTGTATTTTCCAAAGCAACAAGGAGAGGGGTGAGAAAGTAAGCTTTTATCTCTACTGAAACAAAAATTTTCCTGTAAATGTTTCTCACCATGTTTCCAGCCAAGCTTAAATGTATTTATCAATGACAGTTATGATGCACAAAGGGAATCTTAAACCCACAAGTCACATCTACATGAAAAACAGTTAAAAAGTTAAAGTCTAAATTACAGTATTGATGGATTTTAAAATGGCCAGATTTTTTACAAACTGTTCTAAGGAGAATTATAAATTTTATCCAGACATCAGGGGGGCTAGCCCTCCCTGTTTTTGCTTGTGTTCCAAAATTGCAAAGCACTTTCACAATGTACTTTTAAATCCTTAATTTGTACCCTGGATGAATTTGTTACACTTGCTGTAAATTAGGATTGCTGATGTACCCAAGGCACTTTTATAATACAATTATAGATAACTGGGAATAAATCAGTTCTCTGACTTTTTAAATTTTTGATTTTAATCATCTTTTCCTTCAAGGTTTATGGTCAAATTTTACTTTATACTTCAAATAGCATACTGGATCCATTGTTTTCCAGAGCTATACTTCTTACGAGCCAAAAAGGTTGGTAATAAGACAATTTTCCCAGCATAATGTGCAGTACACTTAATATAAATGGGTATTAAACCTCTGATAATCATGGCTGCCTTTTAAAATTTATTCGACTTAAGAGAGGCCTCAGAGGTCATGGAGGTAGTATCTGAATCAGTAAAAATTTGATTATGAGCAAATGCACATACGTGTACAGGTAATCTTAACAATGCCACAAGATGCAGAAAGATTTACTATAAAGCAACATTTATAGAATTCAATGAAGGTCTAACTCCACATAGTATAATATTTTGTTTCCTTTTGTAGGATGAAATATTGCCAAGATTAAAAGTATATTTGCAATATCTTGCATTAATTGTACCTGCATACTTGCTCTAGTAAGTTTAGAAGAATAAAGTGGGTAAATGTGTTGGTAGCAGTTATTCAATTCATCTTGCTTAATCAGCAAACTACAGAGCAAAAAAATTCTTACCATGACTTTTTTTTGTCCCAATTACATCCCATTAGCTTTACTCGGCTTGCTTTGGTATGCCTTGTCATTCATTATGTGGTGGAGTTTGTGTTTCATTCATTTAAAATCCTGAATTACATGGGTAAAACAGAAGGCATGAAGAATAGGTAAGTCATTGTTTGGGTCTTTCAGCACCATGGTTCTTAATAGTGATTATTTTCAATTCTGCATCCACCAAAAGACTAAACAGTTCAATTAAATTTTTAGTCTAATGTTGGTTTGGACAATTCTGTACACCATTGCAAGGGTTGCAATCATCACACTTTCTGTAGCAACTTTTGGGTAAGTTGGGATACTCACACTTCATTTATATCTATCCATAACTGTAGTAATGTCTTACTATAATACAATTGTCACCACACGTATACCATCATGATCATCGTTAATATGGTGCATCCATTAGCACCACAAGTGGAGGTAGGGTGGGGCACAGTAATTCAAAATTTCTGCAGAGGCTTTGTGCTCTTCATGTGAGGTGTGAGTTATAGTCCTTTTATATGATGATCCAATTGTAAATTGAAACAAGATTTACATTTTGGGCAAAACAAGCTACCTGTATACTGGTATACAGAATCTTTGTTAGAAAAAAAGGTTTTCAATACGTTTCATTGTCATTTATTGGTAAGGTGAAGAATAATCTATCATCCTTTTTCTTTCCCCCAATATAAAATTGCGTATGTTTTTGTTGTTACCGTCATCATAAGCTGAATGCCAACACCACCTGTTTCCATCATTAACTTCTATGATGTCATTACCGTGAATATAAATACCATCATAACGCTCATCATCGTAAGCTGGATGCCTGTACATAAATCATTTCCACAGTATCAATGACTGTAGTACATATAACGATTATGATCTCCTCTATCATTTCCATCATTACCATCACCATCATAATAAGCCAGATACTTTTACATAACTTACTTCTATCAATAATTCTAGTAATGTCATTATCATCATCACCACAGTAGTCTCCATCACCATTATCAGCTGGATGCCATACATTACTTAATTCTATCAATACATAGCAATACTGTCATTCTTATCTTCAAGATCACCTTTGTACTCCTCATTTTTAACTGTTATTACATCCATGTAACTATAGCAGCAATTGATGATCCAGGCGGAAATCTTACTCAAGTTAAAACTATGATGGCCCAGACAATATATTTAAATAGAGGCATAACAAAGGCATAGATTATGAAAATTTTAATGAACTGACGTCACTAAACCCGGAACATCTTCAGAGTAAGGATAAAATTACAAAGTCTCGGCTTAGATATAATAGGCTATCTACAAAACAGAAAGTGATGGAACAAGAGTGGAAGGAAAGACGATACCTTAACTTGATCCCTCACTTAACGCAAACATTACATCTGTTCCGTTAACTCTATTTTGACTTAACATTTCTCTCTTGTTATTTTATCGCATCCTTACCATGCGGTATTGTCTTTCCTCCCACTCCAGTTCCATTACTATCTATTTTTGTAAATAGCCTATTATTATTTAAGCCGAGACTTTGTAATTTATCCTTACTGTGAAGATGTTGCGGGATTAGCAACGAAACGTCAGTTCATTAAAATTTTCATAATTTTCTGCCTTTGTTGTGGCTCTATTTAAACATATCGTCTGGACCATCATATTTTTGACTCGTGTAACTATAGCGGTATAACTAATACACATACTATACTGTATGTAAAATTATCACGGTTGATATGATCACTACTCTTACTTTTAAATGTGTAACCTTTCGTTCCAAGTCATCCCAAACAGTGGATGACCTGCTGCACAGAGAAGGTGCAACCATCGAGCATCGGGGGGGCTGGGCAAGGTTGACTGACTACAATGGTGTTACCATAGTTAACAGAGATACATGGTTTGGAAACTCAATTCACAACTTAAAAGGTCATTGTCCCATGTTTTTGGTTAAATGCGCGGTTCTTCGTCCTCACGTGATCCATTGTATTTTTTGTATAATGAAGTAATCATCCAATAGCAATGCTTTGGTTTGATTGCTCAACCATGCTGCTGAAACAATAATAAAACTAAACATTGGTATTCGATGGTTGCTTCATTATTCAGAAAACACAATAGGTCACATGATGATGAAGATGACATAGACAATAGACTTCACTCTGTTTCCAAGCCATGTCCGTCTATTAACAATGCTGTTACCAAAGGTTGGAACAATGCTGTTCCTGTGTTATTTAATCCATTACAGTAACTCGTTGCTGTTCGAGGAAATCGAAGCAACGAGCCTTGCCCTTGTACGTGCGCGAAAAACCACTTTCCTGACTCAATTTTGATGCACATTTCGAAAAACTTAGTTTCGAGTCGAAATTCGAAGGTCGGTGAAAATTGCCAAAGTTTTCATAGTTCACTCACGACCTGTATTTGAAAGTCGGACCAAAAGGAACTGTGGGGCAAGCGCGCACTTTAGTATTTTACTCTTGCTAACGCCAGAGTAAATACTCTGGTTAACGCCAGACGATTTTACTCGTCAAAATTATCAACTTAGCTTATTTTATTATTTCATTTTTAACCTTTGTATTTAATTTTAATTGTAGGGACCGTCGTAACTGAAGCAATCTGTGACGGCTGCCCCTTGCCCTCACTTTTAGTTGTCTTTTTATATTAGGCAGAAGTTTAATAAATAAATAAGTTTAAATAAATAAATAAATAAATAAATAAACAAGACGCCTTATAGGCGTTCACTCGGGCTACCGATCGACAGGCTAATAAACGCGAAGTACGCATGCGTGCTTTTTGTAACTGAAGACAAATAACGAAGGGGAATTTTCAACTCGGGCATTCCTTCGGAAGCCTGAGTACTAAAGGATGAGCCCTGCCCATTAAGGAGTTAAGATCTCCGTGGATGAACGCTGACTCATGATTATCGTTACAATTATCATTGCTAGGATTGGTCTACCTAAACAAGATAGTGCTGATACAGTGACTTTAATCCCCCATTATAACAAGAAACCACTCAGGTATGGTAACGGAAAAATTATAAAAAGTTATCTTCACGAAATTTTACATTCTGCCCTGTTTGTGGTTCAATCACAGGGCTCCTGTGATGGCTAATAATTACGTTTAGTGGAATTGTCGAGGTTATTATGAAGTTTCTCATCCATTGATTGGTCGAGGTGAAGCGCTTACCTCGTTACATCACTTCGTACGAGGTCTTCCCATTTAACCCTTTAACGTCCGCTGTCCTGTGTACAGGGCAACGAGAGAACAAAGAATAAAAGAAAAAATATCTGGGCGTTTAAGGGTTAAAGAAGAGCAGCATTAAACGTTGTCTGAATTTAGTTGATTTATGAGCTAAACCCGGCCTTTTAATGGGTGATTTCACCGTCGATATGATAAACAAACAAAAGAAAACTTTGTCATCTTTATGTATTCTTTGTTTCTCATTGCTATTCATTTATGATATGTTACTGAAACAATTACGCACCTCAGGCTGTGACAATCAATATAGATTATCGGTTTGTAATACTCGCCGATAAGTTGTTCAATAGTAACCAGTGAACAAGCGGTGTCTATTTCGACAGTTTACTAACTTTATCCTTTTATTTTTGTTCCTAAACTCACTACCTACACTGCACAACTTTTTTGCCACTTTACAAATACCGTTTGTGTTAACAATCTGTATGACTCATTTCAATCCGTTCATGCGAGTTTCATCGCAACGTGTGTCAGTCTGATTATGTGTCTCATGCTGCATACTACATATCATCCAGCAGGGTAGACTTGCCACAAGTCCTTACCAGTCCCTTTCTGGCAGTTCGTTACTCCGCTGGGAAGGACTTGTTCCACTTGCAACACGTCAAATTTACCGGTGGATTCTTGGACATTTGGGGTGTAACTGGGGTGTGTCATTGTAAACTATATATTTTATTTTACGAACTCAACTCGACTTACAGATGTCTCCCCCCGCCTTTTCCTCTCTCTCAACG
>JBAHVQ010000233.1:850663-878905 GCA_036872915.1 Nanipora kamurai | reverse complement strand
CGACTTACAGATGTCTCCCCCCGCCTTTTCCTCTCTCTCAACGCCCCTCCCCTAATGTCAATCATCGCCCTACATCATCAACTTCTCCAAAACCAAGCACGTATTCAAACAACCTTATTGTGACGATGTGACATATATTAATTACGTTTGCTATTTAGATTAATCAGATTAAGTTATCAGATTAAAATTCCTACAAGTGAAACAAGTCGACCGCTCAAGACTTCTTAGCTTGCAGCTGATCTAGCGAGTTCACCTCTCGTTGTCCCACAATGGCGACACAAAAGCAGTCGACTTGTGGCAAGTCTACCAGCAGGGCTAAACGAATTCATCCCAGAATCAAAACTCTATATACAGGTTATGCGCCGTCACCAAGGTATTTAAGCCGTACATTTTCAATACCATTTTGATTTCGTCATATACCCAAGATAACGTTTTCCTTGACAAACAAGAACTTAAAACAAATGTTGGTAGGCCAACAAGTAATTTACCGATAATTGCAGTTTCGATCGGCTCACCACGAAATGTGTTTCGACGTTTTGTGAGTTTTGCTCGTTTACCCTTTGTTTCGGCGTTCACTTATTGCTTCGCTCTTACATACCGCCCTCCTAGCTGATATTTTCGTCAACGTTTTTCTCTTTGTCAGGATTGCATGTTTGGCGTCAGTCGTTTTAATGCAAGCATGGATAACGTGGGTGTTCATTTTGTATCAAGTGCACTACTGGAGCGACGTGCGACAAACCAACCGCCAGGCATCATCAGCCAAGAAGAAAGAACAGAAAAAGAAAGCAAAGAAGGGAGCGGAAAAGGAAGAGCAGAAGAAAGCAGTTTCAGGTGAAGAAGAAGAAACACCTCTCTCAAACGGAAAGTTAAAGAAATCCTGAGTGACACTGAATTGTGCTTTATTTTCTTTCCTTGGACTAAACCAAGGATCAGATTTTTAATGCTAAGCAGCGTGTGCGATATTTTCTTCGGTAACGAAACTCGTATGTGGGAATGGAATGGAAAGTACCGAAAATGATGGCGACTTTTACATTTAAGTGTAATCCCTTTTCCCCAAACGAAACATTGTGTCTTGCTGAAATATGGAAGACAGGTTTTGAAAATGATTAAATTTGGTAAGAAAAACTCCTACCTTCTAAATTCATGGTGGCATGACAAAAATTCTTTCAGCTCTTATAAAAGCTAATTTTAGTCTCCAAAGCATTGAGGACAAATTTACAGTTGCCATCTTTTTCAGTACCATCAAGACATCGTTTCTCTGATATCAGGTTCCCGGTGTGTGATGGGTAGATCCGCCCTGGGGACAAACGGTCACTTCAGTGCGTAATTTGAAATTGTAATTTTGTCCGTCTGGGGGGATGAAGGCTGACCTCCTAGATCTTGTTTTCACAGGATCGGACCCAGTTTGATCAGATTTCATTCCTTTCGGGCTGTTTACGGTGGATCTGGTCCACCAGTTTTTACACGCGATCGAGCTGACATCAGATGCTGACGGGAACACTGTTTTAACCGATCGAACACTGGTTCGGATAACAGATCTTCAGCCGATCCTATTCTGGCGGTCTCGTGTGAACACAAGGTTGATCCGTACCACTTTGGGATCGGATCCGCTTCGATCCGATCCCGTGTAAACAAAGCCCCAGTTTCAATTTTAAGCCGTGCGGAAACTGAGTTCAATGTTACGATGAAGCATACAGCTTTGACTATTTGGCACATTGTTTGGTCGCAGATTGTCGAAGTCGTTCGCAGTAGCAGCAGACTCTGAGCCTACCTCCACTAAATATCGGCCAAGAGGTGCCCCCCTAGTCGGCTTGCAGGCTGTCTACTCCCCCTGGCGGAGGTGACGACGAGGGACGGTCTGCTTTCGCAGTTTAGGGCCCCCCGTCACTCGACTACTCAAATTTGATCGTTACTTATCGCCATGTCGTTGGCAGAAGGCACAACTGCTTGTCACCAGCGCTTGTGGCAATGCGGTGTGTCTATGGCCGTTTACAAATCCCGTAGCGTTAAGTCAGTTAATATTCAAACTGTGCGCTTGAGTGACGGAACCCAAACACTTACCGATTGGTTCATTATTCTACTGGGTCTTTTGTGTTTTCGTGCACCTTGGCCTTGAACAGATTGAACAAAAACAGAACGATAACCTCATTGCAGTTTCACTCTCATGTTCCTCAATTATAAACTACGATTGCTAACTGTAGTTGACGTCGTAGTCCATTAAAGAACTGAGTTCTTGAAGTGCATATGAAATGGCAAAAAACTGGCTTGTTTGAAAGATCTTTTAAATTATCTTGGAATTCAGTCACGATTTCCTACACTCTTAGTTATCAACTTGTCACGCAATTATGATGTGCAGCGAGGTGAACGAAAATGTTGCCCATTTTTAATGCGACTTTAACAACGATTTGTATGTCAACAAACGTGTCACTATTTGTGAACGAATTTCTATGAAATTTTATTGCGGCAACATGTTGGCCTAAAGATTGTCCTGTGTTACGTCACCTTTAAGCTCAACGCGCGACGGGCCTCGCCGCAGCACCTCCGAAAGTTTCATCTTTTTATGGGAACGGACATTTGTTGGACAACTTCTGTTCTCCGACAACCGTTTGCCGTTTTAATAATGGATGATAAGTCAGTGTATAATGACCATGGTTCAAGTAAATAAACTGTGGGTTTTGATCTGAGAGGGCGACAATTCATGTAAACTTTTTTTTGCTAGCTGCCACAGAAGTCAGATTTAGGACAACCTGTTCGTAATAATGAGAGAAATTGATATCACAGCTCTGATTGTGTTGTACTTTATGCAACTCTTGTGCGTAATCTGTCATTTTTGTAAATTGTGATCTGATTAAACAGTTGGCTTAGTCGTTTTGTCTTGTTTCTTGCAGTTTTCATAATTGTTGATGCATGGAACAGTTTAGGACGGAATAAAAGTAGAGGGCTGCATAAATAGTGTTGAACGACCCATATTACCCAGACCGAAGGGTACAGAGATTGTCGGAAGTTAAATCACCTTTCACTCCGGCGGAGGGCCTTCGCTCGAAACGTCAGTTTGGGACGATAAGCAATGTAGTCATAATATGTGGCTGAATTAACTTTCGCCAGTTTTTGCACCTAAAGCCTGGCATGGTCAAACGACGCATGACAGTCGATGATAGTTTAAACTCTCGTTCCCGTTCCACCATCAACTATCATGCACTATGATCGACTATCATTTGCTTTGAGCATGTTTAAATTTTCCATGATAGTTGAAACTCTCGTTCCCGTTTGACCGCCAATTATCATGCACTATGATCGACTATCATTCGCTTTGAGCATTTTCAACGCTGATGATAGTTGATAGTTAGATGAAAAATTGAGTTCTTAAACTATCATCGACTATCGTGCGCCGTTCTTCTTGATTTCGCCTTGGTCCGTCGAGGTGGGTCGCACTTCACATGCAAAAATTACTTCCTGGGTCGCTGGCGAAAAAGGTTGCGGACCAACAATGTAAACGCTAAAGAGTATTTTTTAAGAGATTTCTCCGCGAGCTCCGATATAATTCTACATATACTCAACCCCTATGGGTGGTGAATATATCATATTTTTGACTAGGAGATAAAAAATAGTGCTTCATCCATATCTACATATTAATATAAATGTTCTCTGTTTTCATCTATTACTTATAACACATTTACCTGGTATTCACTCTCATTCTAGACAATTCATTGCTTAGCAAGACCTCTCGAGGAGCAAAACATCACTCATTTTAGTAAATTTTCATTGAACATTCGAATAATTTGGCCAGTTCTTCCTCCCCCGGTGCACCAGCTGGGGCCAATTTTGTGACCCTGTGCTGTGGGATAGTTCCTCGCACTAAGTCCGCAATATCACTTGTGGAAAATCCAACTGCATCGAGTCCATCGTCAACATCAAGGTCATACATAAACTGCGTTAAATAATCAGACAGAACTTTACCTGCATCATCTTTTTTAATACCAGTAATATCCACGCCTAAAGGTGAAAATAACCCAAAATAATGAGGTAAATATATATACTAGCGTTTACTAAAGAAGTTAAGATTTGCTTTTTCGGCAAAATACATGTCCACGATTTTTCCCGCGTTTGCCGTTTCTGCGCAAAAGTGAACAGTTTCACATTTGGCGTTAACGCGAATTTTTTTCAGTGAATTACTTGACGTTCGGAGGACACTTGGAGAGAATTATTACTTAGTTGTGACCCCAGACAAGAAGATTTTTTTTAGATTAAAACCTCTCAAATACTGCGCCTTGAAGTAGATGTAATCAAAGCAAAATGTGTCGATACAGTTCTTGATGTGTGATGTGTCTAAATTCCATTGACAGAGTTTCTGGCCTTATTTAGTTTGAATAACGTTTAAAAGGTTTGCAAAGGAGAATTTCAACACATTTATGAAAGATTTTAAGCTTGTGTGAATCGAAGGAGAATCGTGGTCACAAAACATTTCATGTATTCACAGCAGACGGCAACCGGGACTCTGAGGTTACCCGTTTGCAGTGAACGCCGATCTTAACCTCTCTACTGCAAACTACAGACGTGAAATTACCACGTGACCACGATTTTTCCTGCAGTCGCCGTTCGCCGTTTCAACATGAAAGAGAACTGTTCTACGGTTCCCATCAACGTGAGAATTCTTTTCTATGTTTCTCAATGATCTACTAGATGCTTCGCCAAAACGTAGACAGAACTTTCGCCTGCATTACATATTACACCAGACAAAAGGAATACATTTTCTGAGTTTAAAGCATCAGGAATACTGTATCTTGCGGTAGGTATAATTATAACAAGACTGGTAAATTCAAGCAATTGTAGATGTGTCTAAATAGCGAAGGACAGAGTTTCAGAAGTGACATGGTTTGAATAGTCTTTGAAGTTTGCAAAGGATATAATAATATAACGATATAAAAAAATGCTTTGTAGACTCCAAGCTTATTCAAAGCTGAGGTGAATTTTAAGCACAAAACAGTTCACGCGTTAAAGCAGACGGCAAACTATAGTCCCGATCGCCTTAAACGAGAATTTTAATATACACCTGATGTCTGATCCCTCGGTAAACATCCAGACTCGAAGGAAAACAAAAGTAACTAGTTTCCCAAGGGATCAGACATCAAGTGATTTGTCACATAACTGAGTTTTCGCTACATGTTCACCAGACTTAGGCTGTTCAATTGGATTTTCGCCGAGCCCTTATTGACCGCGCGAGATACATTTGATTTGTCTAATGCAACGTGACCATAAATCAACCAATGGCAATCTATGTTGGAGGCAGCAAATACATAACGCAGCTACATAACAACTTCTCTCACGAACAGCTCAGTTCGTGTTAGTATAGCGGTGAGTGATGTATAGCCGGGACCGAATTGACAACTTTGAGAGCCATAAAACCAATCTCAAGCTGATTTCTCACCACAGTTTGCGAACCCTTAATGAGAACTGGATCTGTATAACCTTCTGATTCCAAAAGTATAAGACACAAATGTGCATAACGAAGGCAGCATGTAGTAAGCTATCCCTGTCATGTTTTATATTTGAATATAAACTTTTTTTCTAAATGTCTAGGGCAGCAACACTTTTGTCAAAAGTTGGGGCTGCACAAAGTTCGTCACAGAAAGAAAGAGATTTTTACGGTTCTTTAGCTTCCCAGACCGCAGAGCTCGAGATCTGGGTCTCCCTTCTTTTCTCCGAACTTATTTTCAGATGCATACAACAGATCATGTAAGAAAGATTCCAAAACATTGCAATTTTATGAGTGGTGCTGGTATACAATTCTAAATTTGATAACTGAAATAAGCTATTTCAAACACTCCTATTAGTTCGAAATTTCCCTGGCAAGAAAGTCCTCAGCTTTCCCACATAGCCCGTACATGTTGAATAAAATCTTGCTCCAACGTCACGGCACGCCAATACGAACTTACCCAAAGCTTTAGCTGCTTCAAGGTGTCTGTCCGGACACGCGGGCGAAGTGAACGCGAACACGGCTGGAGCAGAAAGGACAACCGAAAGTCCGTGTGGCTAAAACGAAGAAGAAAAAACGTATAAGTTAGAAATGTATACGTGATATTGTAAAGAAAAAGACGCGATATACCGGCCTTGTGTTGTAAGGAGCTCACTGCGTATTACGGCGGGAACAAGTGAACTTTTCAAAATAGCAGATCGGGGGGTTGTTCAAAGCCTGAATACACGTGGTTCCTCAGCTGAGTAGACGGCTGTTATGTAGGTCACAAACGAGTGGCACAAAACCGGATCGGGTGTTGGTCTCCGGTGTGAAATTGTCTCCTGTCTTAAGCTATGAGAATACGGAATGCAGCAGTGAACTTTCTTGTGCATTTTGATTCAAGGAAACTATAAGCTTTACTCAAAATAAGACAACGACATGGATGCCATTTTAAAGATCTATCCACCCAAAATAACCCAGGATGCCTAGCAGGTCAAGCTGGGGCTCAACCTCCCCAAAGTTTCTGCCTTCTGGAGTGGTCAGTTAGGTTTTCCCTTGAGTTTCTCTTGGCTTTCCTACGTATCTTCATGAGGAATTTTTCTGGTAGAAATGACATCATTCAAATTTTTATCACTGCTGAGAGACCTGCAAGTAAATTTGTAACTTACTATAATTGGGTAATCAGTCGTGTAGTCTTTCGCTTTGTACGATTTGACGAGGCCAGAAATAGCGTAGGACATACCGTGGCTGTAAGGTCATACAAGATAGAATAAAATCAAAAAGAATGATAACGCTATGAATCTCCTGTTAACATTTGCCACATTGGATTAACTGAAACATTTTGATGGGGTGGCTTTCAGCGATTCGCAGTAAATTTGGAGGGCAACATTTGTTGCCATTCCCATGTGTATAAATATTTGAGTGCCTCTGAAAATTGTACAGCTTTAGTGGATAAAAGTGTTTCCCATGTGGAAATCTCGAATATTGCCCATACTGACTACTAGTTACATTTGAAAGAGGCCATGAATATTGATTGGAATATAAGCCCAACCTCAATAAACAAAAACCATATCAACCTTACGCTCTCATTTTATGCATTCAAAGTACTTAAAATATTTTATACTATTGTTCGTTTAATTAATTCATGGAATATTTACTAGTTGTTCACCTACAAATTTGTCATTTGTAATCCACGTGCTTAGTTTGACTGATGGTGGATTTAAAAAGTGCCGTCGTATCTTTTATCTTGGACTCCTGGTATCGCAGGAAC
The DNA here is from genome assembly GCA_036872915.1 of Nanipora kamurai. Classification (NCBI taxonomy): domain Eukaryota; kingdom Metazoa; phylum Cnidaria; class Anthozoa; order Scleralcyonacea; family Helioporidae; genus Nanipora; species Nanipora kamurai. The sequence continues at coordinate 871,682 of JBAHVQ010000233.1, read as the reverse complement.
GTCTAACTTGATAGTGCTTAACGAGTTAAGACTCGTTACAGAAAAACTTTCCAGCGGGTCTTTCCTTGGGGAGTAAAATCGTCTGAAGTTAGCCAGAGTAAACCAAACATGTTCCCTAATCGCAACAGAGCCCGCTAAAAGCTGGTTAAAAAGGATATAAAATCCGCCATATCGGATGGTAAACCACAGCAGAGACCATTCAAAGGAGAATAAAATCGTGCTTCGGTGGGTGTTGGTGGGACAGTGGCAGTGCACATGTCTCTCACCTCTTTGAGTAGGGTTTGATCCCGGCTCTGTGCAGTTTTCTGGTTAAAGTTACCTCGGTCACATGTGAGAAGAGTGTTGTCCAGTTTCACTAGACCAAACATCGCAGGTTTTCTGCGGGTACTCCGTTTTTCTCCTGAAGTAACACTGGACCCATGAGGGATGGCCCTTACTGGACCTCAAGGGAGAACAGCGTAGTTTAGCTGATAGGGTTGTCCAGCGTAAATAAAGGAACTTTACTTTTCTTTACTTCAGTGATTAGTATTGTACTGTTATCCATCATGTTTATAACATCCCATGGCAACCACTCTTCAGTAACGCTAACCTAGTAATGTTTTTATTCGCCACTACCAAAACTAGCGAAAGACTGGTGACGAGATAGGAGCGCAAGTGCTCTTGGAATCGTTTGGAGGGACAGTTTCATTGGTTTCACACCATCAAGCATGAAATCTGTCCCTCCAAAGGATCCCAAAAATACTTGCGCTGTTCTCGTCACCAGTATTCCACTCGTTTGGTTGAAGACCAATTTTCTTTCCCCAACTTATTACTTAGTCACACAAATTCACAAGAAGTGAATAGAATTTCCAAAACAAACGAGTCTTATTGTATTTACAACCCTTTACATGACAGTATGACGAATTTTGTACTAAGTGAATGCATTCCGATAACTTGAGGACGTTTGTCGAGGTCGTTCTCTCAGAAAAACGATTTCTGAGCCCTAGACAGGAATCGAACCCGCAACCTTCTGATGACCGGTGAGACGCTCTAACCATTGAGCTACCATGACCCAAACAAAGTGCGTGCTTAGACCTCAGTTTTTCAACTGATTGACAGAAAGTCACTCTAAACTTGTTAAACTAATACTGTCAACGATAGACCAGTTTACTAGTACTAAGTACGTAATGTATGACGGTAGAACCAATCCATGCAGGTGGCAAAAGGGAAAAATTGCAATTTCAAATTACACGCCAAGGCTGCCCCCCTGAGAAGGCTACCACTAGGATTAGCAAAATGGATTAGCTATTTATTTCGCAACTTACCATAAATGTACGCCAGCATTTCCGAACCCAATGCCAGCGAATACACTTGCCAAATGCATCTCCGACCGAGCTTTGATATCGTCAGGGTCTTTTACGGCTCTGGGACGAAAAAAGACCTCAGAACTCATTTGTATTCTAAATAACACTGGGCATCACTACCTGCCGGTAAAAGCTGATCGTCCAGGTCCGAGCAGTCTTGAAAAAGACTGCTTGTGGTATTTGCAATGACAAGTCGCTTCGTCGGCTTCGGTCACCTTCACACTGGAGTATGAGGCCGTCTCGAGTCGTCGAGAAGTCAGTCACAACAAACATCACAAACAGTCGATATGTGAACGTTCGTCCTCAGCAAAACGATTTCTTTCATGTTTTCCTTAGAAAAACGATTTCTGGACTCCCAGACGGGAATCGAACCTCCAACCTTCTCATGGCCGATGAAACGTTCTATTGAGTTACCAAGACTCCGAGGGTTAGGTGAACTAAGGTGGTATCTCAATGGTGAGTTCTTGATAGCTCAATGGTTAGAGAATCTCATCGCTCGTCAAAAGATTGCAGGTTTGATTTTCGTCTGGGACTCATCAATCGTCTTTCCGGGGACATGAGCTTGAAGAAAGTCCACACGTACGTCTGCCAGAACGCCACGCTCACATTTTTTCTGAAGACTATCTCTAACCTGGACCATCAACTTTCACCAACAAGATCTGATTCTACCGGTTTCAAGCCGTTTACTTTATTCCTTTGCATCAACGCCGGCATTTTGCGTTTACCTTTTCATATACTTTTTTACAGTTCTCAAAGCCTGTAAAGCCCATATGTCGCTTATTGGATTACTTCCTTGGTAAGCTGGTCGTATGTTTGGATTGGATGACCGGGGTGTCCTCTCGTTAAATGGGATGGCAGTGTAAGATTCCAGGGCATGGCTACAAAAAGATATTCCATCATCTTATTATATATCAACAGATGTAATTTCATCCTCGTACCCAGTCTCTATTCTTCGGTCCTCAGTGGAAAGGCCAATTCAATATTAGTAATGTATAAAGGTGAAGAAAATTTCAACAATGTTTTAAAACCCAACCATGAACAGTTGTGAAAAATCGCAACTTTAAAGCCTCCGGCTGGGATTCGAACCCGCGACCCTGCGAATCTGCCAACTGAGCTACGAAGGCCGTTGCCGAGAGCGTAGTGACGAATTCTGTTTATATGTAGTAATGGCGGCAAAGTGAAGGGCATATCGCAGTCCCTATAGTTGTAATTTTATGCAACTGGTTCCGGTTGGGTCTTAAAAAATATCGCCCAAATATTCCTTGTATATCAAAGTCATCTGATTACCGAAATCTACTCGTAACATATTTTCTGGTAAATATGGGTGTTTGGTGCATTTCAGACGACCAGCGAACGTTCGCCAAGCTCGTATTCTCGGAAAAAACGACTTCTTAGGCCTAGACGGGAATGGAACCGCTAACATAGATCACCATCTGAGTCTCGGTAGCTCAATGGTTAAACACACATATTTTGACAATCCGTAAATTTGTAAAATAGATCTCTTTGTAATTAGTTAGGCATACGTTAACTTTAATAAGTACCAGGTGATCTGGAAACACGAAAGTGGACTGGGACTGGTTGTCAAATAGAAATCCATTTCCAATTTGAAAGGTTGCATAATTCAGAGCGTTGCAGGATCGATTTCTGTCTTGGGCTCAGAAATCGTTTTTCTTAGATTATGAGCTTGACGAACGTTTGGTGATAGCCCCAACTGTTGTTTGTTGTGTAAGGAAACATTAAAATAAACCACATTCGAAGCAATCCTTACCATAGAACGTCAAAGCCACTGTTCGCGGCAACTCTTTCTGGCATGTAACGAGTGTGATGTGGATCAACGATGCCTAACAATGGACGAATGGCCCGATTGGCAATACCTTTATCGAGGGGAAAATGTTTTTACAGTTTACTGCGTCAAGCAATAAAATCAGGTTAGTACAGAACAAGTGAAAATGTGGTATAACAGGAAAAACTGTTGAAGCATTTGAGACTTTATCTTTCTAAAGAGCAAACCTGTCTTCGCCTTCAGTGGTTCATAGTCAAAGATTGCAACACCAGTGGTTTCACTACCTGTATAAAACGAAACAACATCTTCAGGTACTTTTTGTGAAAGCTTTGAACCTGCGAAGAAGTGACGAAAATCACGGAGAGCATCCAATTATAGAGTTGTGGTACAGGCGCTAGAGGAAGAGACAGTCCACCACGGTCATCGCTGTCATTGTCAGCAAGCTCACATCGTCACGTCAGACCACGGTGGCGACAGTACACCCGGCCGTAGCAAACTCTCACTCTACGGTAGCCGCAATCCAGGTGAACTATTGTCAGTGAATCTTTAGGTACTATTAGTTCTAAAGTGAGGAATACTTTACATAGCTGTGTGTATTTTATGGTCACAGTGTTAGTGCCGCCAAAGTTGAAGCACGACTTAACTCAGACCTGTCATCGTTCACAAACTCATACTATACATTTCAAAAGATATAAAAATGCATAAGATACTAGAGAGCTGTACATATGTACGGGTGGACTAAGTTAAGCAAGGCTGAAATGGATTGGAAATACTGTCTTCACTTTTTTTGGCACTTCCCGGAAATTAGTTTGTAATCGTTAGGTGACTGATATTTCGTGAACAAAAGATAAAGATAAAAAATCGAGGAACACAAGGGATCGAACACTAGTAGGCACACGAATGACCGTCACAAAGAAGATGTCGCAAGGATTGAGAATTGTTTTTCAATTCTTCCAAAAAGGCCACTAGATATCCAGTCGGACTCGATTGGCTCCGAACTATTCGTTTAAACTCCCTATTTTTTCCTCCTATATTTTTTTGTTTTTTACTTATTTATGCTTATATTTTCTTAATTTTCGTACCTGTTTACCGCCTTTTGGCGCATTATTTGTTTATGTAATTGTTTGCTATCGTCACAGACTGTATATAAATCCACGTGTGTAAACGAATCATTTCAACTTGAAAATGGTGTTATGATGGCATCGAAACGTCTTTCAACAAAAATAAATTTGTGTCTAAAGATAAAAATAGTGTGAAAAAAAATAGTGTGAAAACTTCGTGATTAATTAGAAACGGATTAGCCGGAATTTCAGATCTGATTATACTGTTATGATGAAAAGGGATTTCGGTAAGGCCATCTTATGGACTTTTCGGATGAAAAGTTACAAGAAAACTCGGAGAAAACCTTACGAAGTTCGAAAAATAATCCAACGAAGTTTTATAATTTATCCTCAAAGGGAAACAAGAAGCTTTGGATGAATCAATAAATACGGCAGATATGTTACACATCTAAATGTTCGACAATGAAAGATAAAAATTGAAAATAAGGCGTTTGCATACCTGTGCCAGCAGTAGTTGGAACTAAAAAAAATAATACGATAGTTATAGCCCAAAATTGCTATATCTAAACCTGCATCCAAACGTTAACTGTCATATCCCGAGCTAAACACATTCTTGGTTTGCTAGATAGTTCGTGGGCCGGGACACCAAAATTTACAATATTGTAACAGTCAAGCGGGCAAAAGTTATCATATCATTTTGTAACCCTCAATGTGTCTACTTCATGCTCATACATAATAACCCTGTCAATTTGGTAGCTTCGGTATTTATTAAGCATTATACCCTGAGGAGGTGGGATTTGTCTCCATCTTTATTGGGAGGTATTGAAACAGGTCAAGAGTAAAGTGCTAAAACATGACACCCTGACAGATTGTAGTTTCTGAAAGGTCAGCGAATTTGACAGTCGAAGTGATACAACTCTAAAAGGTTGGGATTTTCCGTCCACATGTAATGGAGCTTTCCTTTCAAGAGCATTCCTTAGTTACGATAGCAAATCCCGGATTTGGTAACGGAAATGTGACTTGGCTCACGGACTAAGATTCTTGCTAGATTGCTCCAGTCGTGGACAAAAGTTGTTTAAAAAGGTACCGAAATGGTAAAGAAAGTCATATGTCCTAGTTTTGGATTTCATAAACCAACATCCCCGCCGACCCCACCGAAAATGTTTTTACCATGTTGTTCCTGGAAGATTGCAAAATTCTTTCCTGAAAACAACCACCATGAATTGTGGGAACGGGGGGTAAATAGATTAACAGTAAAGGCATTAACGATTCGTCGAAATTTGGGAGAATTTTTCTAAAATTTTTATGATAATCTAAAAATCCTAAACTTTGAGTAAAACATCTAACAAGAGCTTGTGTTGATATCCATTGCATAAAACCTACTAACTTGCAATAAGTGGCTTCAAGGTTTTCGTGACAGGAAGTCCTTTCCCAATTGGAGCATTTACAAAATCCAAGAACTCGTTCTCGGGACAAGTAGAATAGAGGTTCGCTGCTTTGGCAGTGTCCATTACTGAACCACCGCCAACTGAAAGGAAGGAATCGAACTGACCTCTCTTCGCAAAGTCAATAGCCTCCAGAAAACTAAAAGACAAATTGTCGCCAGTTTACATACAAGTAATTCTTGAGGATTCGTGCCGGCAGATATAGCTTGGAAATACGGCCACACCGCCACTTCATCACCACCAGTACTTCTACCTCTATTATCATCATCATTACTATCAATATAATTATCTACATCATTACCAGAATCGCGATTGGAAGTATCACTGTCGTCATCGTACTTAATCATTATCATCATCAGTACTATCACCATTGCCATTGTCACCAACATCCTCATCACTTTCATCACCGTCACCAACAACGGGGAATTCCCCTCACGAAACAGTGACAATACCTAATAAATCAGTTCAGAAGTTTTACTATCCTAATAAATCACTTAAGTCAAATGAACAGAGCCTTCGTTTAAGTCAAATTAAGCAAACGAGAAATTCTCAAGACAAATAACGCTGATTCGTGAAGATGTGGAGTGTTTTGATTTTACGATAGAACCATATTTAGGGTTACCTGGCGGGAAGTTTAAGATTAGCCTAAAATTCTATTTCACAGTGTTTACAATTGATCCAGTAGATCAGCTGGTAAGAGCAGTTTTCCGATAACTCAAAAATGCGACTCCATATCAGACTCAGATCATCTGAACTTTGAAAGTAACTTTGCAGTGCAGGTTAACGAAGAGAATCTCTATCATCTTCTTCCTCCTCCTCATCAATACCATCATCAATACTATCATCACTATCTTCACCATCCTCATCATTATCATCTCCATCAAGGACATAACAATTTCCGACCAGCGAACGTTCGTCGAGCTCGTTATCTCAGAAAAACGATGGAGATCGAACTCGCAACCTTCTGATGACCGATTATCATAACACAGCAATCATAACCATCATTGAGACCGGTAAGAAATCAATTAATATACACGGAACTTTCTTCGATGCGTCTTACCTTTCATTAGTTGGTTCAATTCTCACATTATCAAAAACATCATGCTTCACGTCATGAATAAACAACGAATCCAAGGCGTCAAGAACTGGTGGCAGTTCACTGAGCTATATGATGAATAACAATCATATTTTATCCCTCAATTCAAATGAAGCAACGTTAGATAACAGCAACTTTAATTTACATGTAAATTGCTGATGCTTTTGTAATTTTGATTGCTTTAAATCCCGTTTTGTTTTATTTCGTTTTACCGGAACCAAGTTTCAATCTCCGGCACAAAAAAATATTCAAGAAAAAAGTGTCAGTTTGTCGGAAAAATCAACTCCAGTCTTCCTTACGCGAAATTGTGTGGTATCATTACTTGAATAATTTCACCATACAAACTGTGGAACAAAGCAACGACACGGGAAAGCTAGTAATGTTTGGGGAGAAAACTGAATCAGAACTTTAAAATTAGAATGCGGAGTTAATATAATTAAGTCTTCAGTCTAAACTTTCCAGGCGAACATATGTGTTACTGAACTACTGTTTGTTATTACAGTATTTAGCTCGAACATGTACATACTTGCCTTTTTATCTGTAATGACACACACATTCTTCGCTCTCATATTTTTAAAATCCTGGAGAAAAGAATTTCGGGCATGAATCTCTCTAGACAATCACGCTACGGAGCGAAATTAAACTCCATATCCAAAGATATAGCAAAACTAAACTAGAGCTTGTTCCCCGCAAATGGTCAAAATTCTTGAAGGGCTCGAATACATCACTTACCATGCCAACCTCCTTGGTAACTCCTGGTCCAAATCGTATGCTAGAAGATGCCATCTGATTTTGAAAAGAGGAAGGATTATTAGTGCCATGTGGAATGTCTGCATCCACTGGTTCTGAAATGTGCAGTCGTCTAACATTGTAGGCGGGTGATCATGGTAGGGAGAATTCGCATAGTTTTAAAAATTACTTCATTTTTAGTACTTTAATACTTCATTATCTGTTTAGTGACAACCTAGTAATCAAACCTTTAACACAGAAATGCATATTTGAATTGTTTGGAACGTGAATTTATTAGATTTGTCACAAAAGCAAATGAGTTTTAAAGTTGAAAACTAATTAAATCAAAATGAGACAAAACCAAAGTAGAAAAGGGGACATCGCCCGGATAGATTTTACACCCCAACGAGATTGCACTTTTTTTCAAGAAAATCGTATCTCTTGTACTGTGAAATACATTTCTGGAGCGTTTTCGGGGCTCTCGAGTCAACATTTCTTCCCGTGAGGTACCACTATGACTTTACGATCAGAAAAGCAAATTTTTTTTTTGCACTTTCATCTGAAAAATCCTGGTTATGCCCCTGCAAGATCAATTGGGCGTACATTATCTACAAAAAAGCATGAGCCAAAGGTACCAACTACTTTTCTAAGAATTTTTTTTTAAATGTCGAAATCACACTATTAACGGTAATACAAATAGCTCTTTAAAGCTTTGGCCTAACAAAAACGCAGCTTCCTTGTCTATCAATTTTGATCGGATCCTGTTTTGGGACTATAAAATTTTTCGGTTAGTCACAAATTTACGATGAGAATTTGCTTGATCATGACGGCACTTGAATGGTCGTGATTTTTTGAAACTTTAAAGTAGTCATATCCGAAAATCAATTACCACTGCACCTTTTCCCAATTTCTCGGTTTCCTTAATGCGATGGATTTCTGAAAGTTAATGATCGATGTAGAACTTTCGCTCGGTGCAACTTCTACTACTCGTAATTAATTACAAAAATTAGTCGCTATTTTGCGACTGTTTTTTTCCTAGCAGGCCTGATGCATTAAGGTTTAGCTCAAGAGAGCTCAAGTCAATGCAGGTCAAGGAAAACCTTTCCAACCCGTGTCCAAATTTGAACAAGATCAACCTGGCTGCAAGATAATACAAGCTGGTGAACGTTAATGGCCAAGTGTCAGGCAAGTTGAAATTTCAAGTAATTTGCATGAGTCATCAGTTGCTCTCGAATAAATTTTCTCACTGGAGTCGTCGGCGATCAAGACAAGCCGCTGCTCATTTAAGTCGTGAAACTGCTCAGATAAATGCACACAGTTCATATCTTATTTCCTCTTGTATAGACCACCCTAAGGAGTGGAACGCCGCGACCGCACGCCGTAATGCTTGAAAATTAGCCCCATATTGTTTTAATGATGTCGTTGATACGGGACGAGTCACGCGAACGCTGCTACGTTGAAGAGTTTAGTTTAAACACTATCATTAAAATAATATGGCACTAATTTTCCCGCGTCACGGCGTACGGTTAAGGCGTCGCTTAACGCGTCCAGTGTGTACAAGCATTTAGGCGGCCAATCGGGTCATGACAAATAATTACCGAGTAGGTGACCAAGAAAAGCTCTCTGCACCTCCCTTCATCGGAGCAGAGTCTCCGCATAGTCCCACCCACACCGGTACACCCGATCGCGGGCTTTTCCATACTGGATGTGTAACTTTTCCTTTTATCACATAATCGCACAAAATGCTAGTTGTCTTTCGTGGGGAATCCTGCGTCTATCATCAATGATAAAAGCGTTAAAAGGATTTTTCAACCTAAACCAACTAGCTTCTTGTAAGCTCAATCAGTAATGTATATCAGCTGGTGATAAAAATTAAAAAACATTCTTGGCCACAATATCCCTGAAAAACGTTCAATAATTTTTTTGGTATCCCTGCATGATTTGTGGTAGCAGAAATTACTAAGTTTAAGGTACAACATTTCAAACATAGCAAAATAAAAACCCAGTTGAAAGCACAGTCCTGATTACCATACGAAGCTGCAGTAGATTCAGACCTAGAACCTGGTAAATGGTTCATCGAACGCTGTTAAAACAGGAAACATCTATGCTATCAATGTTTCTTTCAAAAACGTTCTGCAGTTTTCGCTGTACCTTCGGTCGGTGGTGGACGGAATTACCTAATTTACAGTACACTATTTAAAAACATAACAAAAAACCTCAAACGCATATTCCTTGTTTCCATCGGAAGTTGGTGTGGGTTGAAACCCAGAACCTGGAAAAATAGATGTAATAGGAAAAAGTTGTCAGTTGAGAAGCAGAAGAGAGGAGCAAAGAGGAAGATTCTAACTTAAGTGAGGACAAACTAAAGAATTAGGTTATCCTTTTCTTCATCAACGTTATAAAATTCATTAATAATTCATGAGGAAAATTCAAAAGAAATTAAGGTTCAATCCGTTACCGTGAGCCATAATACAGAACTGATTAAATAAACATCAGTTCTGTATAACATTTACAGACACTAGTATCTGTATCAACCAGTTTTGCATAAGCTCTCGCACACTAAAATTGAACTTTTACGGGTATAAATAACTTGTTTTACCTTTTCTTTCTACTAAATATTAATCAATAATGTAGTAATAATGGACGTTTTATAAGTAGTCTACAACATGAGTGGTAGTTCTGTATCGGTATAATAAAGACACTTAGCTTCGCCTCGTGTCTGTATATCCAGATATACTGTAGAACGGGAACTCATTTTGTAAACCTTAATGCATTGTTTCAATTCTATTTCAGAAAATAGAACTGAAATAGAATTGAAACACTGCACATCCGCGTGGATAGCGTTAAGTTGTTGCGAGAATTTCTCGAGCACTTAAATTGGATAATAACTCGCCTCCAATCCCTGTAGACTCAATAGCTCAACAGGTAGAGCGGCAGACCGAATTTCTGAAGGTGCGAGTTCAAATCCCGCTCGAGTCAACTTTTTCAGTTGACTTCAGCAGTGTAGGTTAAATGTGAATTTATCGTTTTATATTACCCTGAGGATGATTCTGAAATTAGCTCAATAGAAAAATGAAAAGAGTTGCAAGGAACTCTAAGTTGAATTCTCGGGGACAAAAGTTGGTTATTGTCACTCGTGAAGCAGCCACCCTGCGACTTTTTTCTTCTTGGGATTCTATTTGGCGCTTGTGGTTTGGTGCGACGCGATTTTCTTCATACTGTTGCATTGCCCGTGCAAGCAAGTGCATCTATGACATAACTTAGGATCTCATGACTTAACTTGGAACGACACATAAGGGCTAGGTGGTATGGAATGACGGCTAAGTTCCCTTTTGTTCATTCCTTGCTGTTTGAATTTCCAGACGGTCCAACAAAACGAAAAACCACTTCAATAAAAATTTTCAAATTAGACAAAAACAACGCAGGAAGCTATTCTACTCCTTGTTCCGAGGAAAAAGAGTGTGATACCATAGCGAAGTCGAAATGTAACGGCATTGCTGTTCACCAGACGCCGCGCAGTGGGCACCGTTTTCATATTGCACCCTCCCAAACCTCCCAAATGGGCCATTAAAGTCTGATATAGACAATTTCTCGGTCCATGACTCACTAGCGTCACACCAAATAATGCGTAAACCCCATCTAGAATGCGCTTTTTTGGTCCTTTGGGGCTATGAGTTGGCATAAAGTGCTAGCGTAGTATCTCCTCAATCAATGGATGTACAGTATGGCAATGAAATTTTTCAAGATCAATGGCGTGATAAATCCGAATTTACGTTGCAATTTTATTGTCATGGCAACAGATCGTGACGTCATTATGACATAATTAAAAGTAAATATTTTGAAAATAAAAGAGGGTGAAATATTTGGTTTTGAGAATTATTTTTGGCCATTGTATTAAAATAGAAAAGTTACCATAGTATATAATAGATTGGTTTGCCTACATAGAAATGTGCTGATTTTCATTTTAACTGTATATTGTAGTGACAATCTTTGGTTGAAATTTAGAGTTAGTTGGTGTCTGCAAATATTTTGCAACTTTCTTTTTACCAAGTGTTTTTTCAAAATTTTTGCCACCCATGAGGATAAGGTATTTTCAGGGGAACTCCCAAAATTTCAGAGCCAGAGCTTTAATGTTTAGTGAGGTATAAACATTTAAAATCTGTACAGGCACTTTCAGTCTCTTCAGTTTGGATAGGGTTAGCAATGTATGCAAGATTACTGGCAGGATGTCTCCCCTTGACCATAAAAACTGTCTGCTATTAGCCAGACTAAAATCATAGAACTATGATCCTGCCAGGAAAAAGATAGTTATAAGAATAATTAATCTTGACAGTGTAATTTAATACTGTTAAATTAATTCAATTACCATGTTGACTGAATGCCTGTGAATGAGCTGGACAGCTACAGCTGCAATGAACAAGAATTAAAATATCATTGTAATACTGTAATGTTATGGTAAATAAGATGGCAGTAAATGATGGTAACTTATCAATTATTCCTGTTGTACTTGCAAAAATGCATGCTCTGAATCAGGCCTGAGATCAAATCTGTTTAGAAAACCACACCTGCTACCTAATGAAAATGTGATTGCAAGAGTGCAGATGATAGCATGAAGCCAACAGAGCACAGATGACAGCGTGATGGTAAAAGAGGGCAGATGATAGCATGATGGCAACAGAATACAGATAATAGTGTGATGGTACCAGAGCGCAGAAGCCAATGTGACCACAATAGAGTATAGATGACAGCATGTGGGCAACAGTGTGGAATTGACAGTGCGATTGCTTTAAAGTGCAGATGACAGTGTCATGGTGACAAAGCATATATGACATTGTTGAAGCTTTATGCCAGATTTTTTATTTGTTGGATTACAGGTTTGCCAACCTTGGATTTGTGAGAAAAATGGGTCGGGTTTTTCCATTTGACCATAAATTGAAGAATTAGTGCTTTTTTTCCCAGTCAAAACTGCTAAATGCTGTTTAAAGTGCAATTAAAGTGTGAAGTACTGCAATTGTTAAAGTCAAATATATTGGTACACATAAAGACTACCAAAGTCGGGCAAATGTTGAACCAGCATCAAGTCTAACATTCAATTATCATGTGCGCCCATGCAATTATAACTCAGGTCCAGGGAACTGTCACATGTGATCATGCAACATGACCCTGAAGCATGCCCATGCAGTGTAACTCTGATTTGATTTAGATGGACATCAGTACAAAGTTTGGGATTTGTTTTGCTCTGAAAGATTGATGAATAAAATCTGCAATTCAAGAAATAAAAAGGTCTGGCCTTAGAATGCAGATGATAGGGTGATGGCAACAGAATGCAGATGCCAGTGTGATGATAGCAGCAGAGTATAGATGACAGTGTGACGGCTTTAGAGTGGAAATGGCAGCATGATTCCAATAGAGTGCATATGACAGTGGGATGGCAACAGAATGCAGAAGATATTTACTCATCTTGTTTGAACTCAGGAAGGAGGAGTCTGCTGATTTAAATTGTCTGAAGTTAACCAGAATATAAATGGATTTTTCCAAAATATAGCTTCAAAGGGCCCAAAATGCAGTCTAGCTGAGCCTTATTTGCATAAGGGTGCATTTGTAAGAATTTAAAAACGTCCCCAGTGCTCAGATATCCTCTTCTCACCACTAGTAAATTGCTCACAAAATCTCAAAATTTTCCCATTTTAAAATATTCCAGGTGCTTCCTTTACTTCTTATGAAAGTATATAGATTGCATACAATACAAAAATACATTTTGTCATTAAACACAACACATAGCTATATGTGCAGTTGTATTCCATAAACAGGTTTAGCAAGCAAACTCACTTTGACGCACTCAAAAGCCTCAAAACTCTCAAAACATTCTCACGAGCGGCCATGGACTTGCTCATCTTTTAGGGAGTTTTAGCAAATTTCTGGTTCCACAAGGACACTTAATACTATGGCCTTGGTTCGGAACTGGGCCGTGAACTCACGAAAACGACCGGCGTTTTCCGACACGCAACGGAAATAGTCACACTATTCGTCAAAATGGCGTCGACAGGCACAGCGTTGTTCGGTTCTACTGCCAGTAATTCCTCGAAGAACTTGGTAGAATTTCGAGCAGGAAAAATGAAATTGAACGGAACAACAGTCACTGCCGATACACGTAAAGGTTTGGTGTATGTTTTTCAGGGAGAAGACTCGTTAATGCACTTTTGTTGGAAAGACAGAACTACCGGAACTGTTGAAGATGTAATGTATAATTTCCGCTCTTTTATTATCATTTGAAACTAACATGGAATTTTCTTCCAATCACCGGAGCGAGCTTTCCAGGAGGGGGAATTTTCAATGATTGTAGAATGATACACTCATACTTTCTTTTCACAACCATGTATTCAAAGTTTGCACAATCCCCCCTGATACACAACACAATACAGTATAACTTTGTAGGAATATTTTATGAGAAACAGTATGTGAGTTGGGATCAATTCAAGAGAATTTCTCACCCCCTTGGGAATATTCTCCTGAATGCTTTTTCCAAATTTCTATCAAAGATTTTTATAAAGGGAATACAACCATGAAATGTGATTTTCCTGGCAAGGAAGCAATATACAGGATCTACTGGTATGTTCCCTGGGAAATTTTAAAAACATAAGTCATTAAATTGTGATTGCAAGCATTCTAGTGATCACATCTGTGTGGCCATTACAAAAAGCTAAAAAAATTTTAAAATGTTATGGAAGGTAAATGGTTTGAACCCAGGAGAATCGTGACACGTTTGTGGAAGTTGATTGTCGAGGTTAGTGTAGTCTAGAGAAAGACTAGAAGTGACTGACATTTTGACAGCCTTGGTGGTGGTCATCTTCAGAGTCAAAAGGGAAAGCTATATGGTTAGCAATACTAAAGCAGAGCACTTTCCCCTAGTGATATACCCCTCATTGCAGTCAGGACAGCTGAGATAAGATTTTCATCAACAGAATTTATATTTAAATGTTAATAGATTTCATCTTCCAAAAGGTGAGTTTTAACCCTTTAATGGTCAGGGCTCATCCCTGTGACAATTGCCTGTTTCTGCCCATGCCTTGCTTCACCACCAAGGCAAAGTGAAGCTGAAAAAGAGGAAAAGGATTAGCAAAAACATGTTTGATCATTGTTAAAAACATCAGTACTGGTTTCTTTAGGAACCAACTGAAGCAAAAAACAAATTACTTGTTTTCACAAACAACAGACCTGCCAGAAAGCCAAAGTGACAACTGTACAACATCATACTAACAGCTTCATCAAGCTCATTCTAAAAGCATTATCTTTGGGCTAATTTATGGTCAGGTCAAATTCTAGGCACATGTTAAGGTTCCAAGCTGGTGCTGAGTTTTGAATTAATATTAATATCACTATGTCATGCTCAAGTCTGCATGTTGTTTTACTCAAAATAACAAAAACTACTTTTTAAAAGTAACAAGCATGACAGAAGTGCTTAGGGGTTTTATTTATTTTATTTTATATTTTATATAACTTTACCTTGATTACAGTAGATTACTACTGAGTCAAAGTACAAGGCCAGGAGAACTGCAACAGTTAAAACCAATTACTGCGGATCCATTACTACAATATAAAATTATTTCGAGATTGCATTGTAACGTTAGTCTAGGAATAAATTACTGGAAGAGGTCTAAAAACAGCAAGTTGGGGGTATACATAGATTACGGACAGAGTTACATTTGATACAGATTGATTTCCAAGAACATGGGTCATTGGTTTTTGCTTTCAAAATTATAAAACTTTGTTTAACTGCATTTGTTCTATTTTTAGGATTTGATTATCTTTCCAGACGATGTGGAGTATAAAGCAGTGAAGCAGTGCAAAACTGGCCGTGTTTTCCTGCTCAAGTTTAAGAACTCCTCACGTAAACTATTCTTCTGGATGCAAGAACCTAAGGCAGACAAGGATAAAGAATTAAGCAATAAAGTAAATGATTACCTGAACAATCCTCCCACATCAGGGTCATCTGCTGGAGGACTTAGGCATTTGGGTGATCAGTTAATAGGTAACTTGTTAATACAATCATATATTTTAAAATCATCCTCAGGGTAACGTAGAGAGAAAATTTCGTGATAAACCAATACTGCAATGTCAATTTGAAAAATTGACTTGAGCAGGATTCAAACCTGCATCTTTGGGTTTCTAGACCACTGAGCTATCAAGGTCAATTTGGAACCATGCACTCACAAAATCCAATCAGAAAAAAAAGAATTAGATTCTATGAGCAGTTAATGTGGTAACCAAAGATTTAGCAGGTGGAAATCCTAATCTGAGTATGAAAATCAGAGCCCAGTTCAATATACAAATATATAGAGTCATCTTTTTTCAAAAAATAAGACAAAACAACAACATGTTTAGGAGAGATTTATACTGACGTTTTGTTGCCAACACACAACATTATCAAAGTGATATATGGTAAAATTAAATGACATTAACCTAAGATACATTTACAATTATATATAATAAATATAATAAAAATATATATAATAAATATATTGTTATTATTATAAATATATTATAAGTTATAAAATGTCATTTAATTGTATCATATTTCAGTTTGATTTTGCATGTTGGCAACAAAACAGCATAGATTTCTTCTTAACATGTTGTTGTTTTGTTTTATATTTTTGAAAAAGACCACTCTTCATCTTTGTATATTGAGCTGAGCTCTGATTTTCTTACTCAGATTCCATAAGCATACTTTACCCAGTTGACTGGATAGCTCAGTTGATAAAGCAGAGGTCTGGAAACCCAAAATGCAAGTTTGAGTTACTGCACATCATTTCATTATCTGCATGTGTGGACAAGTATTTTGCTTGTGTGAATGTTCTGATTTAACCATTGCCTTTCTGCTATTTTTAATTCAATTTGGTTATGCTTTGTAATTACAATAAATTTACCTCAAACAAAGTGACAGATATCTGCTTGGTAGCAGCCTTAATAGCCATTATGAGAATCATTAGTGATTACTAGAATGGCTAAAATTACATAATTTATAAATGCAATGGTATTTCATTCATGAACATGTTGCTGTACATAGTTAAGATATTGTAAGTTAACAATTTTGATAAATAATCTTCTTTTAACTGCTTTCCCACTATGGTAGACTTCTATTATTTTACTCTGGCTAATGCCAAATGATTTTACCACTACTCATCATATGGAGAGATGTGACAGTGAAGAAGTTAAATGCTAAAACATGACTATATGCAATATAAGGACAAAATGTTTTTAACTAAAAAGTCATCAATTTTTAACCCTGATGATGGCTTTTTGGTTGAAGACATTTGGTTTTTTTGTTGCATATTATAGTCATGTTTTACCCTATCATATAAGAGTACAAAATCACAGCTGACATGTTTAACAAGATTTTGATAAAACCGAAATTTACAGACACTATTATCCTGGAGCTTAAAACAATCTTGGCTTGCTATCAGTTGCCACACAATTTATTAAGCATTTATTAATGCTATGACACCACAAGGGTCTGGTGAGAATGTTTCACGGAAGTGTACTTGATGCATACTGTATGACTTCTCATGAGTAGTGCAATGTATGTGTTTGTGTATAAGTAATCTCTAAAAAATGATATATTTTTTGGAAAAGGTTGTATGCCTCTAATGATACAGATGAAAACCTGCAAAGGTTAGCTGTGAAAGTTTTTGGTTTTCTCACTGTTTCATAGGTGATACCAGTCTTCAAGGTTTGATTGACAACATGGACCAGCAGCAACTTCTTCAACTGCTTGGACGTGGTCAAGGTCTTGCTGGTCTTGGAGGATTGGGAGGTTTGACATCGAGAGGATCAAGTGCTGGAGCTACCCCCCAAAGTAGGACAAGTGACAGTGAACCACCAGCCTCAGCCACATCCCAGTATGTGCTATGTAAAGTGGGATCAATCTATATTAATGCTTCACAGCTCAATTGAAAAGGAGAACTATCCTTATCATGTCATCTTGCTATAGTAGGTCATTTTTGTATCGAAGGTGTGAATGTGCTTGGGAAATTGGAGAAATTATCCATGGAGAATATTTCAACATGGAAAGCTTTTGAATGCCATTTTCAGCATTCTACCCTCAAATTCAAATGTTGAACTTTTCATGAGCTGGATTTAATGTAAATATGCTACTGTAAATCATTTGTTTATGGTCATTTGCATTAGATAAATTATAGTACATGAAAAGTTTGACATTTGAACTAGCCAGAAAGTTGGAAACCGTGAATGTCTTTACTGGCATTAAGTGGGGGAAAAACAACTGTAATCCTAGTTGTTTTCAAACTTCTGGATTTCTCAGTAATTGTTACTTTCTTGCAAGATAGCAGAGACATAGCTGAGAGACCAGAAACATCAAAGAGAGTTTTTTGTTCATCATTATCTCAGTTGACATGTTACTTTGTTATGATGCATTATCCTGTTCTTGTTCTTACAGACCTTCTGAAAACCAGTCTTCTACCACTCAAACCCAGCCTGTACCAGCAAGCAATGTTCCTGCTCAGGAAGGAACACCTGCTCCTAGCACTCCAGGAGTTCAACTGAGTGATCTACAAAGTATCTTGTCAAACATGGAAAGTAAGTGTCATTTGCACACAGTTGGAAATGGTTTGGGAATTTTTTTGGCCCAGTTCTGCTGTCATCAATGTATATTTTAAAAAATTGATTGGCAAGTTTATGAAGAAGAGTAAGTCTGAAATCATTTTCATGACAAGCATTTGGCAGGGGGTAAGATTTTACACCAAATTAATTTATATGGATCCATGAAAAATTAAAGAATATCAGTGAGAACATTACTCAAAGAAAATTCAGCGAAGAACTCTATGGTAGTTAGTATGAAAATTATTTTTTAAGTGATTATTATTTAACATTTTTGTCATGTAGTTCCTAATCCAGAGCAAGTGAATATGCCAGAAGGTATGACTAGCATTACTTATAGTGTACAGTAAAAAAAAGTATGCAAGTAACAATTTTGTTTTGCTTCGGTGCAACCCAAAGGACAATCCACATTGTTCTAAAGAATAAATTTGAATGCCAAAAAATAACTGTGCACTCTATTTGATGTTGCAGCTGTGGATTTAAACCTTGTCATCTCACCAGAAAACCTAGCACCAATGTTAAGCAATCCAGAAGTTAGAAACCAGCTTATTCCATTCTTGCCAGCTGGGCAAGAGCTTCCCCAAGATGAAGAACAACTTCTACTCACACTGCAGTCTCCTCACTTCCAACAAGTTAGTACTTTAGAACATGTGCTGGTCACGTAAAAATGTTATCAGCATTACTTAATCTACTTAATGTACCTAACAAAAGAAGATGGTACAAAATCTTTTGTTGAGGAACACCAACATGTCAAACCCAGCTGTGACTTTGAGTGAAAATGCTCTATAAATTATTTACAGACATTGCTGAGTAGTGTCAAATGAATAAGTAGCAGTGGACCAAAGGGTCATCATGTAAAAGGACTGCATGATACATCAAAAAATTTAAATGCCGCAAAAAGACTTAGATTGGGTATCAGAGTTTCCACCAAAAGGGTTGATCCCCTTCTGAAAATTTCGAAGAGGGAGATATCCCCCCTTGATTAAATTAGGAATAGGGTGAGATATTGTACTTCCTCTTTAGTATGTTCAGGAAACTGTCTGCTGGTTTAATCAGATAATACAATGCATTCTATAAAGCAAATGCTTCGCCTGCAAAAAGAATGTGGACTTGCCCAAGAATATGAATATGGAAGACACATGGGGCAAGTCTACATAACAAAAACTCATTGTAGCATTTCAAAGAAATAAGTGGTGTCTGTATGACCTCCCTGGAACCCTTGGGTATTCCTTTAAATATCAATCTAAATATTAATTTTACTGCTTTGTGGTGTAGTTGGCATGGTTTGGCAGTGAAACTATCGATGTTTAATTTTAGTCCATGTTTTATGGATAGGAGAGTTGTCTCTAATTACATTTGACCACTTGTTTAACTATTCAAATGCTGGTCAAGGTACAATAAAATTATATTTCCTGGTAATCTGTTTTGCAAGAATCTGGAGTAATGCTACTTCAATTGACGACATCCAAAGCGTCATCCAATGTGCGTCATTTTTTTATGAAGAGCCACTTCATAGATGTGCTACAAATAAATTTATTGTTATCATCATCATCATTATCATTATAAGATAGCAAACAACAAATTTAAAGCATCAGACTTTATAATTATGCTTTGGGTTACCTTTTACAGAGTTTGCAAGCATTCAGCTCTGCTCTACAGTCTGGTCAGTTAGGACCACTCATGAGCCAGTTCCAACTGCCAGATGAAGCTGTTCAAGCAGCCACAAGAGGAGGTATGAATTAAAATGCTTGAACTTTCTATTCATTGACCACTACAACCCCTGAAAAGACTGGGCACTGGGTACCCTACATGAATTTTGATTGGCTGAAGGCTTACAGCTATGAATCATACCTCATGCTGGTTATCCAGAACCCAGTCTTTCCAGGGTTCCTGGAGCTGTCAATTATATCTGATGCAATAACTTATTTCTATTAGTACATAAAATGTACATGCTCTGATTGGAGTAAGCAAGCACTGTTGGAGACAATCTAACATGCTAATTGCTTGGTAATGACACAGGTGTACTGTAAATGAATTGGTAGTCTGAGCTTTCCTGTGTTCTGGTAAACCCAGATAGCAGTATTTACTTTTGATTCTAGATGCCATTGGACTTGCACAAGCTATTCAAGGTAACTCAGAAGATTCAACATCAGATTCAAAGAAAGAATCCAAGGAAGATGAAGACATGGCATTAGACTAATGTAACATTTCACATTCTAGATGTTCTTTGTTCAAAATAAAAAAAAGACCAAAACTGATTTAGTTTGGATTATATTAGTTAATGAAATAAAATATTTCAAATGTTTAACTAACAGACCTTGCCATTGTGTTTGCTAGATATTACAGGGTACATTATTAGACAATAATTTCTTAATTATTCTGCACTGCTGAAAGTCAACTGAAAAAGTTGACTTGTGCAGGTTTTAAACTTGCTTCTTTTGGTTACCGGACTGTTGCTCTACTGCTCTGCTTTGAGTTGACTGGGTAGAGCAGTGATTCAGTATTAAACCTGAAGGTGTGTGTTTGAATCCCATTTGAGTCTACTTTTTCAGTTGACTTCAGCAGTGTAAGATAAATTTGTTTCATAATGCCCCAAGGATGATTCTGAGATACTGCACAATGTTTGGTAAAGGTTAGAATTTTGCTAAACCTGTAAAAATATTACAGTAACCATTGTCCTTCAAAGGACATAGTCTGAAATCTCCTGTTTTATGCAGAATGCACATTAGAATAGTTGTTTGGAATAATTCAGCATTCACTCACTAGATATGCTTTGGTTCAAACTGGTAAGTGGCTCATTTGAATGTTACAGCCATAAAACAAAACCTTTGTGCACAAAGGTCCTTTCATGGTATGTTGCAACTGCATTATCTTACTTAAACACTGAGCAGAAAGCCTGCTCATGTGGGAGCTTGGTAAATATCAGAACAACAGAGGACGTTCGTCAA
>JBAHVQ010000233.1:828493-850563 GCA_036872915.1 Nanipora kamurai | reverse complement strand
CGTCAAGCTCGTTTACTCAGAAAAACGATTTCTGAGCCCTAGACGGGAATCGAACCCGCAACCTTCTGATGACCGCTTTTAAGGTGCTTTTAAGTTAGCAGCATTTCCAGACCTTGGTTTAAATTAACAGCTTTCTGTTCATAACATCCCAGGCTGAACTTTCTGAAACACTACTTTAGTATTTTTCTGGTTTTTTTATGTATCATCTGATATCTTTGAAATAGGTAATCGTCTTTGAGGCAAGCATATGCAATTCTATGACTAAATGTAGACTGGTATTTTAGTGATTGCCCAACTATTTTGTTATTTGGCACACTTCTTGAAGAAATCCATTTTAACAAAGAAACTCATGTTTCATGTTGCAGAATGAAGCATTCTTTGTCACCATTGAGCTGACAAAATGAAATTTCCTTGTACTTGGTTTCCATGACATTACTAGTCTTAAAAATGAAAACAGAATATTTGTACTTACAAAAAGTTCTGAGAATTGTAAAATTTCATCTGAGTAATTCTGAAGTCAGCCAGAGCTTTCTCTATAGCTTACTGAAATTAATTTAGTACATGGGAGTTAAAATCCAGTTTGTAGCCTCGGTCAAAAATGCAGAACATCACACTCAAGGTTTGTTCACACACAAGTAACACATCCTCCCACACTGGATACAAAATGTGTTTTTTAAGGCCCCTGCTTTCAGGATACATAGCTTAAAAGCCCAAAAAAATTCTCAATTCATGTAAACAACAAATTGTTTAATTCTTTTTTATTTCTAAATGATCTAATTTGGCACACCAGACCCAAAACAAATGTACTATGCTAAATAATGTAATTGCTAAAAACCTCTTACAGGTGAAAATTTGATTCTAGCCTCACAAATGCTATGTAGGGTGTATTTACATTCAGAGAAGCCTTGTTAGCGTATATTAATGAATTTACGCAGATTAAAATTACTGCAAGCTCAGAATTGAAGTTTAAAGGCAAACATGATCCAATGAGTAAAAATACAAGACTAAACAATAGCTTTTCCACTACTTGGCTCTTCCTTAACTGATGTTTGAAGAGGTGTTACATGGATGTTCCTTTGACCTGGGAAGTAAAAGTTTGGTTTTAAATATATTAATTGTATGAAAAAGATGAAATTTATGGTCTTGCATTACCTACAATTCAGCTGATAAAATTAAACTGGCTATTTCCAAATTACCTTTTTTTGTGTATTCTGAAATGAGACTGGAGGTAAAAACTTTAATAAGAGCTTAGTTTTCAATTATTTGTAAAGACTCAAATACCTGTAATTAAATGACAGGTTTCCAGCCTCAGCCATGCTTGAGAGTAAATATAAAATGTATTTCAAAATGGCTTAAGTTGCACAACATTGTCAAAGCTCAAATACCTAAATTTCATAAACCTAAGAATTTAAAAAAACTCAACTTACCAGGTGCCTTATTGGTATTCTTTTCAACATGGTGGTCAACAACTGGTCCATTTGGGGGGCCAACTGGCTGGAGCAAGTGAACCAAAGCATTAGCTGCAGCATGTTCAAAAGCTTGCTCCACAGTTGAACCAAACCCACGGCAGATCAAAGGTGGGACAGTAGATATTGTTACCACAGTCAAACATTGTTCATTATTTTCCTAAAATAACAAAGTTTTCAGACTTAACAGTTGTACATTAAATTTAAACAATAAAGCCCAGCAAAAAACAGAAAATTTTGCCACTTTAAAATATTTCATTGAATGGAAAGAGACTTCTATCATTTTACTCTGGCTAATGATATAAAAATTAGATTGCTGCATCAGCAGTATTGAACGGCTTGTAGATAGTCAAAAGGTTTGGGAAACTGCCGGAACTTAAGAATGCTTAAACTGACGTTTCAAGCGAAGGCCCTTCGTCAGAGTGAAACGTAAAATTTCTTCTCAATATTAAAACACCACTATTTTTTCATTTTACATTTCACTCTGACGAAGGGCCTTCGCTCAAAATGTCAGTTTAAGCATTCTTAAGTTCTGGCAGTTTCCCAAACCTTTTGACTATCTAATTCTTCTTCTGGTGTTTTCAATTTGGCTATTAGCATGTTATTGTGTCAATGAATGAAAGACTTAACTTGGTTGTAAAAAAAGCTAGTTTTGTGACAGAACATGAATTTGGCACAAAATAATTATTACAGGTCATTTGACCTTTTAAAAGCTATGGTCTATTGAAATAAACAATTTCAGAAGGAAAAATTGTAAAATGGAAAAAATAGGTGGTGTTTTTATATTGAGAAGAAATTCTATGTTTCACTCTGATGAAGGGCCTTCACTCGAAACGTCAGTTTAAGCATTCTTAAGTTCCGGCAGTTTCCCAAACCTTTTGTTATCTACTCTGGCTAATGCCTGACAACTTTTACTTATCCAGAGCAGTAGTGCTGCCTAAAAAGGCTCAATGAAACAGGTGAAATCCAATAAAATGCTTTAAACCCATTATCTGGCTAATGCTAGAAGATTTTACTTGTCAAAAATACCTACATGTACTGTATACTTTTTACATTTTTTTTGCTGGGTCCCATTATCTATAATGTATTAGGTAAATTATTATTCTTGCTGGGTTCTTCTGTTGGTATACATTTGAATTCATTTTCTAATGCACATTAGAGGTCACTGACTGAGAAGTTTCAAGACCAAAAATAATGCAAACGTGCTTTCATAGTTAATTCATCACATGAATCAAAAATGACCACCAAGAAAATTCAAATTTCACCAATGTGAAAGTAAAAAAATTAAATCCCAGTGCACCTTTAGTGCTTGTTTATGTAATAACACTGACATTAGTAAATAGTTTCCATTCACATTGACATTATTTTAAAGTGTATATCATCCCAACATTTCTTTTTACTTCAAAAACTTTGCACATTATCCAGGGAAATATTTTGTTTACTTTGTTCTATTTTTTTCAAACTCAAGTATGTTATAACCAAAGTCAAAAACAAACACCGCCATTTTTGTATTAACTCCTTCCTGACCATAGTGGTCCTAAGCAACCTCTGAAGACTTTAGAATTTTACTCTGGCTAATGCCAGACAATTTTCTCATCAATGGGAAAGTCCTTGGTCAGGAAAGGGTTAAACTGATCCTGTGAGGAGAATGGGCGTTAGCCTACTTAGACAACACAAACTAATTTCCATTGCGGTTATTCTTTGAAAACAAACAAGTAAATTAATTTGTGATGTCTCAGTAGGCATAGACCCATTCTTCTCACAAGCTCAGTTGTGCATATAATAGCATTGTTTTTTCATAAATTTGACAGACCATAAAATGCCTGCATTTGAAAAAAAAAAAAAATAGAACAAAATGGACAAAATATTTCTCAAGGTAATGTGTGAACTTTTTGGAGCAAAAAGAAATTTTGGGGTGATATACACTTTAAAATTGTGAAAGTTCAATAACCTTTGTTGTATCTTGGTACTGAACTTGAAACCCTGTTGACTCGGCAAGTTGCTGGAGTTTCTTCAAGGAAGGGGTATTACCATCCTGGAGAATCTCCTCCGATATTGGTTTACCAACTGGAGCACCAGGTGCACGGTTTAAGACAGTAACAGTTGGACCAATCTAAAGACAGACAAGTCATGTAAGAACATCAATAACAATCCTAGTGCTGAGGTGTCTTGCAACCAGTCTTTGTGTAATAATCAAATTAATAACAACCTGCTGTGGGTGGCTAATTTGGGGTTTTGCCTGAGGGGCTGGTGGTTGGGTTGGCAGGTTTTGACTGGCCATCTCAGGCAATATAGGTAACAAACCAGGAGGAAGTTGTCGACCCTCTGACATCTGCTCTTTATCAGCAGTCTTCTCTTCTTCTTGGTTTTGTTTCTAAAAAATATTCAAATTATTTGTTTCACACATGTAAATTCTTAATCATTTAACAGAACACTATAATGCATTCAAAGGAAGAGCGTCAGGATTGCAATTAAAAGTAACGGTACTGTTTGAAACAGGGATGGCTAGGTCTACTAATTTGTTTAAAAAAAAAGATGCTTTTTATATGGAGCACTGCAGTAGCTTGTTTCATAAAATATTGTATTCAAAGTTGGTGTATTCAAAGGTCATCAGACATGTCTTATTATACTGTAGTACTTTGTTGCCAGTAAGCACCAGCCAAAAACATGCTTTTTTAACGAGGGCCAGCTCTAATGCCATTCCTCAAAAAATGAGCATTGCCCTGCCAGCTTGAAAACAAGGAGCAATACAATGAAACCTGGGGTAAGGAAAATCAAAGCCCAGCATACCATCAATTTTTGAAAATCTGCAGGACCATTAATGAGCATTGCACAAAGATGAAACTGTTTTGTAAAAAATGTATAGTTGATACAATCAATTTTTCTTCATGTCTTCCACATTCTCAGTTATGGGCTTTGTTAAAATTATTTTGCTGAGCTTAGTCCTTCCTGACCAGATAATGCTTTCTTGATGGATTTTCTATAGCAACAACAAGGATTATTAATTTACTTATTAATTTAACAACAAGGATATTATTATAAACAAAATTTTGCTTTTAACTCTTCAAAAGCCAGTGCTCTCTCTTTGACAAGGAGGCAATTGTCTGACATTAGCCAGAGTAAAATAGTCTAGCTTTAACTGCAGTAAAACATCAGAATGTTTACTTGTCTGTCAATGGGTTAACCACTACTGTAATTGATCATGTTTCACACAGCTCAATAGCAGCTCCATATTTACTCTTATTCATGCCATTGGCACATTAAATTTATACTAGAGGGAGCTCCTCAGAGAGAGAGAGAGAGAGAGAGAGAGAGAGAGAGAGAGAGAGAGAGAGAGAGAGGGGGAGAGAGAGAGAGAGGGAGAGGGAGAGAGAAAGAGAGACAGAGAGAGAGACAGAGACAGAGACAGACACAGAGGGGTACTCATTTCAGACTGGATATAGTGGAGGACTTCATCTTCAAGCTTATGCTGTTGAAAACGAGACAATATTAAAGCCGATATTTCAATCAAATTTTACAAACCTGGCCACGAAATAACGAATAGAAATGGACCTTTTTGCTTGGTGCCTTGACCCCTGACCTCTTTCTAACCTCTTCATTATGATCAGTACCTCCATCTTCCTCTCCTTTTTCACTATTGCTGCCACTTAAGAACTCACTGAAGAACTGGTCACTGCTTAAGTCAGCAGACATGCAGCCAACTTCAACATTGGGAGCCTGGAGACTACTCTGGTAACTAAGCTGATCACTAATCTGTTTAACTGACTGATCACTAGATGCTGGAATAAGCTGCAAGTATTTCTGACAAAATAAAAGAGTGAAGTAAGAATGCCTGAATTCTTTAATATTTCTTGAATGTAACCTTCACTTCAGGGGCACCTATGCAACATGAAAACTTCTTATCATGCTTTGCACAACTACTTAGTAGCTTAGTTAGCAGATTACAAGTATAGCACTAGATTCACAAGGTAGTGGGTTGGATTTCCAGTCAGATAATCAAGAGATGCATTTTTCAAAACTGGTCCAAAGTTGGGTCTTAAAATGTATGATTCCAACACATGAAAATTTTTTTTTTGGTTCCCTGGGTAACTGTTGTCGATACCCCTTCTTGCTACCACCCTGAATATACTATAATACTGCTGTAGTGTGTCCCAAACTTTTCACTCAAAGACAGTGCACAAACTTACCGGAGTTTTCTCCTGAACTTCACGGTTTCCATCATCACTTTCAGTGGTTGCTACGGGATTAGATGGTCTGATGCCCAACAACTGAAGCATAGCTTCAGCTGCGTTCTTCTTTGCCTCTTTTTTGTTGGCACCAGACCCTTGAGCTATATGTGAATCCACTTGTACTTGTATGGTAAATTCCCTGTTTTTTATCCCTTCTTCTCCGATCAAGGTATAGACTGGCAATGTCTCTTTCCTTTGCTGACGAAGTTGACCCAGGAGACTGATGGGGTTCAAGCTGGGATCCAGTTCCTTTGGAGATTTCTTTGGATAGCTGCCGTGGTTGTAGAGACGGCCTTTTGGTCGTAATGATGGTGTAACAAGTGGTGGTAGCTTGTTCAGTTCTTCTAAAATTTTAACAGAAGCTGCTTGTTTTGAAGCTTTTTTACTGGGACCTTCTCCTTGAGCTTTCAACTCACCAACTGTAACACTTGTCACAAATGTGCGATGATGAGGAGGGCCACTTGATGAAATAACTTCAAAATCAATCTTCAGCTTCCTTTTGCTTGCAATTTCATAAACCTGACTGATTTCAGACTTAATTGACTTGGCAGCCTGAAGGTTGTTCTCCTTAACAGTTTTCTCACTTGGCTCAGTGGAAGACTCCTTTTCTATATTTACAGGATCTTGCGATGGAATTCCACTTGCCTCTGACTTTTCCAATTTAACTTTCAAGTCATATTCCTTTTGCAGATCTGCTAAAGCCTTCACAGCTGCATTACGTCGAGCCTCCTTTCTTCTGCGACCTTCACCAAAATATTCCTTTTCACCAATTTTTAATGACACAGTCATTTTGGTTGGAGGACGTTGATAGGCTATTCTTGAGGGTGCATAGCCTGGAGAGTACAGCTTGAATTGGGAGTATGCACTGCTGGGAAGAGGACTTGCACCTGTGTGGTGTGATGTTCCACCAAGTAAGTCATGGTACTGGACGATCTTGCCAAGTTTCATTGCAAGATTGTTGAGCTCCACTGATGGGGTAACATCCACCTTCATCAGTTTTCGCTCTGGTTTCGTTAACCCAGAAGTTTCCAATCCCAATTGAGCAGCTTTATGTTTTGCTCCTTTGATAGTCTGTCCAATTCCTTCATATGAACCGACATTTGGTAGGTTCAGTTGTACTTTGAAGGTTCGTTGGTGTGGTGGCCCAGTTTCTTCAATGACTTTGTACTCCGGTACGATGCTGTTCGCTTTGCAAAGTTCGTTCATTAAACTAATAGGTGTCTTTTGTGCCATGGATGTATCTTCCTTGAACAAAATGGCTGCCGATACCTTTTGAAGTGCCCGAGCGAATTTTCCAAACCGAAACGTTCTTGCTTTTTTTAAACTGTGATGACTTGAAAGATCAAAATAGGAACACGTTAAAAGTGTTCGAACGACTTAAAAAAACGGGACGGAGACCCCACACTTTTGTAAATTTCTTTCTCAAAAGTGGACAACCTGTCGAACATGAGGTCTGCTCCTGTTTTCTCGTAAGTTAACGACCGCGCGTCCAAATAATAAACTGAGACCAGTTAAGAAATCTACATTACAGTTTCCAGTCCCCACTCTTCTCGTTCGGATGCGCCATTCGATCCGCAATTTTTTTCCGCTTTGTGTCGTAAACCATTATACCCCGGGGTCGTAGATATAGTCATAGATTTAGTGGTGTGACAAACAACGAAGTTTGAAAAATGCCACTTTGTCGGGCAATTTTTCCGACTAGGCGAAATTTTCCGCGCGTATTGCCTTTTTCTTGTTTCCCATTGGTTTTCGGGAACTCGAGGCCTCTCGAGAGCCAATGAAAAACAAGAAAAAGGCAGTACGCGCGTAAAATTCCGCCTAGTGAAAATCAGACTTTACGTTACGGCGAAGGCAATGACGTCACTGATGCAAAAACCATGGCCAGCCGATAGTTTGAAAAAAGTATAAAACAAAACATATACCGAATATAATCATCTTGTAAAACTCAAGATATGAGTCAAAAAACAAGAGAAAATGTTGAAACGATAATATTCGAATTTATTACAAATTCATCATCAGACCAAGTCACTGATATATATTATAGAAATTTGAATATTGCGCGAGTAAAATAGATATATGGGAGGACCGCTAAAAACCATATTATAAGAGTAAAATTGAAGAAAACATCACTAATGGTTCCGGCTTGCGGAGGATCGTATAGGAAATAGTCCCTTAACCGAAAGCTGTAAAACTAGCTGCAATTAAACGTGGAACGATTTGTTAAACCGATCCTCAATGGATTGCCAATGCCTTTATTTCTAATGCAAATCTCGATAAATATCCATCAAACAAAGACTTTCTGATCTGCCTGGGGGGTTAGTTAACTCTAGAACTGAGACTATGACTTTTCTTGACATCCCGACTATCCGACAAGTTGACTTCGTCGAAAATAAATCTATGCACTTGAAGATAAATAAGGCAGTACGATCTCATAGATTACCGCTCAAGCTTCGTGCGCCTGTTGCTAAGATATAATCACATGATCACCAACATACTAAAACTGCAAGTAAAACTGGTATATTTCCACGTCGATGGAAAAGAGATCGAATTATTTTAAATCATGCCATCTTGAGTATTACTACACACGTAAAAACGCCCAAGTACCTCCAATCACCCCCGACCGATGGTTGCAAGATCACATGCGTTTTTCGCGCTTTTTAGCGCCAAAATCACATTCATCATTGTCCATTGTGACTTGACCACACAGTCGACACTTGACCATCTTTTGCGCGAAGGAAGTGTCGTTTCATGGATTCAAAGTAGTTGTAACCGACCTAAGAATGCTAGTGGAGTGTGTAAGAAAATGTGGACGTCCTAACGGACCTGTGCTTTCGCTCAACCTGAAGAAAAACGTCAAGAATTGGGAGCAAATTCACAAGCTAACAGCATAGCGTCTCCGAAGAGACGAAGGGAAAGTACGTTTTCTGTTGCTATTGTTCAATCTTGAAATGGTACTTCTAACACGTCTTACTAATCTACAAGTGCTTAACAAGTATTCAGAAGTGGTTACCGATATAAAACCCTTGATGTGCCCCAAAGCCAGAAATGATTCGTCTTTATCATCAAGTTCCTTTGCCTTCACTTCATTATTTTGCGACTCTTTCAACTACAAATTACGATTTTCTCCCAATTTAGATTTCCTGAGCAACTAACGGGGAGACAGAACTTTTAACAAAGTGAAATTGAGGTTTATCTTGAACCCTGACTCTGAGTAAGTGTACCTAGTGTTTCTATGTATCCTAGAGAACCCTATTAGTAATAACTAGCTCTCTGCAGAGGTCCACTAAAGGCCATTTATCATGACTTCAGTGATCTACAAAAGGAAACTAGAATACCTGGAGAACACCTTCAGTGCTTGGTACAGTCAAACTGCAACACACTATCCTCATGTTTATTCATGTACCGCAAACCTATCTTACTATTTCTCATAGAAGCAGGAATGCTTTAATTTTTCGTGTACCCATCCACTTGGCCAATGGGGATACCCAGTTGTGACCAGTTGTCTCATTAAATGGGGCAGTCAGCAGCAGATGGTTCTCTATTCAGGGTGGAATACACTCAATGAATTCAACCTAAACTACTGTATCAGCAATTGTAATTTTTAGCCTTTATTTCAGGGTTAGAAATATTAGGTAAAGGTTAAGTCAGAGCTTTGGTTAATGTTATGAGTAAGATTTTTGGTTGGGTTGATTTCTGGTTTATAATTAAGTAAATGGTAAATTGTTAGATGTTTCTGAAAGTTGATCATCATCCAGGTTAGAGTAGTCTTGTTAGTGCAGGTCACTGTTTCAACTGCCTGAAGCATATTCAGAGTCAATTTAAGATTACTGTAGACCTTCATGCACAGTTTGTGCAAAATATCACGGCACCCCACCTAATTATTTTCAACCTTAACTATTTACTTAATATTTTTCAATCTTATTTTCAAAATTTTTCAGTATTATTCAAATGACAGCAAAAAGTGCTATAGTTGAGTGACTGTGGTCAGACCTGAAAATAGAAATTATTTGATAGCTCAAAAAATCCTTGTTATATTGACAAACCCAGATACTTTTTATTCTGTCCGTATAGGTCCTCAGTGACCTACGGAGACTTTAGTAATATACTCTGGCTAACGCCAGACGATTTTGCTCGTCAAGGGGGAAGTCCTCGGACAGGAAAGAATTAAGCTGGTAAGGTAATATAAAGTATTTTTCTTTCCACAGCAACAACAGCAATCATCAACAAAACGTCAAATTTAGCCTTAGCAAGTACTCGTTATAACCCTATTGGGCTAAAATCAAGCTGTTCTCTCAAGAGTTCGGGTTAGGGTAATCCTCAAGGGTCCAGTGCGACTACAGGAGGAAACCACGGTACCTGGAGTAAACCTACGATGGTTGAATTACTGTGAAACGATAAATTCACAATTATCCTACACTGCTGAAGTCAACTGAAAAAATTGACTTACGAATTGAACTCGCACCTTCGGGAATCCGGTCCACCGCTCCACCTGTTGAGCTACCGAGTCTACAGGGATTAGAGGCGAGTTATTATCCATCTTTAGTGCACGAGATATTCCCGTGATAACTGAACGGTATCCACGAGGAAGGGTGTGCAGTATTTCAATTCTATTTCAGAATCATCTTCAGGATAATATGATTAGATAAATTCACAATTATTGAATTAAACTCGACAACATTCTTCTCACGTGTAACCAAGGTATAACTTTAATCGGAAAATCGCAGAAGGGATACGTACACTTAACTGTGCCACCAGCATCCGATTGGTTAAAAGTTGCCCCTGGTAAGAGACTCAACTTGACAGCCAAGAAAGCTTTCTTTTATATAAACGCTAGGTAAAAAAGCTAGCCCGGGGGCTAGAGTAACCCCCCAACCAGGGACAACTTCTGTTCATGTAAACAGGACCAAATCTACCGGTTTTTCCAAGTTTTTTTAATATCATGTAAACATTAAATTGGAGCTCTCTCTCCAATGTTGACACATGTCGCATTAAACCATGTTTGACAACTGAGGTGAGCAAAATTAATTGAATTTGAAGGATTTAATGAGAAATTTATTGCTTTTTGCATGGTGTGGACAACCGAATAGCCAGTAATGCAAGCTTTCCTCCCAAAAACTGTTCACAGGACGGGAAGTGCGGTCACCAGTTCGCTTACTAAATTTTTCGTCGGTATATAGCAATGGGCATTCAGATAAACTTGAAAAACAAGCGTGGTCACGAGTGGGAATGATATTTTTGAAAAGCTCGCATTTTTGAATGACAATGACTGAAAAAATCTATTGCGAAACTTCATCCCGACTTTAATGAAAAAAAAACGCCCCATTCTGAATTCTCGCAGATCCATGGCCAACGACAAGAGTGAATCCAAGACCGAGTTATCGATTGCAACTGGCAATGGAACGGAAATTGACTACAGAGGTTATGGTTGGCTTGCCTACAGACCAAATCATTTACAAGCTTTTTTATCTCCGAGATGGATTCTTATTTGTTGCTGCCTTCTGATCGCCAGCCAGTCTTTTGTTGTCACAGGACTTTCAGCAGTAGTCGTAACATCTATTGAGAAGAGGTATTTCTTACGAAGTAGCCTTATCGGAGTTATCTTCGCTTTCTACGACATTGGTAATACCATCTTGACCATCGTGGTCAGTTATTTTGGTCATTACCACAAACCAAAATGGCTTGGTCTTGGATCACTGGTTTTGGGCTTAGGTTGCCTGATCTTCGCGGTACCTCAGGTATTGGTCGGCGACTATGAACCTGTCATAGTCCAAACTACTGACCTGTGTTTTCACAATCGAACGTTGCTCAATGCTACGAACGCCAACGAGAGCACCTGCAAAAGCTTTAAGTGGTATAATGTAGTGGTGTTTGTCATGGGGCAAGTTATTATCGGCGCGGGCTCTTCTCCAATCTACAACCTTGGCGCAGCGTATGTGGACGAGAACACATCACGCAAAAATGCAGGCGCCTATCTTGGGATATATTACGCGGTGGCAGCGATTGGCTCCGGAATCGGTTACCTTCTTGGTGGATACTTTCTGGAAATCTACGTTGATATTGATCAGGTATGCTTTACAGTTCTAAACACTGCCAGATGTATTGCTTTTTTGCAAAATGAAGGAAATTTCTAGTAGTTTAAAACAAGCTTTACTGTGGAGGTGTGATATAACAACTTTCATCCCAGGCGCTCATAGCGAATCCAGTTTGACTTTGCCCGAATTTCTGTACAATTTGTTCTAGTTAACAGCACCGAACCTTGCCGATCGAATTTACCCGAAATGTGGTGGTGTTGGTTGGGATTTCGCAGGCCAGGGGTATCGAGGAAGTTCAGAAGACCCCCCTTTTCGGCAGGGGCGAGCACGCAGAAAATGATAGTATTCTCATGAAATAAAATGACATAGTATTTTTTGGATCTTTGGTCTCCATAATGCATCGAAAACTGCAATTTGGAGCCGCAAAATCCAGAAATGTTCCTTATGAGTATTCCCCAACGCTCCCTAGGATGTTTTTGCATTGGACAGGAAGCTCGTTAGCCTGCTTTCGGCAGCCTATCTTAAAATAATCCTCTTTTTGAACGTTCTGTTTATGGTTCTGAGTATTGGAGATAGTTCCTTTCAGGAACGAGCTCTAGCATTCGATTTAATATTCCGTCTGGGAATCGAAGTATTGGACAATGATGACATTGTGTTGGAATGCACATTCAGCAGTGACACGGAGCGGTGTTTAATTCCTTGTTGGTAGATGTTATTACATACGTCCAGGTATTAATCTTTGCGCTTCTTCCTGAAACTCACAGCCATTTCACTTTTTGCGTTTCTCTTTCGGTTTCTTTGTCTTTCTTTCTTTGTTTTTTGGATCTTCCTTTGTTGCTTCTTTTTCTTTTTTTCTGGACTTCATTGTTTCATAAGTTTCTTTGTTGTTTTTTCTCCTCTGTTTTCTTTCTTCTTTGTTTCTGTAATATCTCGTTGATTCAAGTAGAATCGGTATTTCCTTTATAAAACTTTACTTTTGCTCTCTCAGTTTACCTATACTGCAACACTTGTTGCCCTGATTCCTCCTAGAGGGGGGCTATTGCCAATTGACCTCAGTTGCTATATTTCCATCGGTCTTAATTTGGTGTCCTTTGGGTATCCCGAAAAAACATTCTGTAAGGAAATGTCTGAATATTCTAACAGACTGCTTTCACATCAACTGGTTGTTCCAAGAAATCTTGCCAGTATGTGAGCATACTGTTCCATTAAACTATCGTTTCCAAGAAGGAAATACACATCAAGTAGAGTCATCTTTGTCTAAATTTATGGAACTTAAAGCCCTGATCAAAAGGCGAATGATAGTCCATGATAGTTGAAACTCTTGTTCTCGTTTGACCAACAGTTATTATTCACTATCATCGGCTATCATGGAGTATCATCCGCTTTGAGCATGTTAAAATTTTCAATAATACAGTCGATGATAGTTTTTCCCGTTTGACCATTCGTGACTCGCTAATGGTGGTGATGATAGTTGGTGTTAGACCATAATCCGGTGCCAGCAGACAATTTTATGAAATAGAGTAAAAAGCAAATTCCGAAAAACAATGACATCTTGAAAACCCAAGATATGAGTCAATAACAAGACAACGAATGATTGCGATGATATTTCGACTTTCTTGCAAAGCCATTGTCAAATCGTAATGGATTATAAGCAAGTAATGCGATTATATGATCATGTTATATCATCATATGGTTATATCATATAATCGCATTTGGTTGCTTGTAATCCATTACGATTTGACAATGGTACTGCAATAAAGTCGAAATATCATGGCAATCATTCGTCGTCTTGTTATTGAATCATATGTTGGGTCTTCAAGATGTCATTGTTTTTCGGAATTTGCTTTTTACTCTAGTTGATGTTAGCTTGGAGAGGATGAGTTCTTTAACTATATTGTACTCAAACGGCGTATGATAGTCGATAATATGAAAGTTGAACAAAAAATATATATGTAGCTTGCTGCATTGTAACTGATCCAGAGAAAACTAAACAGCTAGATGTCCGAGCAATATCCCGCTAAAAACTTTGAATCGGGAGAGAACTGCGGTCACCATCGGTTCGCCTGCTAACTGCTAAATTCTTGACAGCTACAAAAAACTAGACTAGAGCTACAACCATCAAACTAAATTTGGCGAAGAAAGTGTTGATATGTGTTGTTACAATGTTTGTAAAGACCCTTCTCCTCAAATAATGGACCCTCGAGTTTGACGTACTGCATTACATGAATGACTGAATTTTCTTTGTAAACTTTAAATGAGCAAAATTCAAAAGAACGGCGCCGGGCCGTATCAGTTGTGACCCGTAGCGTAGCCAGCCCGACAATTTAGTCCTGCTATGCAAATTTTAAAAGATTATCATGATTCATTTCTTTAGAAATTGATGGTTTTTACAGTCAGTGAACATGAAAATATTTGCACAGCAGGACTAAATTGTCGGGCTGGCTACTGGTTGTGACAACGGAC
Source organism: Nanipora kamurai (assembly GCA_036872915.1). Classification (NCBI taxonomy): domain Eukaryota; kingdom Metazoa; phylum Cnidaria; class Anthozoa; order Scleralcyonacea; family Helioporidae; genus Nanipora; species Nanipora kamurai. Next base: position 836,373 of record JBAHVQ010000233.1, on the reverse strand, counting down.
TACTCCGAAATCGCCTTCACACGTACGTTACTTGGCTTTCATGATTAAACACATCACATTCTGAATTCTAATTGATCGGTGGTCAAAGACATGGGGGAATCCAATGAAAAGCTACCACTTCCAACTGACAATGATACCGAAAATGAGTATAGAGGTTATGGTTGGCTAGCTTACAGACCAAATCATTTACAATCTTGCCTATCTCCAAGATGTATACTCATCTGTTGTTGCCTACTGAGCTTTACCGAATCCTTCATCGCAACAGGAGTTTTACCGGTAATTGTAACATCGATTGAGAAGAGATATTTCTTACGAAGTAGCCAGGTCGGAGTTATCTACGCTTTTTATGAAATAGGAAATGCCATCATGACCATGGTCGTCAGTTATTTGGGTCACTATCACAAGCCAAAGTGGCTTGGTCTTGGGTCACTTGTCATGGGCCTAGGTTGTCTGATCTTCGCATTACCTGAGCTACTGGTCAGCGACTATGAACCCAGCGTATCCCAAACTACTGATCTGTGCCAAAACAATGGAACATTGCTCCATGCTTCGAACATTAGTGAGGCAAACTGCAAGGGTTCTAAGTGGTACATTATATTTGTTTTTGTCCTGGGGCAATTTGTCATCGGAATCGGGAGTTCTCCAGTTTACAACCTTGGCGTAGTGTATATGGACGAGAACACATCACGTAAAAATTCTGGTGTTTATCTTGGAATGTATCATGCAGTAGCAGTAATTGGCTCCGGAACCGGTTTCCTCCTTGGGGGATATTTTCTGACGATTTACGTCGATATTGCTCAGGTATGCTTTCCTTCCCTTCAATAATTGCAAATAAAATAAAATAATAGTGTTCTTCCAATAGGCTGTGTTCTGTAACAGCTTACTTTCGATAACACATATACTTATTTTACAATATATTAGAACGAATTACCGCTGTACAATTCACTGTGAGTAGCGTATGACTGTCAACAAGGTCTCAAATGCGTCTTGATACAGCCAAACCAGCAATCACCTTCTCAGTTATATGACCGACTTGCTCACACCAGGTAAGTAGTGCTTCTTCTATACGTAAACCAAGCGATTCGCAAGATTTGACTCTGCAAATTCCTTGTCCTCCAATAGGCCACTTGCACCGACTTTCCTCTTGAAAGTAAAAATAGTTCCACGCAAATCTACGGGACCTACCGAGGTGTCGTAGATGTGCCTGAGGGTTTTCACTGATGAGTTGCCTAGCTGTAACACCTTTGGGCAACATGAAAACCGTAAATAATTCCGCAATTCATATTCTTTCTAGAACTATAAGTTTCTTTGAGCAACTCCTGTTAATGTTCACTTTCTTTAATCGCAAACGTATCACTTTAGAGGCCTACTTAAGTGGAGGTTTTACCCTCAGTGCCCGATTGTTTGAAGGGCGATTAGCTTAACCCAGAATTAGGGAAAACTTTGTAGATGAAATTCTGTTAATATAGGAAGGGGTCTTTAAGGTTTTCTGTTTATACATCATGTAAATCAAGAAAGGTTTTATCCTAAATACTTTTAACTAAGGTTATCTAACAGAATATGTCCCAGAAAACAGCCGATTAAATTTTAACGCAAGATTAGAGGCAATTGTCCTCCGGACAACCGGGCCCATATGGGTCGATTTGACGTCACATCCATTCTAAGTACTTTTGGATCTTTAAGGGTTCGTTCAACCTTTTGTTTGCGCTATCAGGAGGTCTCCCCTTGACGAGTAAGATCGCCTGGAGTTAGCCAGAGTACAATTGTTTGGTATTAGCCAGTAAAATTGGTAAGTCTGGTAGTTTCCCAACTCTTTTGGTAATCTACATTTCCTAATATACGCTGGCCGTCTTCATTTCTTTCTTCATAACCATATCCACCGTGCACTCCTTTATAAACTTGGACATATCGTCAAACTCTTCCATTCAGGTCAGATCTCATGACTGCTTCGTTATTTTCTGTACCTCACCAATCATTTTCTCCAGCTACTTCCGAAACTTTTCTTCATCTGAGTGTTCCGTTTGTGGTGCATATCCAAAAATAACTTAAATCATTTTTTTTGCTCGCCCAGCAATTTCATCCTTTATCGCTCCTCATGTCAACCCCTACCAGTCTTTTTAGCTGGGTCGACTAAAGCCACACGGACCCATGCTCCGCTCGAAGTACACACAGTTGTTATATATTTTTTTATCATATTCGATCTAAGTCCAACTGAAATGAATTCCATAATGAACCTTTTTCGATTCTGTCGTTTCTAACTTACAACGAGAAGAGTCGTACATACATTGTTCTAGAGAGTCAGATGTTCCAGTGGCGTCGCATGGTTTGGAAAAGTGGGTCCAAGTGATGACGTAACACTAACTGATGACGTCATGCTGACGATAACCTCTTACTATACCATTAAAATATATATATATCGTTACTGGTAATAGTTCTTCTGGAATATTTGAACCTTTTTTGAGGTTATACCTTGGAATCTTGACGTCTTACCCCCTAAACCAATTTCTCTTTGGATTTGAAACAATTGGAAAATGGGTTGTCGTAGGGTTTGGAACCATATCCCAGTACTCACAGTGGCGAACCGATGGTCGTATTGTAATTAAAGGAGTTGTCATGCTCTGCGCATCTACTACTGCGCATAAAGTAAATTGATTAATTAGATTGATTAGTTAATTAGTTGCTTTAGCCAAAATGGCGTCCGTTAAAGTTTCTGAAGTTCCTACAGTCGCTAATCTTGGTGGCAAAAGGGAAAATTCAGGCCGAAGAAAAAGATTTTCAGATAAAAAAGAACGTAGGAAGGCTTGGGCTTGGAGCACAAAAGAATTTATTTAAAGATTAAAATATTTGAAACATGGACAAAGTCCAAAACAACGGCAGGATATGAACGAGCAAATGATAGCGAGTTTGCTGCCCACTTGTTATCTTTAGGGTTACGTAGAAGGTAAGAATATTTCTTGGTAGCTCATTTTTGGTTTGTGTAACTTTGAAATAAACAGATTAACGACATTAAAGTATTTATTATTTTCTGACTTTCTGTGTTCTAAGGTCTGATATTGATAGGAAAAGGTCGCGGAAGTCAGCGAAAGATAAACATGCGAACATAAACACGAGCCACATGAACGTGGGACAGTCTGACACCAGTAAAGGTGGTACTATTAATTATTTTGCCTGTTAAATACCTTCACATCGTTGTGTTCTTTTTGTCTTAGTTGATCTTCAGTAAGTGATGTATCCACATTTGATCTTGTCAAACCACGAAATACTTCCTTCCTTCTTGCCCGAACTGTTGACCTATCGCGCAATCTATTTTCTTCAGTATTTCCCTGCAAGAACGCACAGAAACAATAACCAAGGCCTATTTTCACAGTAATAAAAGTAAAGCTCATTACAAATTAAATAGTCAAGGTAAAACATACCCTATTTTTGCAAGGTTTTTGGCGAGTTCCACATTTACAGTCGTCCGAACACTCAACGTTTTTTTGCCTTGCAAGGACAACCTCTCGAAGAATTTTCCTTTCGTTTAGTAGCGCAAGCACTTTTACAACAGCAAGAATTAACCCTTTTTGAAAAAGGAATACAGGCGAGTATATTTTACAAGTAAAGCATGGAAACAATATGCATTCATTTACATAAACACTTACCGACATCGACGTCTCCATCATGAAAAATATCAACTTCCGATAATTTCCGAACTATTCCGTAAATTCAAAATATGCGCAGAAGGAATGCGCAGAGCATCACACAACTCCTTTAAGACATATTGTAAAGCAATGGACTAGACTTTGGACTGAACCTTCCACTGAACACCTTTAAACTGGATATCGACAGTCACTACCACTTCCTTCAATTTTCAAGTTTCATTTCACGCCTTTATCCTCTGGAAGACACATGTTTCGTATTCACAAAGTCACAAGCCACAACTAGTATACCCTCTTCTTCTGGCTAGGGTCAAGTCTTCAAGATCAGTACAAGTAGAATGCTGTATAGGCAGCGTTGAGCGACTTTTAAAAAGCTAAAAGATTGGTAAACTATCCAAAATAATCGCTTCGAAAGGAGCCCGCACGTTCGAAAGTGACCAGCGCCATTACTCGAAAACTCAGGGGTTTCTTTATCATTTGCTCCTTTGGCGAGACTTTGAGGTGCCTGCCATCCATCTCAAACTCATGAATAATTCATGAGTAAAACACGAAGGAAATCACTGCCGAGACGTAGTTTGGACATCTGAAGAAGAAATTACATAAATTAAGCCAACTTTCCCCTCGATTTTCTCTTCAAATACTAATTCTTTTGAGATGCAATATCATACACCCGAAAGTCACATTTCTTCAGATCCAAACACCTCGAAGTTTGTAACAAACTTCTCGGTGTTTGGATATCCTGATGAAAGACTCCTTCCCGTGTATGATATATTACGTCCATGATACCCTACATCATCATTTTCATTTAGTATAAAGAGTATTAAGTTAAAAGGTTGGTAGACTGCTGAATATACGTAGCTTGTTCTTGGAACGTTTCATTCTCAGAAGAAGGGCCTTTGCTGCTCGAAACGTCGGAATTGTGCTACATATATTCGGCAGTCTACCACCCTTTTAACTATCTACGCTGTTTTACATATGGCCTACGCAGCATCCTACATGTTTATAACGTCGTTAAAATGGGTTATCATGAGATCCTGTCCACAATCGCTACCAAAAGTTCGGGTGAGTCCAATGGTTCATAACGGGTAGGGTTTCTTCTTGGGACTCGGCTCTGAGGCGATGAAGTGATCACGAAGTGATCTGTTTCAGGTAGATCAGGTTTATATAAATAAGATCTTGACTCGTGAAGCCGAGTATCTTTTTACCGCTTGTGTCTGTTTATATCTCTTTCTTGCCCGATTTAGTTAATGGCATTTTCCGAGTCGGCATCTCCTTCGATTTCACTTGTCGTAAAGGTTATCACACGTGTACGTCGTAGACTGTAGGGGGCAATTTACACCGCCAGGGCGCGGGTCTTCTCGCTTGTAATTTCAGCGTAAGGTATATAAACCCGTAACTCTGATGGCGTCTTTATCCGGTTTTTCAAACGCTCAGATACACAGGTCATATGAAGAAAACTGAAAACAGTCTGAAAGTGCAGTTCTGCGTTTACGATAGGGAGCTTACGCAAGCTGCGACGTCGAAGGTTGCGGGTTCGATTCCCGTCTAGGGCTCAGAAATCGTTTTTCTGAGTAAACGAGCTTGACGAACGTCCTCTAGTTGTTCTGATATTTACCGAGCTCCCACATGAGCAGGCTAACTGTTCAGTGTTTAAGTAAAGTAATGAAAGTTTAAAACTCGAAAGGAAATCATGGATCATTGCCGTCATAATCAATTCTACCTATTCGTTTTTCTACCACTCTAACGTTTTTGAGACATTGCAGTTTGCATGTTAACGTTATTAGATGAAAAAATGCCAAACGTTTTCCATGCAGTACGTGCTGACGTCGTCAGGTGGACGTGGTGAAGCTTCCTGTTACGTCGTGTTTACAACCAGGACGACGTCGAGAATACTATTGGGGCTAAAAATTACTCATTCTCTTTGTCTACAAAGAAAAATATTTTTGTGAGGACACGTCATCGAGGAAGTTGCTGTTGTGTTTGCGTAAACTCCTCAATGGACCTTGTACCGCCACGCCGCGCCACTGGCATTCCTGTCGTGTTTCCTGATTTTCGACTAGGCCTAAAGCAAGATAAGGATATGTCTTCGAGAATAAAGAAATGAATAAATTGTAGCCATTGGAGTATTCCTCACGCTGTTCTGGCGCCTCACAAGACGTGATGGAGAACCTTTAGATGATTTGTTCGACTGCACATGGCAACTTAAAAGGCGGAGAGCTTTAGGCTGATTTTGACTAAAAAAATGTAAATCGTCCATTATATCAACCTTCTCTATTAGTATTGCTGAGAAGCGTTTAGCTTAAAGAAAAAGAACAGTCTTGAGTTTAGCATGTGTGATTTGCTTCCAGGGAAATAAAATTGAGGTACATTGCTACCGGTATCAGCCTTGTAGCATTTTTTAAGCTCACTATTATGTGGGCAAAACGCCAGCTTATTGCTCTAAAAACTCCAACTGCGTGGGAGTGGCTCTCACTGGTTCTAATCGTTCTTGCCAAAGCCACCGCACACGCGGTAATAATTTACTACTAATTCAGCAGAAACAAAGTTTTTAGCGAGCGAGAACGCACAATTAAATGCTCAAGCAATAAACTTGTTGAGATAATAAACTGAATATTTGTTTAAAAAGCTGGCACGCATTTACCATGGTGAATGGTGATATTTGACTGTGGTTCTTAAATCAATTGGCGAAAACTTGAAGAAATACAAATAAGGAAAGAAAAATCCTTGGAGATTAACCCTACAAAGGACGGGTTTCACGGAGGTCTTCCCTTGGTGAATAGAATGGCCTGACATTAGCCAGAGTTAAAGAAGTTCGGCTTCCCAAATGGTACAGTGGCCAGTAAATGGTCAAAACGAGATAAAAAAATAATAAATAAAGCAAGATGCTTTTCGGCATATGATAAGTTGTCTACGGAAACGTACGGCAATTTTTTTTTAGTTTCTATGTCTTTTAAGTCTAATCGTACGTTAGTAATAACTCTAAGGCTTGCCGAACTGCGCCGGATCGACACGAAGGCGGGCCAGCCTAGTTAGCAGGCTGACTTGTGTCTCGTAATTTTTTTCTACGATCGTGACAAACAATTGAGACAAACTTTGGGCTTTTCCGGCAGCCGAATTTCGTTACACCTATTTTTCTTTTCAATTTCATCTTGACTGTATCTTACAACCGCGATAATATCTTGACAGAACGAGTCAGCGCGGCAATATAAGGTGATCTTAATCTGAACAGAATATTAAACACTTTAGTATTGCACCAATTTGTGAATCGGATCGTGTCTGAAATATTCACTTTTCAGTTTCCTTTTGTTTTTAAGTTTCTAGTGAAAGATTTAAATAGAATTCACAACCAGTCGACAACTTCAAAAAGTAAAAGAGAAAACATATTCCGAGAAATAATGTCATCTTGTAAACTCAAGATTCGAGGAGTTATATAAGAAGGAAGTGAAATGGTAATATTTCGATTTTACCATGCCACTTTCATCTTATAACTCTAATCTTACGACAATATAACTCTAATCCCACGACATTATTTTTTTAGAAATGTTTTCTATTTTGAACAGAATATAACTTACAACTTCACAACTGTTTAAGTATTTTAGTTTACCTCAATGTGTCTGTTGGATGGAGTCTAATAATTGGCGTAAAAAATCAGGAAAAGCGTTTTTATCTATTAAAGTAAATGGTTTTAACCTTGGGAGAATGGTGACATGTTTGTGGAAGTTGATCGTCCAGGTTAGTGTAGTCTTGAGAAAGACTGTTGATGGAAGTGAGTGACGTTTCGAAAGCCTTAGCGGCGGTCATCTTCAGAGTTCAAAAGAAAGATGACCGCTGCTAAGGCTGTCGAAACGTCAGTCATTTCCACCAACAGTCTTTCTCAAGACTACACTAACCTAGACGTTTTTATCTGGTCTCCTTCTCACTTCTTGACAATGATAAAGTCTAATGTGACAGCATTTTCACTCAGATTTTGTGCGCAGAAAGATGAAATAAATTGCAACAGTTTTTATCCCATTTTCAAAGTCCTCCCCGGATAACCTATTGATGGTTTGCAACCGATCCACTGAAATTTAAAAGACAATGATGAGGTAGCCATGTTTGTTGGGTGGGACCTGGGTACGAGATTCCACCAGTGAACTCAAATAAGACTGGAACGCTAGCTCGACCAGAAAATTTGAAGCCAAGATGGCGGAAATTGAAGCCTGTCTTGTAGGTATGATCCAGGCCCCTGCGCGGAAATTCCGT
>JBAHVQ010000233.1:814964-828393 GCA_036872915.1 Nanipora kamurai | reverse complement strand
TTGCCGCCATCTTGGCTTCACTCAATAATGTGCAAAATCATTGCAGCTAGCGTTCCAGTCTTATTTGAGTTCACTGGATTCCACCCACATACAAAAAATATGTCAATGAGATTCTTTTGTTAAAGTTGCACCAACATGGCCGCCATGACGTCACGCGCAAACCATCAGTAGCTGGCAAAAACTAAACAAGTGTTGCACCTGGATCAACTTTAAAAGAAATCCTACGCTCATGCAATAAAAAGCTCGCTTGCGTTGAATGTCAGGTAATAGCGAAGCCAAAAATCGCGGTCGAACAAGAAGTGGGAGGAAGAATTTTTAAACTCTGTACCAGAGAACTACCCAAAGGTCATCCAAGGTAACATTAAAAATTGTAGTATATTTAATAATGTCGGGAACATATTCGGTACCTAAACCTTTATATGAAAATTTTTATTTTTCTTACAAGACATAATCCACTTTTTTTAATGTAAAACTCGGTGTGTCCAACCTACGGTAACATTTTGCTCAGTGAAATTTCTACTGTTGCCTTGTGAGAAATATTTAATTAAAGCCCAGTATAAAACACGGCGTAATGAAGTTTTGTTCTGACGTTGCCATGTATTCATCACAACATTTTCAGAGAGTCTATTTACATAATTGCCTAAGCCGAGATCTATTAATTAATAAGAAAGCGAGCTGAAACAGTTACAAATTAGAAGAGAAGGTAGAAAAGAGACGATGAGAATAAATACGATTATGGACAAAACTAAGTGACATGAGATCTGAATCATAGAATTAGAAAGTAAAAGTTTGACTGGAATTAAAGTGGGAAAAGTAGTGCCGAAGGAAACCGAACATAATGGGACTTGATAATCAGGAAATATGCCGAATTCCCATCACCATTGTAACCATGGTAGCAATGTTTCAAATTTCCGATACTTCTTCAACAGTTAAACATAAAGGTTTATAATTATTTTTAAGGTAGAAATCTCGAAGATGAAAACCGTACCAACCAAAGCATATAAAGACGGTGGAAGTGACTGACGTTTCGACAGCCTTAGCGGCGATCACCTTCATATATGCTATTTTCCCAAATTTGTTTCCGAATTTTGTCGCGTTAAATGACATTTTTTTGTCGCATGGGCTACTGGCTGGCACAAATTGGTAATTTATTGAATGTACAAAAGGAAGCGTCCATTCCCCTACGGGATAACAATCTAAAGCTGTATTGACAACGACATGTCTTTCCGAGTCAGTGGCTGCACAGCCAGGTACGCACAGCTTTCGAACTAGCCCGAAGTTTCGAACGGTCTAATATTTTACTCCTCTACAGGGTGTCTCAAAAAACTCCAAACGCTACAATTCGCATAACATCCACTGCAATTAGCATTGCAATGCCTGTGCAACTTATAATGCTACTGGGATTTGAAAATACGTTCGGATTTTCCTTGTAATTAGAATAACCACACAAAGCGAGTTGATCCCTAATCGACATCCCTAAGCATGAATTGAGTTTACGCACCCTTGGGGTCAATTAGTACTGAATTATGTTAATTTCATAAATATCTGATCTCAAAGGGTTTGCAGTTTTTTTGAGACAGCCTGTAGTATAAACACATCCATATATTTATTAAATGTTGTTCGGTGGCGGAATTAGGACCTCACAAGAATAGGTTTCCCAGGAGGGAAAAAGCCTCCCTGGGGGCACGCAAACGTTCCCATTGTGGCCAATTCCCAAAGACTGAGCAACATGAATAATTTACCAAGTAAACAGACGTCCTTCAACTAAAATGAAAAAAAAACCCAAAAAAACAACAAAACATTAACACCAAAACTGAACTATGACGTAAAACTCCAGTGTTCCTATCGCCCACCGAGAACTTCTTAAGAACGAACCAATTGATAAAGTCAGTTGCCATAACTGCACGTTTCCACGGAAACAACGGAATCCCTGGGTTCCGACATCGTTATTTCATAAAGCAAAATGACGTTGGTTTGGTATTCCTGCTGGTAAATCATGAAACAAAGAAGTTGTCCGCATTCTTTTGGTATCCTACCGCGTCCTATTCGTCACTTTTATTGCGAGTCGTTCACCTGTAACATGACGATGGTAGCGACATCAATCCCCAACAACTGTTCGGTGTCATTATCGCGTTAACTCCCCTGAGTGCTTTATGTGTAGAACGCAGAGGCGGGCAGTCTAATGCCGTCACTCATAAGACAATTGCACCTATAAATTGATTAGGAATCGGAATGAGTCATTCATTGCAAACTGAACGACTAATGGACGAAGGGAACAGCGTATCACCAGAGTTGTCGGGAAAGAATTGTGCTAAAGACGAAGAAAGCCCGAGTTACGGCTGGCTCGGGTGCAGACCACGTAGCTTACAGTCTTGTTTATCTACGAGATGGATTCTCTTCTTCTGTTGCCTGCTAGTTTTTACACAAGGTTTTATTGTGACAGGACTTTCTGGCGTAGTGATCACGTCGATCGAGAAGAGATACTTCTTACGCAGCAGCCAAGTTGGCAGCATCTTCGCGTGCTATGACATAGGGAATACAATCTTGACTCTGGTGGTTAGCTATTTCGGTCATCGTCACAAACCAAAGTGGCTTGGTCTCGGATCCATTGTTCTAGGCTTCGGTTGTTTGATCTTCGCTTTACCTCAGATATTGGTCGGCGCGTATGAACCTGCCGTAGCTGTAACTACCGACATGTGTCAAAACAATCTAACATTGCTCGCCGCGTCGAACGATCGCGAGGCGAATTGCAAGAGCTCTGAGTGGTATCATTTACTAGTTTTTGTAGTAGGACAATTACTAATAGGAGCCGGTGCGTCTCCTGTTTATAATGTTGGTTCAGCATACTTGGACGAGAATGCTTCGCACAAGAATTCCGGTGTTTACTTGGGAATTTATTATGCCGTATCGACTCTTGGTCCCGGACTTGGCTTCCTTCTCGGCGGATATTTTCTGACAATTTACGTCGATATATCACTGGTATGGTTAAAAGAAAGCTATAACAGGGATAACTATACAGGGATATTGCTTTTACGAAATGCGTTGAAGATTGTCCAAATACAGTCAGACTAAGGATTAAACTGGGAAAGAGTGCTTCAATTTACATGATACGACTGTCGTATACGATTGCACAATCGCCTCTTATAATTCGCTCGCAAATGTTGCAATGTGTCCTTCACGCTCTCGTCAGTTAATCGTATCCATCAGGATGAACAATCGTATACGACAATCGCATCGTGTAAATTGGCCTTTTGTAGCGAAGTTGCTATGTGGTAGCTGATATACACGTACTGCTCCTTTTTGTGTGAGCGTTCCAAGAGTGCTCCCGCTGTGTAGATTTATGAAATGTTGCCAGAAGCTATATAATATAGGACGTGGCATGGCTATCAAACTCCAATGAATTTTATGAGTGAAGACAAGGGTGTAGGGAGGGCATAGAGAGGCTGCATGTCTCTGGTGTGGTCCAGGCAGGGACTGACTGACAACATTTTGACCCTCTTGCAGACAAAAGGAAAAGTTGTGCCCTCCTAACATAAAGTTAATGCCATGAATTGACTAACATCTCCAGTGAGGCAGGTAACTTAAGATGTTTGATTAAAATGAGCATAAGTGTGTAATGCTAGCAAATTTTAAAGTTTATTTCAAGTTTATTTTAACAATGCCATTCTGGCTCTCTGTCTGCATCCAATAGCCCAAAGGCTTCATCTGCCTTTTGGTCTATCATTGGTACAAATGCTGTTAAGGACCATGGGAGTTAGAGACCTTAAACTAATGATTATTAAATTTTGCATGCTGCAGACCTTGTGGGGACTTGGTACTTCCCTGCTCAAGAAATAAGGTTACACCAGTCTAGTGAACCAATAACATCAAACTTGAACTTTTCTCGTGCCTTTGGGTTGCGAGGTTCATGTGGAATCAAGTTTTCAATGTATGTTTTCTTTGAAATTGAGAATAAAACAAAATGAGAGTGAGATTCTAAGACTTAAATTCTAACACTTATTAGGGTGTCTGAAAGCCTGATAAAATCTGAGTCTGATGCCTGCAGGCATAAGAATTAACTATGTCATTTGTTACAATTATTACTATAATACTGCCACTGAGGTACTTTGAGTCTCCAGCCTGTTCTTTCACAAAAATGAGGAGACATTTGATAAAGTTTTCTTCAACTGGAAAACCTTTAAAATTATTTTCATACTCCTAGTTGTCACCTGCTGACATAACCACACAAACAGTCATCATTAATTTCTTGTTCACTCAAGGCTATGTAAAACTTGTTTTGTTCCCTTATCATTCCTATAGCCAGACGGTATTACACTGAAGCAAGATGACAACAGCTGGATTGGAGCATGGTGGCTGGGTTACCTTTTTGGAGGGATTTGTGCTCTGCTATCCAGCATTCCACTCCTTGGTTTCCCAAGAGAAATACCTTATGTGAAATCCCTAAATGACCAGAAAAGGAAAGCACAAGACTCAGTTCTGGATGAAGAAAAACCTCATAACACCAGCCATTTCTTGCCTGCTTTAAAATCACTATTTACCAACAAGGTTTTTCTTTTCACCACAATAGCTGGAACAGCTGAAGGGTTTGCTGTGGCAGGTACCTCAACATTCTTCCCAAAATTCTTGGAATCACAATTTCATCTGAGTTCTAGCAATGCAAGTTTCCGTGCAGGAGTAGTAATTGTCCCTGGTGGATTTTTGGGAATGCTTCTGGGAGGCTTCCTGATCCGCAAATTTCAATGGACATGTCATCAGTGTCTTAGAGCTTGCACTATCATTGCTTTTGTGGCAGTATTTCCAATTCTAATTTTTTTGGTCCATTGCCCAAATGAGAATATAGCTGGAGTGACAACACCATATTTTAACAGGTATATAATTGGTGTTACATGAATTGGTACCAAGTAAAATTAGGTACTGATGATAATGGCTGCCAAAAAGGGTGATTTCCAGTAATATTACTAATTCATATAATGTTGCGTGTAAATACCAATAAGCTCAAATCCAAATTAAATTAACAAAGTATTCCATTTATTTACAGAGTCTCAAATAAAATCTATAAAATGGGATGTCTCTGCTCCCCCTAAGTTAGTTTTTGATTCATCTATCCATGTAAAAAGTTCATACAACATTTAGATTGAGGAAAATTATAGTTGTGAATTTCATTTTTGGAGAAACTGAATGAAATAATTCCAGCTGATAAGCAATGAATAATTATGTTTTTATGTTTTATAATTATGTTAATAGTTTTTTCAAGGACTGTACCATGGGTACTACAGTACGGCACTGTAGTACTGTATTTACAGTACTGTAGTATGATACTGGTGAAAAATTATACAGTGAAAAATGTATTTTTATTACTACAAACTTCCAGTGGCTCAGTGATTATTATTTTTACCATTTAATGCATTAAATTGTTCCAATACACCTAAACTGGAGCTGGGGTACTTTTTTGAATGCCTTCTAATAAGAGGTAATCAAAACACAAAGGGGCACTTATCAGTAAATAAAAATGGGAGGAACATCTCAAATATGATGATAGTCATGATTTTTGTTTTTGGTTGTTTTCTTCATGTAGAACAACATATTTGTCGCTTGATGCCTGTAGCACAAACCAGAACTGCAGCTGCAAACAAAGCAACTATGTTCCAGTGTGTACAAAAGAAGATCATACAACATATTTCTCACCCTGTTATGCAGGATGCAAGAACAAAACAGAGCAAGGTGGTGAAGTGGTAAAGTTAACTCTTGTCTAAAGTTGATGAACATAATTACTGTCCAAGATATGCTAAAAGTAAAGCAGGGTTAGTTCGGTTGATGTATTACAGGATGTCATTGAGGGTTTTGCTTCCCAATAAAGGACTCAGCCAAGATTTTGCAAGGACTGAGTGCAAAGCTGCAGTAGACTGTATACACCACTAGCTTCACCCCTGCTCAGGCTCAAATTCATGCTGCATAATGAAAGAGGCACATTGCAATAGGTCAAATTTATTGGGGGGGATTGATACTTGTGTAGAATTTTTTATTAATTGCAAGAGAGATTTTATGATCAGATGATGTAAAAACTCTTTGGGGATACACAAAATCTTTGCACTGTGTTAAAGTCCAATAAACTCTTCAGTGCCCTGGCACCTCTTTCTGGGTCTGGTTTGCCGTAGGTTGATTAGGCCCATTCCAGGTTAATAATTGCTTTATTGTGTATTTGATTTTGTTCACATTTAAGACTAGTTCAGAAGTAAAAACAAGAATAAATTAATTTAATTTTCATGTATCATCTGCAGAAGTGGATTAAATTACTAATTGAGAGATTAATAATAAATGAATGCAAAATCACAGCCTTGCATTAAATTTTTACTATTAAAGACCTGAATTCCTGTAGAGAATGATGAAATAGTCTAAACTATGCTAATGCCAGTAAGTTGTTAAACTCAAGACAAAAAATAATTTCTAGTGCCTGCCATTTATAACTAGAGTGAACCAGAATTCGTTGATATATGCCTATTATATAAACATTGTGACAAGCTGCAAAATATTGTCCCCCAGGCAACTTGCATGTTAGTGCTATCCACATATGTCAAGATTAGAACCCTTGCCTGCAAGGCCCTTTGACCATGCTTTGTGCTGCAGCCAAGGGGACTAGAAACTCAAAAAAGGCCCTTTACTGCCAGTATAATCTATGACTACAGTTACACAAAATTGGCTCAGAAATACCATGGACCCCTAATTCATCTGACTTTGTAAAGCAAATCTCCGGTTTTCTGTCAATGATGCTCTACCTTAGCTTCCAAGCCATGACTATAGAAGGATTTACCTTACTCACTTTGCACTAGAATGTCCTGCATAGTACGGTAATATGTACCCCACAAGGACATGCTGCAACTTTTAAAAGGAATTATGTTTTACCGTTGCTTTTACAGAACTGTAATCTAGTGTAACTTTTGTTTACTTTAATTTATTCAAGGTATACACAAACTGTAGTTGCTTACCTCCTAATATCACAGTGGCATATGATGGAGGATGTGTTGAAACCTGCAATTCCATTGTCTACTTCCTGACTGTCATGTTCGTGTTAATTGGCTTTACATTTGTTAACAACATCCCTGCCCTTACTGCAACTCTAAGGTGGGTAGAAAAAAAAGTGGAAAGTTCTTTAGCCTTTCTGTTATCTCCTTAACTCATTAAAGTAAAGTGAAGTTCCTTTATTTATACTGGATAACCGTATCAGCTAAACTATGCTGTTATCCGTAGAGGTCCAGTAAGGGCCATCCCTCATGGGTCCAGTGTTACTACAGGAGGAAACCAGAGTACCTGGACAAAACCTGCAATGTTTGGTAGAGTTAAACTGGACAATACTCCTCTCAACATGTGGCCAAGGTAACTTTAATCAGAAAACTGCACACACAGCAGTCTCACAGCAGTGAGAGGCATGTGCACTACCACTGTGCTACCAACACCTGATAGGGGCACTTTATTATTTAAATACTGTGGCTATCACTGGATTATTTTACTCTGGGTAATGCCTGACAATTTTACTCATCACAGGAATGAGCATTAAAAGGTTAATTTCACTATGATGTAGTATTTCTCTTTATCAAGTTCTGGCTTTTCAAGCTGGATGTTGTAACCAGCTTCCAATTCTAGTTGAAATTTAGAAGTGGTAGTATTTAATATTTGTAAGCAATGGGGTTTGGAAGATTCTTGGCACTTCTTAGAGTTTGTTACAAGAGTTTGTTACAACCAATAATTTTCTGGCCCATTTTTAATTTATTCTAATTCCATTTACCTTTATACAGCACAGTAAAACTCAACTAACTGTAAATATTAATAGCTAGTCAAAACATGTAAGCTGAGCCTAATTTCCAAACTACTTGTTGATACCCACCAGAGGTGAAATAATCAATATGGCAGATTCAGATTGGGGGAAAAAAACTATTTAACCCTTTAACATCCAGGGTCATCCTTGTTACAAGTAAAAATGTCTGGTGTTAATCAAAGTACAAAAACTAAGTGCTCCCTTGCCCCTCAACTTGTTACATGTACATATTAGCTACATCACATGACCAACTGACATTCTATGTCTAATAATTTTTTGATCATTAATTTATAGTTTTGAATATAAGGCATTTTGTTCATTTTGAGATTAGATGCAATCATTGACAAACTAAGCTAAAAATGCAATCTTCTTATAAAAACCAAGGCTTAGACAATGGTTTTCCATATGGCCATGACTGAGGACACATTCAAAATGCTATAGTAAAAATCATTGAAAACCATATTGTTTTCAAATTGTCCGTGATCAACGCCATTCCAGTAATTAAAATCATTGATTAGAGTAGAGTGCTGTGTAGGCAGTTTTCAATGACTTGTAGAAAACCAAAAGGATTGGGAAACCGCTGGAACTTAGATTACAAAAACTGATGTTTTGACCAAGGCCCTCTGTCAGAGTCTTTCATTCCAATAAGGCCTTCACTTGAAACGTCAGTAATTCTAGATCTAGTTTCCCAACCCTTTAGACTTAAAATCACTGTCTGGCCTTTTTCATAACAAGATGTTTAACTTTTGTTGATTTTTTTTTCAATGCAGGTGTGTACCAAAAAGCCAGGGATCATTTGCACTTGGTGTGCAGCAAATTATAACTAGGATTTTAGCATTTATTCCTGCCCCTATTATATATGGTGCACTTCTGGATTCTATTTGCATCCTGTCTGAAACTGATCCTTGTGAAGAAGATGTAAACAGGAATTGCTTGGAATACAAAAATAAGGATTTAAGGTACTGATACATTCACAAACAAGTAAAGGTTAAATTATTTGTAGTAGCTTGTAGCTTACTTGGTGGAGAATTAACCATAGTATCAATGGTTGTTGGTGGAATGGCCTAAAGCTAGCCCAGAGTATCAAAGGTTGTGGGTTTGATAAACTACTGGTGCATGCAAATGAAGAGTTTGTTGTTCAAAGCCTCAAAACCTTATCGATTTGTTAGAGAAGTTCTGAATAAAAATTTGAATAAAATTTGCTAATGGTTATCTGAGTGAAAGAAGTAGTGAATGGCACCATCCATGCTTTGAATAAAATGTCATCATTAAAATAGGCATTTTACTCTATAAGAAGTTATGCAGGCTATCAACAAGTACAGGGGAATATTACACATTCACACTTGAATAATGGAAATGGAGACTATACTAAGTAGAAGTAAATTTTGAGCATCAGAATTACAGATTTTAAGACCTAACTGGGCCACTCAGTTGTGAATAATACAACTGTTACATGTTGTGCAATAAATGAGCTACTTGCAACAGAATTTGGAGCTCATTTGGCAGAGCACTGCACTAGATTTGCAGGGTTGTGGGTTTGATTTCCAGCCAGTGACCCAAGGGTTGCAATTTTTGCAATTAGTTCCAGTTGGGTCATAAAATGTGTCAATTGTGATGCACAGCTGATTGGAATAGTTAACCCTTCAACTCTTAATTATACATACAGTATCTGTACAATGTAATGTGCAGTATCAAAACTGAATGCATACAATTTCCATTAGATTTTCCATAGGATCTTGAATAGATTGCATAGTTTGTAATTTCTTTTCAAGAATCTTGGAACTTAAGAGTTAATATGGTATACTGTACTGATGCCTTTTTCTTACCATTTAGTTGTCATGTTACTTTGTACTATTTGCCTGATACTCACTAGTGATTAAACCCAGAACAATGAAGACTCACATTCCCTAATCAGTAGATTATTATTTTTCTTTTCTAGTTATGTGTTTTTAGCTGCTACAATGATCTGCAAACTTATTTCAGTTTCATTCTTTGCTCTGGCCTGGCTAGTCTATAAACCACCCAAGGCCAAAATGGAAAGCCAGCTTGACTTGGTCTATAGTAACAATGGGCTTGGGACTAATGGTTCTGTAAACAATACAAAGACAGAATCTACTGCACTGTAAACAACAAAGAATAATGCAGGGGTTATTTAATGATGCCAGGATATTTTTACTTGAAGGAAGAAATTTGTACATTGGAGTTCAATTGCATTTATAGTGACCCAAAATATACCCTCTTTTTTGCCAGTTTTATCTATCAAACTATTTGGTTTTGTATTTGGTACCTATATAGTATTTTTCACTTAATCCTGTGCCATGAACTTTCTTGTAAAATGATTTGTTTCTAATACAGCTCTATGAACTAATCCTGTTTTCCCATAATCCTGTATATGCACACAATCATAATAACATTAACACTTACTCACACAAAGGGCATACATAACCCATTTAGATTGGGGGTGTCATGCTTGATTTGTCCAAATATTCTGCTTTTCTAGAAATTACCCACATCATATTTTGAACTTATCCTACTGTACCAGGCCAATTGTTTCCCAAATTGAATGTCACATTTCTCCATTTCCCCCCCAGCTCATACAGTGGTATTAAACAACAGGACTGTGGACTTTAGAGCCATTTCCCATATAGGAACTTTTTTATTTCATACATCTATGCATAATAATTTGCTAATTCTCTTTTAAAAACTAATTAGCAATGTTAAAAATCTTAACAGGACAAACAAGACAAAAATTTACATGGTAATAAGATAATGGTTGCTTGTTAACCCATCAAGGGGTAAAGGTGTACTTCTACATTTTACTCTAACACCAGGGTCTGGTTGTATAAAAAGGTAATTAACTATAATCATGATTAGTGCTTAGGTTTAGCCAATCAGGAACAGAGGATAGGAATTTAAGTACATTTTAATCACCTGATGGCTGACTTAATCATGGATAAGAATTTTACACAACCAGGCCTAGAAGATTTTACCCTGGGCATTAAAAGGTTGATTAGTACAAAAATTACACCATTTGACTGCATGTTTATTCTTAAGGGTTAGCTTGAGCATGGGCAATGGGAGCATATGCACTTCAGTGCTTTCATTACATCCATTCTGTCCTTATGGTCCATTTTCAAACCATGCAGGCTTCAGGATTTCACTTGTCAAGGGGGGCACCCTAGATAGAGAAGGAGTTAAGGATGGTTTAAAAGCTCTCCTTAACTCTTTGCTGTCCCAATGGTTTGTCTTTGAACCATGCAGACCTTAGTATTTTATTCAACATGGGAAGATTCCTAGGTAGGGAAGCAGGTAATGACTGGTTTATCAAATATTTATTTTCTCCCTAAATTATTCTCTTTGGGTGTAAAATATCAATTAGAAATTGTCAAACAAAGTGCTGTATTTTGCTGTATTAAACAACACCACTTCAGAAAGCAATCAACAAATGTGGGCATTACATGGGATGAAGAAGTGACAATGCTATACTGAAAGTGGGCTGGGTATATGCCTTGACAATACATTGGTTGTAGACGTAATAGTTCTAATACGGGGCAGGGGACGTTATTGGGGTTCAAAGTCCAAGTGTGCCTTAAAAAGGCATGCCTTTTGAATAGGCAGGGACTTTGAAATCCCAGCAAAGTATTTAAAATGCCTTCTCGAAGAAAGGAATTTGCACATTCTCAAACTACTAGTAGTTCAGAAATATTTCAAATAATCAAAGTGCAAAGACTTTCAAATATTTCAAAACTACTAGTAGTTTGGAGCTTTTTCCAGTTTAAAAACACTAGTTAAACATTAATTTCTTTCCTTTTTGGGTTTCAGAAGATTGGTTTTCTACTATTGTATTTGTCAGGATAGGTATTCAGTTGGGGCACAAAAGAAAAGCTACACTGTAGGGCTCTTTTCTTCGCAACTTGTACATGAAACCGACGCTAACGCAAAAGAATACTCAACCAATCAATATTTCAAACCAATCTTCAAGCTTAGCCTGGCCAGCAAGGTCTAATATCATGGGCAAATCCTTGGAGGGTGGAATGGGGACATGGCTTTCCCAAGCATTACAAATACGAAGTTTAAATCCTACGAACGCTAAGTTCTCCTGTTGACTCGTTTCGCTCCTTTTTATTGCAATCCCAGCACCCGGAGTCAGATTTCATACATGATAAGTTCATTTAAAGACTATTGCTTGTACTTCATTGCATATCTCAGTGAGTCAAAACTGAAGCTTCTTGATTCATATTTATTTTCTCCAATTAAATTATTTATAGTGCAGAGAAATCTTACCAACATGTTCAATACCAAAATTGCTAGCTTCGGCTTTTGTGAATGCAAAGTGTTCTTTTTACACTAACTTAATGTATAAACACAACAACAAAGAAAATAAAAACCATATGAAGCATTAAAGATGTCGATATTTCTTAATTTCCTAGGGATTCAGGCTTAAAAACAAAAATATCTGATGTTTGCAAAAATGCTACACAAAGTTACTGAAATAGTTCGTTTACATATTTTAATACTTACAGCAGGGATTATTCTAAGCTGGATTTGTTGCCACTTCCTGGAATTGGAAAAAAAATTCTGGAGTTGTAAATGAAAATTACTGGAGTTGTCTGTTTTAACACTTTATTGCAGCTGCATCCTAAAACCAAAACTGTGACTATTTAGGATTATGTTGGCATACTTCGATACTTCCAGGGCCATTTTTGTGGGACCAAGACAAGACAATAAAAATGGTGTTGACTAAAAGGTATGGACGAGAGATTTCCAAGATGGCGACTGAAACAAATAATCGCACGAACTCGTAGAGTTTTTACTCTAGGGTGAGCGTTGGGGTAAGGGTTAGGTTTCTGACTTTCTGTTAAACATTTTATAAGAATGTGAAGTCTGGTCCTTAATTTACAAATTTGCCACCATTTTGCAACCTAACTCTCATCCATACCATTTAGACATGACCATGATAAAACTGATCAACAAAATAAGAACTGGCAATGACCCTATTATTCATACTTTCTTACTTCTTACTTCTTACTTACTGGGGTTGTAAATTTTCCTTAGAATAATCCCTGACTTACAGTTACACCCTTGAAGACAATTCTTCGACATTTTTACCATCATTCTCATTTGATGGATCTCTTAAGTAGTTTAGCTTTAAATCTTCCATAAACATGAGCTATAATATCAGTTTTTATGCTGAAGAAAATCGTCATTTCATTTTATCAAACATGGCCGCTACGAACTAAACCATTATTCTGCAACCAAACTACACTATCACGAAAAGCCCGCGAAATTACCTAAATGCCGCGGAAAAGCTAGTCTCACGACTTCGCAAACTATTTGTATTCGTATTATTTCAGTCCTGGAGACTAGTTCTTCGATATCTGTTTGTTAGACTAGAGAACAACAATAAGGTTGAATACACTTTCGATAATGCCTTGTTTATTGTTAGATGCAAGAGTAGTTCCCGCATAGTATTTCACGGTATTTGAGGGAATTTGATGGTACTGCAATACCTTTCGCAACTATACGAAACAGTGAACTCAAGTAAGACTGGAACGCTAGCTGCAATGATTTTGCACATTATTGAGTGAAGCCAAGATGGCGGCAATTGAAGCCTGTCTT
>JBAHVQ010000233.1:800477-814864 GCA_036872915.1 Nanipora kamurai | reverse complement strand
AATTCTTATCCCAGGTCAAAATCGTGTTTTTCGCCAAATTTTACTTGGGAAATTAAATCCCAAGGGAATTCTTATCCCAGGTCAAAATCGTGATTTGCGCCAAATTTTACTTGGGAAATTAAATCCCACGGGAATTCTTATCCCAGGTCAAAATCGTGTTTTTCGCCAAATTTTACTTGGGAAATTAAATCCCAAGGGGATTCTTATCCCAGGTCAAAAGCGCGATTTTCGCCAAATTTTGCTTGGGAAATTAAATCCCAAGGGAATTCTTATCCCAGGTCAAAATTATGAATTTCATTAAATTTTGAAAATTTTCCACTTTGTTGAAGATTGAGTGAACCAATGCCATTAATTTCGTTCAGTGGTTTCCGAGATCGTTTAGGTTGACTTTACTGAAAAAGAAGAGATTTCGGAAAGTGTCCGGACTTTAAGGTATATTTTTGAGGGGATTTTATAGAATTTTCTTGTCAAAATTTAGCGCTAAGTTGACTTCCACTAAATTTTACTTAGGAAATGAAATCCCAAAGTAATTCTTATGCCAGGTCAAAATCGTGATTTTTACCAAATTTTACTAGCCAAATTAAATTAAGAAAAAGATAGCTCTGCTGCCAGTTACCCTAGGCAGCTGGTAGGGTAATCCTTCTAGAGATAATATGGACCTCAGGATCTGCGACATCAACTTCGACGTCTTTCAAAATTTCATAATTTAAAGAAATCATGGTTAATTGAGCACCGTTACTGACACTATTCGCTTGTTTTATGAATTTTAAAACACTACAGTTCTCCTGAATCGACTGTAGTTTCACATTCACATGCAGTTTCGTGTGACATTGAAGAATTTTTTCTTTGCAACCTAATTTTACAGCAGCTCATGCAATGTGACGTACGCAAAGTGTTATTTATATATCGTATAAATCTTAATATCTCAAGAACAAAGCGAGATTTGTAAAAAGTGTAAAAGATGTTGCGTTATAATTTCAAGAGTTCTTTCGCGGGTAAGTCAAACTTAATTTTCATTCCATAAACACTTTAAGGTCTCTAATGGCTAAATGACCTCGACGAGAAGGATGTCCGGTGAGGGTTAGAGTTGGGATAGATGTACTGGTTCGTCATGCCTTAACGTCACCTTAAACCTACACTGACCCGTATCCTAACATCGGTCGCCATCTTGCAATCTCATTTCCGTTATTGGCGGCCCCTTTGCATACGTGCCAACCATTTCCAAGCGATCGCTGCCATGTGTAAAACCGCGAAGCATCCAGTTTTTCATACGAATAGTAGGACTGCTAACTTTAAATTCCATACGATTTCGGTGATTTCTAACAATTAATTTCTCATATTTAGACCAAAGGATTAAGCTTTGGTTTTTCATACAACCTCGGCGATCATTTCGATCATCGGCATGTAGTTTTCGTTTGAATACTACGTATGCTGTGCAATTAGTTTTGACAAGTGGGGTGCCCTCTACCAAGTCGAAGCACGCGATTTTAAAACAAATTACAATCCCTGTCACTTCAGTTACTTACGTGCAAGACTGTCGCGACCAAATATTCATTTCTCAGTGACTACAGTACTGACATGGAAAACTTCCTACATTTTAGTCAATGGAGACATGGTCTAGAAATTTAAAGTACCCGAACCTTCCGCAGCATACCGACATTACTTTGAGTCTCTTTTTAATATGGCATGGTTTGTGTGGTCGAAGATGTATTCTGGAACAGAAAGGACATTGAGTATCAATACGTTAATGGTCTATATCATGTGCGTTTGTAAACTTACAGATCTAGAGATTATTGAATATAAATAATGAAAAAGACGTCGGTCAATGCATTTTGGATTTTTGAATACATTTTGAAATGGATTTTCAAGTAAGTGAATTCATTTTCATCTCCTAATGGAATAGTATTCCTTCTGTTTGAGCAATAGTTACTAGGTGTTCATGGTATTACATTTTCATAGCAAAAAAGACATGTCCCGATGAAGGGTGCGGCGAAGACGGGTATAGATTGAGGTGTGGACAGTGGGCTCACCTGTCCTCTCTCCACGTATTTCAGGGGCAGTGGTGCTGCTCCCTTTGCAAGTAAGTCCCATTAAAGTAAGATTTGTTCTAATGGACTTCTTCACCAATTCCATTTCACATTTTTTTCCTACTTAGAACTGATCCTCAAATAGAATTATACTTGAACCAATTTCTAGAGTACAGAGTACTGAAAAGGAAGCGCTAGGAGTAAGTGCCTACGTCCACATCACGCTTCGTGTGTTACTCTTAGTCTTCGTAACTCATTACACGGGTGTATTTGATACAGGACAAATTGACTATATGTTAACCATTGGCTTCCTCGCAGATCCCTTAAGTCTGTCGGGTACACTGACTATATGTTAATCCTTGGCTTCCTTGTAGATTCCTTAAGTCTGTAAGGTACACAGAATGACAATCACGTTTCCTCGATATAGGTAAGTCAATAGACAAGCGTTTAAAAATCACACAATAACCATACTCATCGCATGTTCAATTTCCTCTTGTTTCGTTTCAAGATTTATGTGTTCGCCTATGTTTGTTTGTGTATGTAAATGTGACTTTGTTTTAAGAAAATAAAACTTTGAAAATTACACACACTCTCTCGTGTCTCTTACGTCTGTTTTACATATGTAGACCACGACATGCTTCAACCAAATAAAACGAGGCACAGTATTAAAACAAAACGATTGACTTGTTCTGAACCGATCCAAATTGTGGCCCACCAGTTACGTTTCTCCTGTTTTTCGTCAAACCTGTTTAAAAACACGCTTGTGCACACAATTTTAAAATTTACCAATTGTAAAGCAACGCTGTTATCCTTTTGACCAATACCCATGAATTTCCGCTCTACTTGATCCATTTTGCAGTCAACCTGCGCGCGCAGTGGTCTTTCAGGAACCCTGGTGACTAAACTCCAGGGTTTAGTTGTTCAAACACTGGATAGCTTAGCCGGTGGATAAGTCCCATCCACATGATCTATTTCCTATGCGTTGCGTACTTATCAGAGAAGAAATAGCGATTGAATAGTAATATCCATTCTTTGAACGATCATATCGCCGTTAATTTTTTGTTTAATAACTATTTAATGTGCAGAAAATATAGCCACTGGGTAAGACTTATCCACCGGATAAAGTTATACAGCCTTTGAACAACCGACCCCAGGGGTCAGAGCTGCTGGAAAAATGCTGACTCAGCGGTTCTACAAGTGCACTTTACCTACCATAATCTTACCTTGATATTTTATCCACAATATCTTTCAAAGACGGTCTCCAGTAGTATGCGCAGGGTGGACCTGAAAGATTATCCCCAAGCAAGTTTCCAAATCCTTTTCCCAAAATTCCAATCATGTTATTGCCAGACATGTTTCACACAACATCGCAGACTGCCTCCGAGTTAACACAACAGCAGCTGAGTGGCGAACTCATCTGGAAGGCTAGCCCCATATAATCCAGATCCTCCATTGCAGAGGATTGCAAGCTGCACCCGCCCACCAGCCAACTCTCATAATTCTCAGGTCTGGCCACGCCAAAGGCCGTCGTCATTGTGGACTTTAAAGTTGTTGATCGTCTTTTCCGTATTTCAAGTATCATCGCTTCCTCAGTTCAGAATGTCGATCCTCCGTCAAAGCATTCCGAAACTATCTTCGGACGATCAATAGAATGGACATTGGTTGGTCAGTTAGGTTCGTTAATGTTTTGAGTCTCACACATCCGGAATGCCTCACACATCCGGAATGCCTCACATTCGGAATGCCTCATACATTCGGAATGCTTCATACATTCGGAATGCCTCATACATTCGGAATGCCTCATACATTCGGAATGCCTCATACATTCGGAATGCCTCATACATCCGTAGACAAGTTGTTTGGCAGGTTAAGTTTATTTTCACATGGTAGGGAAAAAATATACCTAATGGGAATATTTTCTTAATTACTCTTCGGTATGATTAAATACTTTACTCTTATGTTTTCCAATTACAACGTATTTCAAATTCTTATACTAAAATAACAGCAAAATTCTTGCAAATGAGGTCATTTTTCCGAAAAGGATGTTCATTTTTTTTCTCGTTACTTAATCCGTGTAGTAACTGTCGTCTGGATAATTTCATTGATTCAAACGTCTATACATTTCTTTAACTTGATCAGCAAACAATTTGTTCAACAATGGGCGCTTCATTTTAAACGTCGGTGTTAGATATCCATTCTCAACTGTGTATGGCTCAGAGTGTAGGTGAATGGCTTTGGCCTACAATGAAAACCGAGTCCAACGTTCAGGGAACAATATTTCAAATGAATATCATTTATTAAAAACTGGAGCACTGGATAATGCATTACAGGAGTTTTGGTTGACTTAGCGGCCATTGGATCTTTTCGCTATGTCGGCCACAAGAGGTAAATCCAATATGGCGGATTTGTAAAGGCGAAAATTTGTCGCCTGCCACATGACCAAGCATGCAGCACGCTATGTCTTGTAATTCTATGCTTGCGCCCCTGAAGCGCCATCTTTTCCGGTACAGTCATTCATAAGAACGTGAGACTGTCGTAAGACAAATCAGTAGGGACCTTAAGGTCCCTTGCTTAAGGACCTTGCTTAAGCAAGGAAGAACGGTTACGGCGACAGTTGGGCGGTCGAAATTTTAGCATTTACAGTAAAACCATGAATTACTGAGATCCTTTTTCGGTTATTAATGTATGTCTATCGAGCTCCATAAAGTTTTAACTCCCTGGTTCCAGATTCAGTCACCAGGGACTGGTGCCGACTTTAGCATTTTACTCTGGCTAACGCTAGACCATTTTACTCATCAAATGGAAACCCTCTGTCATCAGGAAGTTGAGGAAGATTCAAAATCTTTCTCCTTAACTCCTTGGTGCCAGATTCAGTCAGCAGTGACTGATGGAGACTTTAGTATTTTACTTTGGCTAACCCCAGACGATTTTGCTCGTCAAACAAAAAAGCCTTTGTCACCAAGCAGTTAACGGTTCTGTGAAGATTCGCTGAGTGGAGCAGCCTTCACTCGATCTCAATCATCTAGATGTCGTCCAAAATACAAGAGATTGCTTTGAGTTACGTCCCATGCGGAATAACAACGGTACTGAGATTACTCTTGGGGGCAAGAGAAATTATTCACTCGCTTTATTTTAACTGATATTCTATTCCACGCGCGAAGGACGTCTTCGTTGACGTTCCCTTTGTGTTTGCATAAAGTGCTGTTCAAAGGGGCAATTTTTTCGTAGATTTTTCTCATCCTGAAGGATGAGATTGAGTGAATAACTTAAGTAACTACTGGACCACATTAGTTTTGCACCATTTAACGCTATATAAACTGGGAGGCAGGCAGCCACTCAAAAAAGTGAAGCCAAAAATGGTCAATTTGCTGGGTTTGTTGCTAGTTTCCCTCAGTCCCTCGCGTAGACACATTAAATTAGAACCAGTCCCTAACACAAACAATAACTCTAACCTTAAACAAAACCCGAAGCCTAGAACTAACTTTCTGGGCACAAAATACTTATTATGACTTCCAGAGGGGAAGTTCCACATCAAAGACAAGACTATTCAGTGGCGTTTGGACGACCAAATTTTTATCGCGAAGGGTCGAAAACTGAAAACCCATGTTGTTCAGTAACCCTCAGAAACCTCCCGTGTAAATTGTTCTGAGAGGACTAAACACTAACGACCAAACCCGCATGGGGGCCTGGGGAAACGACTAAAAGAGCTTCATGTCGGCCATTTTTGGCTCCGCTTTTTGATTGGCTCATGTCCAGAGTTTAGTGCTTTGCACAAACGGTTTAGTAAAAATGTAAGTCCCTCAATTCGATCACATTTGTCAGGAGGGTAATAATCGCAAGAAAAATCGTCCCTGTAAGTAGCCCTGAGGGTCTCTAATGTTGTGACAGCAATCAAGCAATAAATCAGAAATGCAGCCACATATGGAGGTCTTGGTATTCTATAGTTAGAGCGCAGCATTGTTTTTACCTGTTCAAATGATCTTAGTTCAGCCTTCTTAGCATATTTCGTCATTTCTTCGAGGATATACCTTTTCACTTCCTGAAAGAAAATAATACCTACTTATTGAACAGCAGTTTCGACTGGCGACGACTAACGACATCACATAAATGACATATAAAGACAGCGATTCCGCTAGCTCTGCTGTTGGCCAGTGCTCTTTACCGCTACAACTTATTCTTTTCGGTCCGGATTCATCTAAAACCGGTACACATTATAACGTATATCATAGGTAAGCGAAAAAATGTACCGGTCCAAGGCACCGGTAGCCTTCCGGCGTAAGACGAACTTTTACTGGAAAATTCCGGCATATACCGGTCTAGCAGAATCTCTGAAACCGGCTAAACAAATCAACCAATAAATACGAGGTAAGTTGGCTACCACGTTGGCCTAGCTGGGATACTGGTCTCGATAGATCATAACACACTAATAATCATAAAGACGTTATGACTATCTAAACTTTTAGTTCGTTTGATTTTCAGAGTTTCCCGATTTGCAATTAAACAGACTTTTGGATTATTCAAACTTTGCCATCATTCCGACTTTCAAATTATCCAGAGTTTACAATCACCCAGACGTACGGATTATCCAGACCTTTAAATCATCCGGACATTTTTCATTCAGGCTTGACGATTAATCAGATTTTACGATTATTCGAGGCCAGTTGTATTAAAACATGATCAACTTTAATGATGATTGGTAGTGATTTCAGCTAATCAGGATCAGACTATGAGAATTAGACCAGGTTTCAATGACGCAACGGACGATAAAAAAAGGATCTTCTTTCAGAGTTTTATCGGCGAATCTTTGTTGATGTCATTGTTTAAATTTTAGCTAATGAGCATAATTTTAAACTCGGCCAAGAAACGAACAAAAGTGAAAATAAGACATCTAAATGACCGTAAGTTTAATAGCAAGGCATTGGAAATGGGTTAAAGATACTGGAACAAAAGATAATCACATTTAAAAGGGTTTGTATTGCTGGGTGCCAAGAGTGATCAATCGACCATATAAACGCTTGTAAATGTACCGTTTTTGGAAAAGGAATTTCTCATCACATATTAAACTTTCCCATCTCACATTTTCTAAACATGATAGATTCCACTAGCTCAACAGATAAGTAACACGTTTTTGTTTCTGACTGTGTTAATTTTGTTGAAACAAAAATCGTTGGGTACTCTTGCCTAATGCTAATAAGGTAAATCAAGTAAACAAAGATTCGCCTATACAACTGGGCCAAGGGATTATTCGTCAGGTCCAATTTATAATAACGGATGAACAAACATACACCAACAAACGAACATTTTGAACTTAAAATAAGTCATCTCACCTCATTTTCACAAAGGTCACTGAGTTCTCCCGTAAATTTTTTCGCTAACTCTGGTTTCTCTGGAACAACGACAGCAACCACACAACTCTATATCAAACGTAATCAGGGAGCCATTTTAGGACTTGACGAAATTTGTGGTCAATGGTAAAACTTCGTTCACTGTAAACTAACCTCCGTGCCGATACCAGTGACAAAACACTGATGGACAGAAGGACACGCAGTGTAGACTTCTTCAACCTTTTCTGGTGCAATATATTCTCCCTGTAATGGATAACTCGTGTTTTTTAACAAAAAAATTAAGCAACGCAACATGTCTAATGGTTTTTTAACGTACCCTTGTAACACCACAAAGTAAGAAACGCTCATCGAACAAAAGAAATTTACCTTAATTTTCAAAATTGGAGAAGAAATGGTAAAAATGCATACAAAACCACAAAACAAGTAAAGAAACGAACCTGGGAAAGCTTGAAAATATTTTTTCTTCGATCGACAATTTTCAAAGTACCGTTCTGAAGAGGAAAAAATTGAAAGAAAAAGGATAAAAGAGCGAAGGGAAAGGTCTGGAGTGGGCCAGGCACGCCGCAAGCGAGGGAGGTTGGCAGCCAGGGAGACAGGAAAAGTGGGTGAGTGGTACAACAATTAATTAAATTTCGCATGATCCTCTAGTTTAACTCAGAAAAGCTTTCTGAGCTCCTGACGGGAATCGAACCCGCAACCTTCTGATCGCCGGTGAGATGACTTGCCGAGACTGACGTTACCAGTAAATATGTCAACTATGAGCCAGAACAAATAGCAACCCTCACTCCGCCATCTGTGTCCATGGAGCTCAAAGGTTAGAGCATCTCACTGGCGATCAGAAGGTTACGGGTTCGATTCCCGTCAGGGACTCGGGAAGCTTTTCTGAGTTAACAAGTTGAGGAGCATGCTCAATTTCATCTACATACACCAAGCTACCCCATGCCACACAGCATCGGCCACTACTGGTAGAATAGTGTTAAGAGGCGGCGAGTAAGGGTCAGCGGAAGATGCAGGGAGATTTCCTGGAAGTCTGACATATGAGGGAGGCAACGTATCAAGGAAGAAAAGTAGGGGAGAAAGGTAACAAAGTACAAGAGAGCACTGGAGGCGGGTAGTAGGGAGGGAGGAAGACAAGTAGTACGAAGCAATGGAGGGAGAAAGTGAGGAGGAGATTGAGGTTTGTAGCCAGGCAAGATGGAATGGAAACAGGAAGAGATGCCAAGGTAGAGGAGGGAGTTAAAACGATTAAAGGATAACTCACAGGTTGCCAGGTGCCAATATCCCCGGAGTGAAGCCAGCCATCTTCGTCAATAGCTTCTTTGGTTTTCTTTTCGTCGTATAAGTAACCTTTGAAGACGTTATGGCCTTTGAAGCAAATCTGAAATAATTTGAGACCGCTAGTAATTTTGATTTTGACATGTTGGGTTCCTCAAAGAAAAATTTATGACAAGTTAAAAGTTTTGGTAAGTCGGAGGTCATCACGCCTTGGGGACTGGGCAGAGATTTCACACAGTTTCAAGGTTGACTATCACCTGCATGGCGGATTTAGGGTAAAATACTACCTATATTTTAAAGTTTTTACCGTTTGTGGTAGCAGTGCATCGGGAGTTAAACCTCCAATCTCTATCTTCTTTGCGCCACTGTGAAGGGAGGGTTTGTGTTCAAAAATACCTTCTGCAAGTTTTTAAAATGACTTTAAAAACGACCCCACTTTATACGCTAATTGCCGAAGTTTTCTCAGTTCGATGTTTTCTAAGCCTGGAAAATTTGACGAGAAAAACAAGCGTGTCTTTATCTCAAAAGACACGTAATAGTTAAAATTTTCCTTTGTGTTCTCAGGGG
Organism: Nanipora kamurai; assembly: GCA_036872915.1. NCBI lineage: Eukaryota > Metazoa > Cnidaria > Anthozoa > Scleralcyonacea > Helioporidae > Nanipora > Nanipora kamurai. The sequence continues at coordinate 805,650 of JBAHVQ010000233.1, read as the reverse complement.
AAAAAGGAAAATCATAGCAGTGATGTGTCTGTAAATTTGATAAAAACACGCCCTGGCTAACGCCAGACGATTTTGCTCGTCAATGGAGAGACACTGCCGCGAAAGGTATAAGATCCAACAGGGACCAGTTGCGAAATATGCCACTCTAGGGCTTCTGGATGGGAATGGGTCCTTTACAGGACTGCATCACGTGGTACAAAATCCGCCATAGTGAATGGCAAACCACCCAAGGGTACATTCAATACCAAAGAAAATCATGCTTCAGTTATTGGAATTCTTTTGTTTTCCATCATCCTTAGATACCTTTGCCATGCAATATGGTGGATTTTGTACCACGTGACGCAATCCTACAAAGGGCCCATCCAGCCCGTGAATCTAGTGCAGTGCTCTGCCAACTGACTTTCGAAAGCAGTTGCCGAGAGCGTGGCCACAAGGCCACGCTCTTGACAATGGGCTACTCTGGTTATAGAAGTGGTATATGTATTTGGTAAAGGAAATTATTTAGTGCCAGAATGATATATTTTTTAAATACAGAACTCGTATTCGTGTCCAAACATTGATTAATTCACCCCGAATATAATGTATTTATCTCAATCTGGATGTTACCAAATTTCCTCTGCTTTAAATTTTGCCACTAATTTGAATTAATGGCTTTGGTTAAAGTTACAAACCGTATCTAAAATTTGTTTATGATATTTATAAAGGAAAACGATTAATTAGCGGTGAATTAAGGGTGTTAATGACTTTTATAATAAATGTTCTGCATGAACAGCGAAGAAAGTTAAAAGGCTGGTAGACTGCTGAATTTATGTAGAAAAAGTCTGACATGGACAAGCTTAGACACAGTTGAACATTTCCTATTCATTACTGAAGTCAACAAAGAAAGTAACAATAAACAAACTAAGACTACAGACACTGTCATTTTAAAACACGCAGCGATTCTGGGCGTCAGATGATCGGCTATTGCCAGGGCCATTATTTTGATATTCTGCCCTGTGGGCACTACCCTACGAGGTTGAAGAACTCTGAGGTAAACTATAGACCACTGAACAGAAAACTGGATCACGTGAGGGTCACTAAATACACTCCCTCCGTACAGAATGGAACGTTGTTCTTGAGCGGTAATTGCACTTGCCGGGGTAAAGAGTCGTAACAAGTGAACGACAGAGACAAATAGTTCAGTAAATTATTGAACACATCGTTACCTCGCCTGATCCGTCTTTCGCAAAGTAATCCATTTCTGGAACGTCGACAACCTTTATTATGTTGCAAGCCAATGGGGGTCCAACATGTCCTGAAATATTCACAGAGCTTACGTACGCTTCCACTTCAATAATCAAATTAACAAAAAAACTAATAACTTATTCATGTTGGAAAGAAAAAAGAAGTTAACTCTTTAACGCTCAATTTTGTTCTCTTTTGTTCTTTGTTCTCTCTTACAAGGTATTTCCAGTGATGTGAAATAGTTTTTGTCGCTATGCGAGGATTCTGGGCTTAACCCTTGAATGCCCAATGTCCAAGAACACCCAGAACGGAAGACCAAACCGAACAGCAAAACAAAAACAAAGAGAAAACAAAGAACAAAAGGAAATAAATTCAGGTGTTAAAGAGTCAAATATTTCTAACCCAAAGAAAAACACTAGCTTTTTTTAAAGCAAAGAAGTTTATTTAACCCTTCAATGCTCAGAATTCGATATATCCGACGCATGGAGCAAAAAAAAAGCACGAATGAATGAACAAAGCAAAACAAAGAGAGAACAAATAAAAGAAAAAAAAACAAGTGTGGAAAGTTAATTGTGCAGCACGTTCCCCTCAGTTTTGTTTGACATACCTATGGTTGGATCACCCATCAGTTGTAACGTTGCCGCAGCCGTCGTCTCTGTTTGACCATAGCCTTCAAGAACCTGAAATGGTTTTGGAACAAAACGCACGTGATGTAGGTTGCTGTATTTCACGTGATTATTTTTCTTTTAGCTCGTGTAAGCTATCGCACGTATCATCTCACGGCTGAACTTTTATACTGGGGCAGAGTCCAGCCACGAGGCTTCGAGCGACAGTTCATCGGACAAAGGCGATGACACATACCACTTGTGTTTAATTTACATTTTATTGGTAGTATCAAATATATTTCATTATTTGATAACTGTCTCCTGTTGTTCTATTATGCGAAGTGCATAACAGATAAACACCACCCCAGTTGGCAACTGAGGGAAAAAAAATGATTTCCGAGCCTAGACAAAGATCAATCACGCAACCTTTTGATAACCGGCAAGACGGTCCAACCATTGAGCTACCGAGACTCAAATGGTGAGCTAAGGTGCAGGTTCGTCATACGCGCTGCCTATATGGAAACCATGATATGAATATACGATAATGTTAATGACTTCGGATCGTTTGTTCAAAGCCTGGATAGCTTATCCGGTGGATAAGTCTAAGTTCAGTGATTCAATACTTATATAGCGCTTACTCGCTGCGACTTACTCGCCGGATAAGCTATATTGCGGATAAGTTGTAGCGAGTCCGATAAGTGGTAGCAGGCATGAAACAACCGGGCCCAGACTGTTAAGCAGAAATGTGTGCAAGTGGACAAAGACAACAGATAGATGACGAGCCTGGTGGAAACGTCAAGCTGGGCATCTCAAGGATGCTGGTTCGATTACCGTTTGGAACACATAGAAATAATTTTTCTGAGGAAACGAGCAAAACAAACGCTCACATGTGGTCACAAGTAACACCAAGCTCCCACAACATTCAGATCATATCCTTTTACCGGCCATTCCTATTTCTACATTAATGACAAAACGTTGGCACGTTATCAATTTGCCCTAGAAACGAAATAGACATGTCAACGTTGAAATCAGAGGGCTTTGAAGTCCACGAGTTTAAAGAAGATCCCCCGAAGTAGTTCGTCTTTTTTTTCCCAAAATGTGGAGATTTTAAATAAAAGTTCTGTCGAAAAAAACACTAGAATCAAAGGTCTCAAGATTTTGTTTACAAGATCTCGGAGGCCTTCGTGAAAATGCTTGACACCTTTCTATGATACATTGCTACCCCTTGTGGAGGAGGGAGTCACTTTTCAGCTGTTCTGAATCGTATAAAGTATAGAGGATTTGGGCATCACTAGAAGCCTTGACCGTGTGTTTTTACTAGTCCTCATCTTCAGAACAATAATTCATGTAGTTTAAATGCAAACATTTAGGTAATACCAGTATATTAAGGTTAAAATCATCACTCAACGACAGTCACCACCTCACTAATACCGAACAACATGCCAACTGATCTGTCTACGTTCTTAAGGCAGCTTTCGAGGAGACGGTAGTGTTAATCCAAACTCACAAAACATCCAAACGAAGAGCGAAGGAACTTCATGACTCTGTCCGAGAGTGGAGCTGACCCACTTATAACAAATCGAATGCGACCACCAAGACTTTCCTGAACAAAAAAGTACGCTCGGATGAGAATGTGACCAACACAGACGAAAGCAAATAGAAAAGTACAGAAACATTAGCGTAGACATTGGTTTCCCAAGCGGGTATTCTGTCCATCTATCGCACAAATAAAATAAGTAAAAAATGGACTTTTTCACGCCGTGCAAACGGACTGACCACCAGAGGTATGTTACTAATATAAAAATGTTTTGTGTTGCATCTAGAGATCTTATTAGTCCATTTCACCTTCGTAACGACTTTTGTTTAACAAGTTTTAGGAACATATGAAACTAGAGTTTGATATTTGTGATTCTGTGATTTAATAGCTCCAGTGACAAATCCTCTTGCACGGCATGTAAACGGTCTACTGAGAGAAAACTGTAAAGCCCGAGTGAAGGAAGAAGAAAGAAATAAAAAAGGAAAAAACAGCAAAGAGAAAGAACGAAAGACAAAGAAAGAAAAGAAGAACCTGCCCTGAAGGCCTTAAGGTGAGACATCAAAACCCCACATCGTTTTGCTGGCGCTTAGCGCTATTAATTCTGAGAAAGTTCAGAGAAACTGCTTCTTATATTGCCCACCCAGTTGTAAGAGGCTGGTTACATCCCAAGGACAGAACCACATGTCAGTTCTAAAACTCACTTGAATTTTTCGGAATACCACATAATCCCAAATACTGTCATTTCGTACGATGTTCCTATAGAATATTTAAAAAATAATTGGTAAAGGAGGGATAGCCGGGATAAATAGGTACCCATTACGATAAAGTAAGTGTAGGGTAGGTATTGCCGAACAAAAAAAACTAAGCTAGAAAACTTATTGGATTAGTTTTTCACTAATCCATTCCTTCAATGAGTAATTTTCACAAATTTCACTTTCTTGAAATATTGTCGTCGTGTTATACCATTCAGCATTTCACGCAATAGTCATGCGAGATTCACGCAATAGTCACGCGAGATTCACGCAATGTTTCTAAGAGCGAAACTCAAGAACGAAAATACATATCGAACGACCAAGAATGTCATTCGTCGTCTTTTTGAGTACCTTTTCAAAGAAATCATAAATATTTTGACCTTATGGTTGAGCTAGTTACAATAATTCTCTAAACTAACCTGTTCAATTCGCTTTCTTTAAACGATAATGCCAAGTTGAAAAGGAACTTCTTCAGTGAACTTTTCTCCAAATCTGACATAACCTATGCAATCCAAGAAGAATAAATGACCAAATAAACCAAATCATTTCTTCAAGCAGTAAAAATAGCGGAGTTTTCCAGACCATGCAAACGTATTTATTACCCAACTTTCTGTCGGAATCAAAACAACCGAAGTGTGAGGTCTGAGAAATTCTGGAAACACCGTCATTGAAAAATAGTTTCCCAAAGCTTTTCCAATTACTTTATTGCGTGAAATTTTCGTGACACGGTAATTTCGCGATTTTAAAAAAATATTAAAAAATTTAATTTAATTTAAATTTAATTTAATGTGTCGCGAACACAGAATGAGGCGAAAATGACATTTACACAAATGACTCATGAGATCCTTGAATAGTACGGGAAATACATGGCATAATTTTTCTTCACAGGCCTTTGGTACTTTTCACATTAAATGGAGAAGAATAATATATTTCATATTGACTTTCGGTACGCAAGTCAAGACCAAATAGAACATAACTAGTATTATCATTCACTTTATAGTATTCTCAAATCTGATTGGTTAATTTACCTGCAAATAACTGCGTGCAAATATCGA
>JBAHVQ010000233.1:781736-800377 GCA_036872915.1 Nanipora kamurai | reverse complement strand
CAGCGAAGTCTCTAAAACTTTGCTTCCACAACCAATTTGTTCTTCTTTGTGCTTTTCTTCGCATTTCCAGACCCCGAGATCGATTATTTTGATGTATTCGTTTGTTGGCCGAGTATGTGCGATCACTGGGTCGAATAATGTTTTTGCAGTCACATAGAACACCACAGGACCCAGCGTAGAACAACACTTCAATATATACCATATATATAGTATACCAGTATAATATGTTGTACTATCAGGCCTATTAATTGAGAGAGTTAAACACTAAACTATTTGAAATCTGTGATTCTGGCATACTATACCTCAGCAAATACTAATACTTTCTTTGTCTGGCCAAAGGGCTTTGGAAGTACCAGTGTTCCACGAAATGATGGAATGTCCTAAATGTATTGGAAGTGAGTGTTAGTTATGTAATGTATGTAACACATACTTCATGATTACAACAGGTAGCATGCTTTAAGCAGAAACTGAAAATAAAAAAAAGATAAAGGAAACCACCAGAAAAAACATTTCTCAGTGGGACATACTTTAACTCTTTCCTGGTGGTATCTTACCCTTTGATAAGTAAAGTCATCTGCCCTTAGCCAGAGTAAAATAATAAAAAGTCTGAGACCAAGGGAAAAGAGTTAGACAGTTAAGTTCAGAAGTTAAGTGATGTCCCACAATGTATTCTCCAAGACTTCTGCATGTTCATTAACATAACTGTCATCCCAAAGCTTCCCCTTGAGAACTTAGTATTGGCAGGATGGGATACAATTTGCTGCTGGGGTGACAAAATCTTTACAGGTTGCTTACATCATCTCACATGTCAAAGTTTGTCAGGTGACACATATAATAGTGTACCACTTTCCAACTCAGCAGTCTGGCAGTTTTGTATTGCCATAAGTGTACTCAATTGACTGGCACCATCTTGGTGAGTCATCTGACGAGTTCTAATGAGTAATACTACATAAAAACATTCAGAATTATCTTCCAATGGGAAACTTGAGAAAGATGTGCAAACTTAGTTGAATTTTCAGATTACCAACAAGTGTTTTTAGCTTTCAAACTGTTGTTAATATTGCTAAATTTGCTGTTCACCCTACTTTGGTCCCATGTTCCTGTTCCATCTCATGAAACACATCTTGCATGTGATTGGTTGAGGAGGGCTTTTTCCAAGATGGCAGACTTTTGAGGACATTTTCCAAGGGTTCGATTGCAGTCCAGTTATACAGAGATCAATGGACATAGGGATAGACCAACTACATCAATACCACAATGCATCACTTTACAAACATAATGTAATGTTTTATGCTAATGTTGAGCAGGTTGTTGAGTCAATGAATTGAAAATGGAATTGTTGTCCAAGCCAAAATGAAATACAGTACACAACAACAGCTGGTTGTTAGAAGTCCTTTATAGGATGGCAACTCATCAGCAACTGCTATCAATGACACTGCACACACTATATATACAATTACACACATCAGCTAAACAATTACGACCACAAACTTATAACAACAGCAAACTACATACAAGCCCCTGTGGTGCTGCACACTACAATAGTGTCAACTTTTACCTTCGCGAATCTTCTCAAAACGGTTGATCGCTCAGAAGTCAGAACAAAGAGCACTAAATACCAAATGTAACAGAGGCTATGCATGTATTGAAATTTCTGCTCAGACTAGATAAAATCACCGTAACTTGATCCGAATGAGTAATAGTGATTGATTACAGTGAATGACATGATGAATTGTTGATCGAGTCATTCAAAGTTAGCGTTAGCTTGAAGCATAGGTCGCTTAATCAGCGCATTCGTATCCCAACCTACTTTGTCCAGTCCTTGACATTTCATGCACATTGTCACTGTTTCCTTCTCTTCTTCGAACGAGTAAGCTTTGAGAACAGCCAAGGCTTCTTCGAAAGTGTGCAATGGAACCGTATGGTTGTGCAGAAAATAAACATAGTCTTTCGGCGCTTCTGTTACTTCCAGTTTCTTTCTAGCAGTTTTCGCTTTCTCTCGACAAAATGCTATTTGTCTGGGAGCCTGTAAACAACGTAAAATACTAGACGTTCTTTGCATCACCGAAGTTGCCATTTTGAAATTTAACCAGAAAAATTTTCCCGGTAGAAGATTTCGGCTCACTTTTTTCCACGCGGAAAATTAGTCGCTGTACTGATAGAAGCACTCGAAGAACGAAGTTTGATATGGCATCGTAAAATTAACGTTTGTCTTTTGTTTAATCCATATATTATGGCAAAGTACACCTTTCTTGGGAAACAGGACCGGCTGGATTTATATACAGATGACTATTTGCGATCGGGTAACATAATTTTACCTCAAACTGTGCAAAATTGATGAGATTTGTTGTCGGCTTGCAGTTGACTCTAAATTACTATAGTCTAAAATATTTTCGTGTTCTTTTTATTTTTCGTATGAACTGTCTCTAGGGAGTGAACCACCGAATTCAGGTACAAGCATACTCAGTCTAGTTTTAACAGTAATCGCATACGTCCTTGCTGTTTTAACCTTCCCTGTGTCACTTTTTTGTTGTGTGAAGGTAAGACGCCTCCAAACTTTCCTTCTTTTTTCTTCGTTTACTTGTAGTTTTTAAGCGTAGAACGTCTTCCAAACGCTGGTAATAAACTTTGTAAGTTATGGTGACTACTTTTTATTGAATTGAGCTGGACTTTTACGTAGTGAGGAGGCAAGAATATTGTACATTTGGATGTGCTTGTATTTACTGAAGGCTGTTCAAAGCCTACAATACCCAGAACACTTTTCCGATCGATATGAAACGGAAGAGACGAATTTGAGTTTTTCAAAAGGAAAAAAAAGGCAGAGGTGACTGCGCTTCGGAGGTCATGTCGATTATGGCAACCCAGCGTTGCAGTCTTTCGACTACAGGAATAGATTTAAATGCGCTTATCCTTCAACGAAGGGAAGCCGGTAGTACTTCGTCACAAGTCGTATTTATACCATTAAAACTGGTCGTGATACTTTATTGTGGGATATGCTGTGACGTCATAACGCATGTCATTTAAAGTTTTTTTTTTTTGCAAATGAGGGTTTTTCCTTGGCAGAATAAAATCATAAAATCATCAGGCATTGGCCAGTATAAACACTGTATTTGACATTTCACATTTATTCAAAATTGAATATTCAAATATAAATTTGCATTAAACTGCAGGTAGCAACAACTACTGTAATTGAGTCAAGTAGTGATGAAAATATAAACAAAATAATAATTACAATCATTGGAGCTAAAAGCTCAGGTCTCCTCTTGGGATAAAAAGGGTAATTTGAGATACAGGTGCAAAATATAGTGAACAAATGTAAATAAACCTTCAAATGTACCTCTCATCCTAACTGGAAGGATCCCTACCAGCATTGACAGTATAGGAGTGAGAAAACTAGTAAATTTACTTAAGTGCAATAGCAGTTTGATGCCAAAATGAGAGATTAACTGGCTAGATGACTTCAGGTTCAATGTTGTAGTCAATTTTTATGGATTATAGTTACAAATACCCACTAAGAGATGGTGAATGACCTTGGATTTTGAATCTGACCCTTTTCTCCATAGATTATTCAAGATTATGAAAGAGCAGTTGTCTTCAGGTTGGGTCGTCTTCAGCCTCTAAAAGAACCAGGTAAGTTTAGTGTCTTCAAAATGATTTTGGGCATGTAATCTTACTTGAATTCTATGAATTTTTATCCCAACTCAAATACGTAGATAATGCAGAGGTTAAGCAAAAAGAGTTTATACTGTACCTACTGGTACTTGATTTCTTTTTCTATTTATTTTTATTTGTTTATTTATTTATTTATTTATTTATTTATTTATTTATCTGTTTATGACATATTTACCAAGGATAGACATTTAAATATATGTAATACTGTTGTCAATATGTGTCCTCTCTATACATAAGATAATTCTAGCACCTATGTAACATGAACTTATTTACAATATCTAAAAACAATCACTTAAAATTATGCAGGGAAAACTAATATCTCTAATCAGATAAAATGTGAGTCTAATAACTTCTTAAAAATTTTAAAATCCTGCTCCACCCTTATTATAATCAGAAGATCATGATAAATCTTTGTGGCAGCATATCTAAATGACTGTCTCACAGTTTAACTTTTTTTAATTTATATAGATTACTTTATATATAAGTATAGATTACTTTCCTGTGCTCTGTTTGTGCTTGTTAATCTCAAAGTATCCTTTAAAATTGCTATGTAGTTCAGGAGTAATGTACACATATGAGAATGTTGTTATAACTATGTTTAGGGTCCACAGAGGATGTCACATAGGAGGGGAACTGTAGGGTCAGATTTTGCAAACAAAGCCACAAGGGGCAATTTCCCCTGGGGAAATTTCAAGTTTCATTTACAGTATCTGAATTAGCTGAAGATGTTCTAATGCTTAACTCAAAATTCAGTTCAGATTATATTTTTATGTCTAAAATAGTAAACTGGTGAAAGAAATTTTAAAATTTCTGTTAAATGTTTTTTAGACTGGCAAATTACAAAATGGCTAAATTATCCTCCCAACCACTCCCCATGACAGAGTCCCTATCATTCGATTCCTTCTGAGCAGAGATAATTTTGTGTTTAGAAAAAGCCCTTCACCAAAGTAAAATCAATATTAAGTATAAGCACTGTTACAGATATTTTTATTAACACTGCCATAAATCTGATTATGTGTTGATTGTCAGGTGTGATTCTTGTTTTACCTTGTATTGACAAATGGGACAGAGTGGATATGCGGGTGAAGGCATTCAATGTGCCACCTCAAAAGGTAGAGTTTATTTTAGTCATTTGGTAATCATTTTATCATAATCAACAAGTGCTCCAGCTGACAGATATGCATGTGCCCCCCTCAAGTCTGGTTAGTAAAATATCAAATATGCCAAAAAATGTTCCAAAGAAACTTGATGGTTTCGTTAAAAGAAACTTTTATAGGAACTACTTTTGACTAATTTGTTGTCATGCATTACTATGCCACACTTATTCATGATGGTATCCATGGTAATAAACCATCATGATCATTTCTGCTAGCTGAAAGATTATGTAATTTACAAATAGAAATCATTTTGCAACAAGTTAATATGGATATAAGACAACCACTTTGTCTACATTTGGTAATAATTGTAATGCTTTCAACCTGAAACCTCAATATTTCAATAAAAATGTGACCCTCTAGCTCACAGAAACAGATCTTTTGAATAAAAATTTAATAGCTGCTCTTTTTAACAATTGACAAGTATGAAAACTATACAGAGTTCTTGTGAAGTTTTGGTTCAGGCCGGGACTATCTTAATGGGAAGTTACCAAACATAGGCCAAAAGATATTTAAGCATCCTAAGGTTGATATGTGGAAATTTAAAATAAAATTTTACTTAATTATTAAATTGTGAATATACATTATCCCAGCTACAAAACTAATATTCAATTGGAATTAAGATTAGGTGTCATTTAACAAGTCCCGTAAGTTGCATTTAGGTTCTACTACAAATATTGGATTTATTACCATTAAAATATTGCATTTATTTCTCAATTAATTTGTGAAGTTAATTTAGGGTTTACAATAAATTAGCTAGCTTTTTTTTTCAAGATTGTCACCAAGGATCAAGCTGCTGTATTGGTTGGGGCTGATATACAGTTTATGATAAAAGATCCTATTGCATCCAAGGGAGTAATCCAGGACCTTAACCACTCACTGCGTGTCTTGGCTCAAACTACATTAGTGAACACCATGATGTCTCAAAAATTGGTTGAAATACAAAGTGATAAGAAATTTATTGGAATCCGTGCTCAGGTTCAAATCTAAAATCTTTCTATAATTCCTATTTTTTATCACTCTAGCGTAATTATATTTTCTCAAAGGTACAATATTACAGTGGCCATGCCAGAAAGATTAGACAAGATTTACCTCATTTGACTTATTTTGCCATTTTCCTTTCCAAACATCAGGATCAACTCAACAAAGCAACCAGATCATGGGGTGTTCAAATCCACCGGATAGAAATGTATGTATTTTTTCTCTGTTCATGTAACTTTGTCATCTCAAAGGTACTGTAGCCTCTTAGAATTTTATTTGGGGAAACACCAGACAACCCAGACTATTTTATTCTGCTGAGGGAAATATCTAGCAGTTAAAGATTTACATCACCATTGATTTCTCCTGACCCGTTTTGTTAAATTCATGTCTAACAAAGGTAAGGGGAGTTTCTCTTCTGTTATTAAGTAAACCTAACATACAGTATCTCAGTGAGCCAAAAAGAAGTTAGTAACTGACGTGGGGATCCTCCAAGGGCTGAAAAAGTTGAAAAGAAATTGTTTAAATTTCCATGTACTTTAGGTGGGTTTGAAATGTTTCTGGTTGGATGAAATAACCAATGACAACCTTATCTTTTCATCCATCTACCTGGTATGATCTAGCCTCAAACTTGCTGCTCACAAACTTGCAAAATGCAAGTGAACTTTTAGCTTTAGCAAGTTAAAGAACATTTCACTTGCTAAATTTTGCAAGGATGGACTTCACTCAGGTAAATTGAACAACTGAAAGTTTCAGAAATGTGACTTTTCATGGCATGTTATATATTGCCTGAGCCCCTGCCACTTGAAGAACTGTACAAGCTGTTCATTGTGGTCAGCAGTTTCATTTAGAAATATCCATGAAATTGATGTGCAGATATTGATAAATTCTTCAAGGTCACCAGAGCACTGGGTTTTTTTCAAAAAATTATGAAGAAAATTGCCAGTTTCTTTTTTCTGGTGACTTTGTACTTTTTGCTAGCAAGAGTGAAATCTATGAGCACATGTTTGCTACTAGTCTAAAAAGTTAAGGTTATGACCTCTGGGTATAATATTGCATAAAATTTAACTTTAAACTGCCTGTGTAGCTACTTCAGTTTTTGCTTAAATAGATGTACAGGTACATGGTTCTGTGAAATTGTGTAACTTCTAATAAAGTTGTGTAATTATTGATACTGTCTATATCTTGTATACCTCAAACAAATTTGTTCCATGCAATGATTTGCTAGGCATACCCAGTAAGACATGCCTAAAAGATTACCATATACCCTTACCTATGCTCTGTTCTCATTGCAGTTCTGAACCACAAGTCATATGTCCTCCTCCTGAATTTAACCCAGACATCTCATCCATTTTTAAAGGCTCTGATAATCCAATAAATACTCTTCTCCAAGGTAAGAAAAAAAGATAAAGATAGATAAAGATAAGATAAATAATTTATTTAATGACGTATCACAGAGGAGCTGATTAAGCTCGTAAAAACGCGAACGTCAACTAATAGTAATATAACCTATATAAAAATAATAAATATAGTCCTAGATTATCACCGAAGATATATACAAATTATCTTAAAAACATATAAGTATATAATGAAAAAAGGAAAATTAATATCGCAATATATTAGTTTCCAGGGTTAGTTAAAATTTGACTTGACTGTGGCAAAATTGATATCATTACTGTTTGTGAGCAAGATGAATTGTAGAGATTGCGGTCCTTTACTTCCATTTATTCACTGACTGTGTTTTTTAATTGTTGATGTACTTGGTCAGTCAAAGCAAGTCACTATTTTGATGGGGAAATTTGACATAAATTATGTGTATGTCAATTATGTGAATTGAATTTTCACATTGCCTTGAAGCAAGCAATTCAAATGGCTACACTTTGAAGGTTATTCTTGAGCTGCCAGACAAATCAAGGCTCAGAAATTTTTCTGAGCAATGTAGCTCAAGGGACATTTTAAAAATGTTTCTCAAATATTTCAAAAAGTTGAAAAAATGTTTTTTTTCCACCATGTATTCCTTTTTATTCCATTCATATTCCATTCATATTCCTTTCTTATTCCATTCTTATTCCATTCTTATCCCATTCTTGTCCCACTCTTCCTTTTCTATCCACTATTGATTTCATTTTTATTCTATCTATCATTAGTTATGCAAGGGGCTACTGGAATGATGCCACATACATTATCACAACCCGAAGCCCAATTACGGCAAACGAAACTAGGTTCTGGGCAAGCCAGCGGTCATTACTCCGTAGGTCCAGACCCTTCTGAACTTGTAGTTCTGTTTAATCATGTCACAGACGAAAGACTCGTTCAAGATGTTGGATGTGTGTACCAGTTTGACATCAGTGAAGGAGGAGGCACTTGGCACCTGGACTTGAAAAACGGGCGCGGATCTGCGGGCAGCGGACCGCCAACTTGGTGCATCCCTGATTCTGTTATTTCACTTTCCTTAGAAGACCTACAAGCCCTCTTTTCTGGTGAAATTTCGCCTTTCAATGCCTACATGCAGGGAAGGGTAACAATTGAGGGGGATGTACGCTTGGCAATGAAGTTACAGAATGTTGTTGATCGAATGAAACAACCGCGAACGAGCAAAACTGCGCATGTCCGAGATGACGTCATGATCGTATGAGACTATTGGGCGTGTGGATTAGAAGAGCATAAATGAAGAAAAGAACAATTTTTCAGGAATTAAAGCTGGACTTTAGATTTCGCAGGAAAGAGGATAGATTTTGCTGAATGTTTGCAAGGAAAACTGCCAGTTCGTGCCCTTTTCAGAAGTGCATGTTTCGGTCTTAATCGGTTCACGTTGACTTTCGTATTGAACTTATTTATTTGAGTCAAGGCTGATTTCTAGTCTGGTTTTTTTCTGTGTGTTTTGTACAGGATATTCAGTGCGCGTAAACAAATGAGTTTCTGAAACTGTACCTTCAAAGATAGTGACTCCACGTGTTTGAGGAAGTTGGATGGTTGTCTTTTAATTTTGATGTTGAGAGAGTAAGCAAGACGTACTGAATGACAAAACAGAATCTGTAAATAAAACATGAGAAACAGTAGGAGAGGATAGATGACCAGAAAACAAAGGAATTGGAGTGGTCACAAGCAGCTTGCGAACTGTCTTAGAAACTGAAGTTTAATTCAGTTATAATTGTATATACAGCATCTAGCTACATTTTTTCCCCGCCAAACTTTCGTCCCATTGACTTGGACCTTCGTAAGAGCATCGAATGTAAGAAAAAGGGAAAGAAAACTTCAGTAGACTAAAGAAAACGTACAAAGAATTACAATAAAATTAAGTTTAATTAATATTGTCGGACGCCGAAGATTGGTATCAAGCATCTGGCTGCAGGGGTTCCGGCCGGTATTGGTGCCGCGCCGGTTAGTTTACGTTTATCGTGAACTTTACGTTCGACGTAACGTAAAATTTACTTTCAGCGAGTAGCCAACAACACTAATGCTTGAGTTTTCAACCTTTTTTTTCGACGTCGCGACATTAGGTGATATATTTTAAAATTTTTTTTAACTGTGCCTGCTTAGCTGTCATTTTGGCTACTCAAGTTGGGTCAATTATCAGGCTGGGATGCGATTGCTACATAATATTAACGGTGTCCAAGGACTATAATGTTAGTAAGCGTAATCAAAGATCAGAAAAACCCACCAAATGGTCGCGGAGAACCTGCCCCGTCGCTCCCTGTAATTTTAAGATTTTGAGTTTCTCATTCAGAGACTTGGGGGCTGATTGCGTGAGACCGGCACAAACACAGACCAGAAGCTACTTGTATAAAAAGGTGATTAAGTTTAATCATGATTAGTGCTTAATTTTAGCCAATCAGGATCCGGGCCTGGTTGTTCAAAGGACAGTTACCGCTAATCCTGGGTTAAAATTTAATCGGCTCCTTTGTTGGACATGTTCCGTTTGACAACTTTAGTTAAAACTTTCTAGGACAAAACCTTTCTATAAATATATATGTGAACCAAAAACTTTTAAACAATCATTCCTACATTAACAGTCTTTCGTCCACAAAGTTTTCACTAATCCTGGATTAAAGTAAATTGAACAACCGGGCCCAGAGGATAAGAATTTAATTATGTTTTAATCACCCGACGGTTGACTTAATCATGATTAAGAGTTTTACACAAGTGGGCCGGGGACACTAGCGAAAACTTTCTTCAGTGTTTACATGAGACTGGAATCAACGTAAAGGCACTAGATTCTTGCTGATATTTTGGACCCTATTCAGTGTTTCCGTTCCAGTTTTTAATGATATTCGTGCTTTCACGAAGAACATTTCGCACTGGTCCGAGTTCGTATCGGTCTGAATTCATTTGTGTGGCCCAAGACACGGAATGGGTCAGACAGATTCGACGTGATTTTTCGAACCGCTCTCATGTAAACTAAAATAAGGGTTTATTTGGAGGCTGAAGTCAAATCGTGCCGGTCTGACTTAGTACCGATCTCCTGTAATCAGCCCCTTACCTTTCCTTCCGTTTCTTCAATTACAATAGAGAGCATGTGAAAGCAGCAACGCCGACGCCGATAAACTAAATGATTACCATTCTAAGGCCTTGAAACGAACTGCACATGCTTAACTCAAGATGCGCTTTCTGGTGGTAAACGCTTCCAAGCAATTCTACCTGGTCAGTAAACGTATTCTTGCTAAAGACGTCGTGCAAACGTGAAAATGTTCATCTTCACGTCTTGTCCGGAGCCAGGGCAACGCGAAGAATACTCAAGGAGCCACAACTTATTCACTTCGTTTGTGTTGAAAGGTAAATCTTCCGGCCGGTTTACACCATCAAAGTTTCTTTGATCAAAGTATAGTTTGACCGAAGTGTGTGATAATTAAGGTAAACGCCTTTCGAAGACAAGGACTCCCTTGGCTTTGAAATACTTTGATTAAATACTTTCGTCGAAGACTTCAACTTGATCAAAGAAACTTTGACAGCGCAAAACGACCGTGCCTTTCTTTATGTTGGCCTTGTATTTTTGTAAACTCCCTAAAAAATCCCCGGCCGTCAGAAACACATTCACTAGTCATTGATTTTTATCTTCTAATGGCAGTTTAGCTCAAGGGCGACGCAGGTGTTCCCGCGTGCTGATAGTTGCATGAAAGAAGACAAGTCCATAATCTGGACCAAGAGAACTGGCCTGCCCCGTGGGAGGAGGTATCAAACCACATCCCTGGGTATTTTATGGCAAACTGGACGTTTTTGGGTGGTCAGGTATATCAACTGATTAAATAAATCGCAGTTTCCATTTCAAATTGAGCTTATACGAACAACGATTTACATAGGTTTAAAATCATTTTTTTCTTTAATAACAGTTCACTTCCAAAAATGTCATGTTATTCAGTATAGTAACAATGTTGTTAACCAGTTTCGGATAAACGGTACAAGGATATAACAGGAGAAGTTGAACGACGTGTTGGCTGCGAAAATGTCAAGGAATTGACATAGTTTAGAATGGAAAATACCAACGTTCATAGGGAAAGCTCTTTGTCTGAGTGAAGCTCTAAACGCCAATGTTCTCTGTTCTTCGTTTTGGTACAATACTAATGATACTAATAATAATAACAACAATGATTTATTTGTAGGTTCACAAAGTGGTTCTTCGACTACAAAATTCTTACAAAGATACAGATTATATAATCTCGAACTATGTACAACAGAATAAAATTGAAATGTAATTAAAATTATACTTATATCACAATTAAAAATTAGCTTAAAAGAATGTTATATAAAGTTATGTAAGAGGCTATAAGTAAAAAGATGTTACTCTATTTAAAAGTGATTTTTTGTCTCTGCTGGGAACAAGTTTCTTTCATTAATATTATGTATTTTAGGTGAGAGTTCGTTAAATGACTCTGATGCACTGCTTTGAAATGTTCCTAACTCACTGAGCGGGATTTCCAGTCTAATTGAATTAATAAATATAAAATTTTGGAGTTTTGCAGTGTTAGCTGACCGGACAGAAAATCTTTTGCAGAATGGCTAATTAAACTGAAAGACAAAAAATGATTCAACAGAGCAACCAAAAAATGAAATTAAAATGGCGGGCGAAGGAATGAAAATCTCTGCCAGAAAAAAAAGCACTCGAAGAGTGAGAAGTCGAAGGGAGGAAACAAAGGTTTGAGCAGAGCGCTTCGTCTTCGCGTTTCGTTTCGAACAACTGTATACATCGGTGATTTCTTCTATGAATTTGTTCCAGCTTTATCTGCGATTTACAGGTTGACAGAAGGCCGATATGTTATTACAGATATTTAAAATCGCCATGAATTGAAAAAGAAACTATATGTACGGCCTTGACATACACGCTTACAATCGATTCAAGTAAGTTTTATGAATATGATCGTTGTCGTAGTCTAAATGAAAGAAACCGTTGAATTCAGTTTTAGATATGTCGACAGAGTCAGAAGGTTTCCGATGATTTTTAAGTCGTTGGTTACTAAGTTCTCTTGACAACCGTTGCACGACTGGGATATAACTTTGAAATTTAAGAGCGCCAGACGAAAATATTGCGAACTTTTTAGTCGTTTAAGCAGAATCAATACGGTGCTAATTCGGTGTTTTTCTCCAATGAAAGTAAATAGGTTTCGTGTTTCTGGCGCAGTCGACGTTTCTAAAGCGGGAGTTTCCGTCATTTTATTAAAGAATTCACTTAAGCTAACGAAATAATTAACTCCACTGTCTATTGAAGTAACTTTAAAGGCCCTGATGTAATATCAGTTTAGGTGTTTTGACTATTTTTCCGTGATTCTATCTGCGATTTTCCACGGCGATATTTCCGTGGTAAATCCGCTTTTTAATCTAAAGATAATTCGCTCCTTTTCCTTTTTGCTGTCTAACATGCCTTTTTGCGGTAATGGCAAGATTGTAACCTTCTAGTCGATCGTTCGGAATTGAATAATGTGAGCTGCATCCGTAAGACTTTACGAGTCAGTCTTTGGGGATGTTTTTTTAGGACTTTGAAGGGATATCGTCGACAGATAATTCATGTATACTTAAATTCGGACAGAGTTTTGCTTTTCCTTCTTAGAACACGCCTCCTAGGACACTTTCTCTCTTAGAACACGTCTCCAAGGGCTATATAACGTACCTTTTAAGTCTTTTTGACGGAGATTAAGCTCTTTTTTATGTACGTCTCCTAACTGCGCGGATTAGAAATTTTCTAATATTGGTAACTCGTCAATTTTTCCTCTATCAGCCTTGAACTAGCTTCATCCGTAGGTCTAATTAAAAGGATTTCTGACTCAATAATGGCCCAGTATCTGCTTGTAATCATTTTTTCTAGATACTTAGACATGAATGAAAATCTCAACGCAACTTCACGTTTGCAGAGAAATGGTTTAATTATACCTGAAGATAGTGCTTATGTATCAATGCAACGAGATATTTTGATAGCATACATAGAATCCAGCCTTCTCAGACAGGTGAAAAACAGCGAGTTCCTGAATTGCACTCATAACATGGTGCTGAGATAACATCTATCAATACATGAGATCCCTGTTAATGACCTGCGCCGACGGCCGCTTCCTTCCTTTAAAGCAAAATGTTTTGGACATTCCCTTTACTTTGCGGTGTCACTTTCCAATCATCAAAACGTAAGCGAAACAGTTTGATTTTTAAATTCCATTCGGTATTGAAATATTAAAATGTCTGCTAATTTGAACTTTATGCCACGTTAATTCAATAAAATTAGTCCTTTAGAATTTATCGACACTACAGCAGGGCTCTGATATTTGATCAAGACACGTCAAATACTTGTATATACTTATATATCTCTACTCGAATTACGGATTTCATTTGTCAAACACTAAATATTTCTTGGCATGTTTTGCCTTCCAGTCGTATTGGATGTTCTTTTTCACAACACTTCTTGAATGATACATATTGAAAGATTAAATATGTTTAGAAAATTTTACCTTATCTCGACGTATACACATGTCTATCTCTCGAGCGTTATATTTATGCCCATTTTATTAGATAATTTATGTCCAATATATTACTTCCTTATAAGCTGGGATAAATTAACATTTGAGAACCTCAATCGATTATTGCCTGCTTCAGTAATTTTATGGCGGAAACACTTCAGTCAAGGGGGGAATCGATTTGTCTTTTCCTGCAAATTCCCTTTGTATTCTTTCTATGCACTGTCATTACTGTCGGCCAAATAATGACAGTGGAATTAAGTAGTCGGAGATGAAGGCTGCACGAGAGCTTTCTGAATTACCGAATGCAATTGTCCGCAACAATCACTTAAAAAGTTGACATTTGTCGTTTCCATTAAAATGTGTATAAAGACGTCTTTGAGCCTTTATTTTTGTTTTGGGACACTAATTTTCTGCTAGTCAGCGATTTTCTCCCCAAATCTAACCTGTATTGTTGTATATAGCCTGTTCAAATATTCTCCTCGCTGACTGCGTTTCAGTAATTTACGATATCTTTGCCTAGCCTGCGAAGCACGTGATTTCGTGGAGCTGAGCAGAAAGGTGATGAGGCTAATCTCTCTAAACGCAGAATTGAAGTAAAGAAAAAAATCAGGAATAGATGCACGTTATCTATTCTGTAGCCCGAAAAGTAATTCAGAGTCAGTGACCAGAAGATAAAATTACTGATGAAATCATAGTATACTCAGCGTGAAACGTGTGTTAAAAGGTTACATTATTCACATTCGCTTCGTATTTGCTCAAGAGTTATCATATAAGCCTTTTAAGAAGCTCTTCGAGTCCAATTTCGTTCGGTTCCGGCGGTAGCGTAGTTGCATTTAAGTCAAAGTTCGATTGTTACCTGTCAAGAAAGCTTTCGTTCGAAACTTTTCTTCAACGTAGTATCTTTACAAAGTCATCGCGAGGTTGACATAGCTGCATCAGCATGGCCATAGATACTTGTACCGAAATGATACTCGCGTTGTTTCCTGAGCAGAGTAGCAAAATAAAAGTTTGATAAATCATTTACATTGAGATGTATTTAGTTGATGTACCAACGTATTTCGTTGTCTCAGAATAACATCTCTTTTTCTCCGGTTTGACATTTGCAGGGATTCGTAGAATCTTGTGTACAACGGACATTTTTTTCACGCCCTACGAATTGACGTACAACTGACTGCTTCTCAATGGTCAAGTCACTGACAGGTACATTCCAGACAAAAGTAGAAAGAAGTATCTATTTTCAGCACAAAGAAGTTGAGAATCGTGAACAACTAAAGAAACCTTTCTTTGCCTGTAAGACTTTAACGATATGTTTATGACCAAATAATTTGCTCTAGAATGCTCTACTTGAAATGGGATGATTTGACGCGTCCGTCTGGCTTCTGGGACAACCATAAGGCATAACAGGTAGACAAGGCGCCGTAAAATGTTGATGTAATCAAAACAATTTTCAGCGGCGTGACACATGAAGTAAACCGACTGCAAGAACCAGAAAAGAAACGCTCTGAACTTCCTTCGTAGAGCAGATAGTAAATTAGACAACAGGCTGCTGTTATGTTTTTTGGCGACAATGTAAAATAGAAAGGATGGCAACATGGAAGAAAGTTGAGGGCTTTTAATATCTCCATGCATTGTTAATGAGTATTTTTTATAATAACTTTAATGTTGACACATACCTGAATTTCCTTCACTAAGGAAACCGTTTCTTTGTGGAGCGACGCGTCTTCCTTCCCTACAGATAAAGAAAAAATAGAGTTTTGAGGAGAAGTTTTAACGTACATAAATGAACGTAAAATAGAAATATAGATGGAAGTATATAGGAATTCTTGAACCTCATTTTTGGTTGGCCAGCATAAATGCTCCCCGTTTTGTCAAGCTCTCTTCAACCAGGCACGTTTAATTTGCAAAGTAAAAAGTTAATATATGTGTAAATATGGGAAATAAGAAAAGAAGACAGCTTTGACTCGAGCTTTGCTAAATTCATTTACACACACTGACACTGTATAGTGTTTTATAAGTCGTTTGTTCACCAGGGATGCAGAGTTTCGACTGTGCGACTCTGCGCCTTGGAATTTGAGGGAGTTGCTTCGAAAGAAATGTTACATGAATTTAAGGGTGTCCTTGGGAGAATAGAGCCAAGCTGGTCAAATTTCATTGCTGAAATTCATCTCAGGGGTCTATCATAGTCTTGCAGAAAACCGATCCAGATCCATCGAATCCTTGTGGGGGCTGGCTGGAGGTCATTAGAGTCTTTGTTTTTGTGGTTTAATGATAATGACATACACATGGCATGAATTTACAGCGTTACGAAACGGCTCTTCTTGGCTAAAGGTCCAGATCTAGATGACTAGTAGAAAATCCTATTAACGGAAACCGAATTTTCAATAGATCTACGCGAAGTTGCAATTACAACCGGGAAGAAATATTTGGAAAGTATCAATTCTGGAGGCTTTCCAATGATCTGACGCTCAGCTGTGTGACAAATTCATGAGCAACGCGTTGTGAACGTCACTCAAGTTTAATGGCAAGGGCAGTGTTGCCCTGCGATTACGTACGGGAAGTACTTTCAAAATGAACACTTTGATATTGGCATTGTTTACGAACCTTTAGCCCGGAGTACTAAGGTACTCAGCGAAATATTTCCTTCAGTGGAAGGCATATTGCAAAGAACCGGACAGGTGATAACATTTAGCGCTTCTTAATATATTAAAATAATAAACTGTATTATACGAATATAATGTGGACGCGAAATTCAAGCTACAAAGAACGGTCTAGCGACACCATTTACTAAGAGGCATAACCAGAATACAGCGTGGCTGGGCCGGGGTTGCCAGTGGTTGGTTTGAGTTAAACTGGCAAGAGCAGTGAAACTGGTCGTGGGACATGGAGGGTAGCAACGATGATTCATCGAACTCTCACAGCTTATTTATCTCGATATCCTCGATTTGTTTGCTAATCGTCGAAGTTTTGGGAATTGTATGCAACAGCGTGATTCTGACAATTTATAAGAAGCACTCGAGGCTTCGAACAGCAACGAACCTGTTTATTCTCAACTTGGCCTTGTGTAACTTGCTACTGGCAATGCTCGAGATAATATTCTCTTTGCCCTCGTCTTTGAGCAAGGAATGGCTTTTCGGATCTGCTGGATGCGTCGCCTATGGATTCGGCCACCATTACTTGATGTCGGTGGCCGTTTGTACACTTGCAGTTATTTCGTTTGACCGCTTTTGCGTTATCACAAAGCCTGTGCGAAACCTGCGACCGTTTGTCATGACCAAAAATTATGCCCGGCTACTTATTATCAGCATCCACGTGTATTCATTCGTGTTCACATTTCCGCCGTTGGTCGGCTGGAATGAACTTGTACGAGACAAGCACTTCCAAACTGGGTGCTATATCAACTATGCCGACCGTAACACATTCTCCGTGGCCTACACGGTAGTCTCTACCATATTCAAGGGAATTTTACCGTTCGCTGTAACGGCGTATTGCTATACAAGGATTTACCGGTCGGTGAAAAACAATTCCAAACGCAGCACTCTTAACACGAGAGTCCAAAAGACCGCACGAAGAGAAGCTGCTAGAGGAAAATTTCGTCAAAAATCGTTAACTCACACGCGAACGGCACGAATGATCGCCGTGGTCATGTTCTTCTTTCTTTTGATATGGTTGCCTTTCAAAATTACGGGGCTCTGTCTAGCTTTCGGCGTCTACGTGCCCGCTCTCGCCGTATACATTAGCGTGTTTTTGGCGAAATCGTGCGTGATGTACAATGCTGTAGTTTACGTGTTTTTAAACCATCGCTTTCGCGCCGCTTTTCTACACTTGACTTTCATATCCAGAGATGACAACCGACATCGTCTCGCGACTAGTTTTACAAACCAAAGTGGTCGCTTTTGCGAGATAGCGTCTTCCACAATGGACCGCAGTTACAGAGTAAGATCCCTCACTGGGAAAAGTCTATCACGCCTGAACATTTTACCTGCAGGGTATAACCCCGATGTATCGTGCATCCCAGGTAAGGTTTCAACAGATATTGTCGGCTGCCAGGACGGATCTCATCATGAGGGTCGTGCCATTCAGGATATGGGCACGAGTTCGGCGGTTAGTCAAGAGGTTGTCAAGGAGCGAGTGATGCCCACAAACGGACCATGCATTAATGAAGTGTGTGAGGTCGAAGAAACCGACGAAAAGACAATTAGTAAGCCTACCTGTACAGAAGCGCAGATCCCTGGCGCGGAAAACGAGATATCCGACGTCAACTATAGTAAAGACATTCATAATTTATCCAATGAAAGGATACTACCTGGGGCATTTTGTCAAGTGAATAGTATTGTACTAAGCGACGAGGGGATGAACGTTCAGAAATTTGTGGAATTGGATGTAAACTCGTTATGCAAGACTAGATACGAGTAAATTGCAGACTCTGCAGCGACGTTATGATAAAGTCGCAGAACTGCAGATACAGGTCCAACTGAAGTGAAGTGGAACTGTCGTGCCGTAAGGCTCGACGTAACAGAGGGGTCCAGGGGCATGTTATCCCTGTAAATTATTTCATATGGAACTCCAAAATCGTTAAAAAATTGCTGTTTATGAAGACATTACCAATTAATTACAGTTTTTGTACATTTCCCTTACATACATTTGTCTGAGATACGACATTTTAGAAAATTATAGTGGTGGAAAAGCCCCCTACTTCCGACGCTCCGGACTGAAGTAACTATATATATACGTATATATATATATAGGAAGTTTATATCTTGGTTTTACCGTGGTAGAGTGCTCGATACATACGAGTAGAGCGAGATATATGTAGGAAGGAGAAGGGTCGAAAGTGGGGGACCCTTTAGGTCGGGACGAAATAGGTCGGGACAAAAATGTAGTCTCTTGATCTTCTCCTTCCTAC
>JBAHVQ010000233.1:756983-777671 GCA_036872915.1 Nanipora kamurai | reverse complement strand
TCGAAACAGGATCTAGTTTCTTCAATATCATGACATTTTATATCCAATCTGATATATTAAATGACTAGAGTAGAAGAAACCCTTTTGGTTTTATTGTAGTTCCCAGATTCCCACATTCAAAAACGGTCATTCTTCAGGATGAAATACTTACGCTAAACTGCACCTTCAAAAGTGGTTTTTCAAATATTCACGCTGAATTCTTGTAAGAAAATGGTGGTTCGCTTTATAACGCTGAAAGAGAAGAAAAAACTGAGTGAAAGATAAAAATTATGGAAGTTACTACCAGGAGTGGGGTTCGAACCCACGCGTGCAATCGCACATTGGAACTTAAGTCCAACGCCTTAACCACTCGGCCATCCTGGTGTCACATGATGTCAGTGAATAAATATGTTATTTATCAATTACGCCCAGCGCAACTCTCTCTGCAGTGGCCATAATAAACACTGTCGTTTCTTGCTGTTTGAACTGTGTCTACGATAGCGAGAAAAAACCCTGAGCTCCAGATGGGACTTGACCTCTCAACCTTCACAAGGTCTGGCCAGATGACATATTCTATAAACCATTGAGCCCCAGCAGCTTAGACGGCTGGATCAAGGATACCAGCTGAGCTAACCTGCGGCCTTGGCCAACTGCAAAGAGTGTCAGTGGCACAGTGGTAGTGGAAGTGTCTCTCACCTCTTGGATTGGGGTTAGATTCCGGCTCCGGGCGGTTTTCTGATTAAAGTTACCTTGGTCACATGTTGGAAGAGTAAATGGCTTGAACCTGAGAGAATCGTGACATGTTTGTGGAAGTTGATCGTCCAGATTGGTGTAGTCTTGAGAAAGACTGTTGGTGGAAGTGACTGACGTTTCGACAGCCTTCGCAGCGGTCATCTTCCTTTTGACTCTGAAGATGACCGCCGCTAAGGCTTCCACAAACATGTCACGTTAGAAGAGTGCTGTCCAGTTTGACTCGCAGGTTTTCTCCGGGTACTCTTGTTTCCTCCTGTGGTAACACGGGACCCACGAGGGTTGGCCCTCACTGGACCTCTAGGAGAACAGCGTAGTTTAGCTGATAGAGTTATCCAGCATAAATAAAGGAACTTTACTTACATGTCTTAGCTTTTCTCGTTCGGTCACCAACTTTCATCAGCTTTTATACATTGACTTACAGTTACTGGCACTGCCAATGTAAGCGTGTTTAAATTTTGAAGCAAATGCCAAGTTTATCATTGACTGGTATCGACTTGTCACGTTCGGCTATTGCCTCGTTAAATGTAACCGCAAGTCGATGCAAGCTGACTTGCTTTCCTTGAAACCCCTCCCGGGTCACAGTGCCACATCCACTCGACGTAAAACACCAGTCATCTTCCACTCCAGTCACCATACTTTCGAGTTTCCCGTCCACTTGTCACAACGTTAGTTGTTGAAAAAGTTTTCCTTTTCCCTGAAAGTCAACTGAAAGCACTTGGCATCTTCAAGATTTTACATAGCCGCTTTATATTTGAATCGTTTTTAGAGTCTCGGCCGCCATGCTTAATTTTTTTGTCCCTAACACTTGAATGTGATTAGCTCCTCGATTTTATTGTCTTTCTACAAATCAGAAAAGGCTTCTTTCCAGTTTCCACCGTGATTGCAGTCTTCGGTTTGCCAAAATGTATCGCCAATTATACTTTTTTGTACTGTTGTTTGGAAACAATTAAACAAGGAATCAGCCAGTAATATATAATAGTAATAATCCCAATAAGCAACCATCGAGCTAAATGAACAAAAGACGCATGTGTTAAGGCCGGGCTGAACGTTCCCACATTGCTGGACAACAATGTTACAACAAATTCAAGTTTTTACCCAGCACTCAAAAAACAGTAAAATCATTGTGACTGTGTGTCATGCTTTCCTGTTAGTGGAAAGTTGAATGAAAATTTGCATTTGTTAACATTGTTCGTTCCGGCGACCAACGAGCGTTCGTCAAGCTCGTAGCCTCAAAAAAACGATTTCTGAGCCCAAGACGGGAATGGTACCCGCAACCTTCTGATGACCGATGAGACGCTCTAACCATCACTGGTCACCAGAAGGTTGCGGGTTTGATTCCCGTTTTGGCCTCAGAAATAGTTATTCTGAGGTTACGAGCTTGACAAACGTTCGTTGGTCGTCTGATATATACCAAGCTCCCACAAGAACCAGATAAGTGTTCCACATTTAGTATCGTTCATTCCCTGATGTTGTCCAGCAATGTTGGAATGTTTAGCCCCGGATTAGGGTTTCAAAGAATACGATTATGTGTCAGGTAAACAGGTTTCAATTTCTTCCTTGTCGAGCATTCTTGCTCACCTCAGGGAAACCAGACGTCATATTCCGTTTGAAGATTTGCCATTTTTTCTTCAGGAAGTACCCAGTTTGACGAACGAATTCGCAACGCGGCCTGGTGAAGAATCAGACATGGTTTGTCACTTATCTAGTCGAAAAGTTTTTTAACATAGCTTACAAAAACCATCCTTCATGACCCAACGTTTCCACATTCCGATTTGGTATCTTCGTCTCGGGCAATCATGGTGAGTCCGAGGCCCCTATTTATATCCCCACGGAACCACTGATCACGTTATTTATAATTAATCTGATGCAGACAAGCTTCCGATCCGGTAACCGACGACCACGGTCGGCGTAATTCAGTAGAGCGGGGCAGCTATCGATGCCCCATGTCATCCAACAAACAAAATTCACTTGTTTGTTGTTTTAATGAGAATAGAGTAGCCTTATGGTGCTCTTTTAAAAGGTGCTCCGAACTGGCGTTTGGTCTGACCGATTTTCTCCTGCTCACAGTCACTGCGTGGAATGGAATAAACAGCGTCGTTTCTCTGTTCCTTCGCAATAATGATTCTTACATTTAGCAAAAACGTGTCCCGTCATCACTCATTTCGTTATCTGTAGCCAAGTGAATGGAGGTTCAATAGAATTGAAATGGTTTAAAATACTGATTTCCATTTTACTTTTGGATATCGCAGATATGAGAACATCGACATACCGTCACTCTTTGTTTAACCATGTAAGCTGGGCGGCAGCAAATCTGCTACACTCTCTTCCTTTTTTTAAATAAGAACGTCTATTTTCGAGGCTGAGCCTGAATGTTCTTAAATGTTCTGCAGATTTCAGCCTTAAATGTTCTTAAAATGTTCTTATTTTTCGGTTTAGAAATCTGATTAAATTCTTATCTTTTTTTGCAATTACAGTAAACGTATTCAGTTTGATTAAGCCAAGAACTACAAACCTTCGTTTATGCTTACGACGTTATGTTGCTTCACGTATGTCAAATAATGCCTAAAGACATTGAAATTTTGCATGATTAGCATTCTAAGCAACTGATAAACCACTCTCACGAACATAACTGTACAGTTTCTTGACGAGTCTTTCAATTCTAGTACTGTATCTTGGTATTCAAAATACACTGTAAAGTTTCTTACTTCCATACTTGTTCTCAGCCTTAGGATGTTCTTAACTTGTTCTTAATTTTTGGGCATTTTTCCGCCTCAACGTTTTTATAAAAAAGTTTCTTATAAAAAAAACGATGTACTTATTAATTTTACTCTGGCAAACGCCAAACAATTTTACTCTTCAAGAGGAGATCTTCAGAAAACCTGCCAGTTAAAGGACTAATATCTTCCATTACTGTATTGGCAATGTCAACCGAGACGGGAGAGCTCATGGCTGTACGGAAGACGTCGTCGTGCCACCATATTCAAGACTAGTTGTATTAAGAAAAAGGTAAGGAGTTCTTCAAATCTTCAACAATTAAAGAGATTCTTTGGTGCAAAGTAACGTCCGCTCTTGTTTTCTTTTTGGCAACTAATTCACAACGGATGATTTCCTTCATCTTTATTTTAATATTTGTCAATACCTCCGCCAGGACGTTATGTTTTCATCTCGGTGTGTCTGTCCACCTGTGTCAGTCAGTAGAATATCTCAAAAAGCATTCAACGGATTTTTGTGAAGGTTGTGGAAGGACTGGCAATGGATGGGTGTATATATATGTATGTGTATATATATATATATACACATATATACACACATATATATATACACCCGGTCAAAATGATCTTTTTTAAAAAAGATGTATATGTATATGTATAATAATATGTATTATGTCATATGTATATATATGTATATATATATATATATATATACTTAGTAAAATCTGAACATATTTAGGACACATTTCTCATTTCAAGGAAAGCATGCCCACAGTGGAGGGTCAGTGAAATGACCCTTGACTCGGTGCGCGAGTTTTTTAATTTGATTGGTCCGTCTGGGATATTTGTATAAGCTACCCACGGAGGTATGACAACTTGTGGACAGGGACTGCGGAGCTGGGGACCGGGGAAAATTTCCCCTCCCACAATTTTTGGGCGATCATACTTTTTTCAACACTGATTTGTTTTTAAATTGGTGAACGTCCAAGAGCAGAAAAAAATGAAAGAAGGAAGAAAAACATATAAAAACGCAATTAATAAGTGGTCCCATAAAAAAAATCTCCTTACATAGTCGATTGTTCTTGTACAGAATTGGATGCTTCGCAATCAGTAAAGCGAAGGTAGACGGACTAAAGAACAGATTAAACGAGTCAAGTTTACTGGCAACTTGCACCGCAACGGCGTTGCGAGACAAGTTGTAGAAGAAATGACAACTGAAAAATTACGAGACAAGTTACTGAAAAAGTTCAACCATCTCTCACTTTTCGCAACGCCACGCCGTGCGTAACACTGTCTTGCAATGCTGTGAAAAAGGGAACAATTACAACCAAGCAACTCTTTTGTTTGGAGAAACACTGTCAATCATAATCATTTTGTGGGACCAAAGACCGATACATTGCAGGTTGCAGAAAAAATTGCGAACGTCTGATATCTCCTGAGCAACACGCAATGATTTTTTGTCCGAGAGATTACGTTACAAGTTGCAAGAGAAATTGCCTCGTGTAATACGGGCTGGACTTCAGACCATATCAATATATTACATCAAGACATAGAGGAATTCAGGGTAACACGTGACGGTCCACCCTCCACCTTGCAGCAAGATTCCCTGGATACGAAGATGCAAAGAGTTTTCTTAAAAAAATTTTTATCAGGTCAAAAAAAACCTAGATTTCAATAAAACCTCCTTAAATCAACAATTTCCTCAGGAAATTTCTTGTAAAATCTTTCTTAATCAAAGGAAATTTACTTGACTCTGGAATAACTTCTCACCGTCTTGACACTAGCAGCCTGCAATATTCATTTACGTAATGAATTTCTTGCTCTGAATATTAGGTTGAAATAATTAAATTTAAATGTAAATTCGCCTGCTAGCTCCGACATTATTGTGACAAAGTTCTTTTAAGCAAAGGAGAAATGCAACTACAATTTCTCTTCCTCCAAGTACTGTGTTTCTCTCGAAGTGGTCGAACCAATCTGTCTTTAATAATTTTATAACGACTGAAAACAAATATTGGACATCGAACTGGAGGACCCTGTTGTCAAAATCCTTGAAGTAAGAAAAGTAATAATTTTTTAGTCAGTAGTTAAACTTTGCAGCTTGAGATTGTTATCCTTCATATATTATAAAAAGAAACAGAACAGATTTGGCATTCTCGCAAGCGATATCATCTTTCCTCTGTTATCTGATTCTTGTTTAACAAGATACTTGGGAGATTGTATACCTCGGAGTGATGATCTGGCATTAAATCCCGATCCAAACGAAACATCTGTAGATTGAAGGGGCTAAAAAATTTATACTTACTAGCCCTGGTGAAAAATCTATTCGAATTTAAGTTTTAGCAATTTCAACTAAGATAAGGACTTTGACGATAACTTGAAATTCTAAGCTGGTTGA
The DNA here is from genome assembly GCA_036872915.1 of Nanipora kamurai. Lineage (NCBI taxonomy): Eukaryota > Metazoa > Cnidaria > Anthozoa > Scleralcyonacea > Helioporidae > Nanipora > Nanipora kamurai. The sequence goes on along the minus strand of JBAHVQ010000233.1, from coordinate 771,833 downwards.
GGAAAAGTTTCCATTTATTCAGCATGCGGATTTCAATTTTTTGTATATTGTATACAACGTACACAAACAGCTGTCGAATTAGGTTCACCTTGCATAATTGTGAAACTTATCAAACAGTATTTCTATTGGTTAATGGGCCACACAACAGTTTTGTAATCAACGCTCTAATTACTTAGCATTGTAAAGAATTTAAGTAACCAAATAAATTGTGCGAGGAATAGTTCGATTTCATCCTGTTCGGACACCAAGTTACAAGAATTAGGAAGTAAGCTTTGATAGTTTTGCGAGCTAGTAGATGCTTAAAAACATACGTAGCACATTATTACAGCCTTTAGTTGAGTTAGGGCCGACGCAAATGTAATAGCTGTATCAGCTGTTAAAACCAACATTTGCAACAACCTGATACAATTATTACATGATACATATCAGCCCTGACGCTACGAAAAACCATGGCGTAATAGTTCAAACATGAATTTGAGTATTTCGCCAGGCGTTCCAAGTACGAGAAAACGTTCACGTTTCAGGTGTTTGGAGTGCCTGATGAATCACAATAAGCTAGTTTTTTGGAACTAGCTTCTCAAACAAGCATTATTCGCATTGTTGTGGTTGTAATTGTAGTTGTTTAACAAGAAGCCAAACAGTTTGTGTTTCATTGATTTGAATATTTAGATTAAAAAATGTGATGCAGATCATTGAGAGTTTTTCTGCTACAGGTTTTCATTAAATATCAAAATGCGTGCGTGTGATGTGGCACACAGTCATAGATTGGCTGCAAGAGGCAGCGTAATTATTAATGAGTTCGAGAAAAGCAGGTAAACTCAACATACCGTAACGCAAAAGATCTTTCTTTTCAATATCGTTCGCAAGCTTTTGAACAAAAAAGTGACCCAAATCTATTCCAAATGGGTTGATAAATCTCTTAAAATCTCCCACGCATTTTTGCGAAGTTGTCTCTCATACGATATGACATTTACATATTGCTAGTTTCTTCCAATCCTAACGACCTTGAATGACACGCAAAAATGGCGAATGAACAAGTTGACTGGTCGAATCTTAATAGGGAAATTTGTTTTTACCTGGCCATTTAAAAGAGCATCGATCCCAGTTTTCAGGAACGCTTGCAAGAAATGTTTTACGTGCCACATTTAACCCCGGTTTCAGACAGACAAAATAATCGACGTGGACTAAATTTTGTCGTCTCCTTCACTTCAAACGGACACGAAATGCATGTTCGTGCGGGCTCATCCAATCTGAAAGACTACTTGAACATTTTTCTCTGTCGTTCTCTTGTTTTCATATAGCATCAACGTTTATAACGATGAATGATGATAAACTGGTATATATTTTTTCAAAATAGCTTCAGGCAGAGAATGACTGTAATAGGTCTGGTATGGATGCATACACAAAGGACTAAATCGAAATAAAACCAGTTTGACTAATTAATCCGGCCAATCAACAGCAACACACAGCCAATGGCAAATCGGCTGCCCTTGGGACTAATCTCATTCAGAAAAATCACTCCGTAAAAAAACCACTTTAGGGTTATATATTGATTTGAAAAGCCTATCAGCTATGGTAGCTGAAGAGAAAGTTTGATGATTATTGGACACTGGGAAAGTTAACGTTAAAATGTATTAACTCCAGGAGGGTTCGAACTTGAGCAAACGAGCTACGGGACATTTGGGCCACCGAGTTAATTGGTAACCGTGCTTGAGTCTAATCCACTTTTAGGCGTACGAGAACTTTCCAATTTTGTTTAAGCCTTATCGACGGTGGCTGGTAGTGTTACTGCAAAGAGCATCACGAAAAACTGTTGAAACCTAATATGCAGAAATAAAACAGTAAAAGAGGGAGGAAACGGACATAAACTAGACGAGCAAATACGAAAAGAAGTGAGTAGTGTACTGTGGACAAATTATTCGTTAATTTATCATAAACGTATATATCAGTATAAACAATTCAAAGAAACAGTACCGAAACATGTTGAACATCAGGACAAGATGACGCTTTCCCAACCTAATATAACACTACAATAAAGAAATCCTTTTGTCGGTATGATTCTCACCAAGGACAGCCAAGGACGTTTTTACCCCAGTTTAAGTCGATTAAAAGATATTAACAATCCTTTTCGAGTACACTCAGGTCCGCTGATGGTCAGACATTTTTTGTAGGGCCACATGAAAACAAGCAGTCAAAAAGAGAGAAGTGCCTCGTAGAAACTAACACAATTTTATGACAATAACATTGTATCCCCTGATACGGCCCGTCAGCTTTATCTCCAGACATCCAGTGTAGCTTGCGTCGGCCTTAAGGACAGAAAGCGAGTTTTTTTGTCCGATCAAGCAAGGCTTATATTCCCAGTAGCCTTGGTGTATGTACTTTACGACCTAACCTTCCGACGCGTGTACAAAGTTGTTACATGCATCGGCGGCGGTTTCGGCGCAAAAGTCGACCAAAAACACACGAATACACCAACTTCGATCATTTGAGCTCAAGATTAAAATTTACGAAAAGGAAGCGATAAGTGTGATGTCCTTGAACGTAAATCACATAAGCTCTGACATGGACTCCATTTGAGTGCAAAACCTGCCACTTACGGTGTGATTAGACTTCGGCACGTCTTTTGAACCTGCCATTCATTTAAACAAGCTTATTAATAAATCACAAGTGAATTGTAAGTCAGCATTAAAATCAATAATTTCATAAAGAACGCAGACTACGACAGTCAAGCTCAGATTAACCGCAAGACAGTATCAGTTATCCCAGACTTGTTGAGGGCAAAGAACTTCAACGTCGAGGTATTGTTGCTATACAATACTATATTCCACAATAGTATAGAATTTTAAATTAAAGAGAAATGAATACTTTGTAGCCCTTACAGCATTCTACACGGGCAAAAGCGCACAGATTGTGCACAGTTGTTGATAGGCGTAACCAATCTTGTGCTGCAGCTCTTAACCAATGTTGTCATCAAAGTGGTTCTATCATGATGCTTATATTAATCGTCACAGCATTGTACAGGCTTCGATCCTGTAACTTGACAACCAGGTCCAAGAAATATATGAAAAATAGGGAACATGGTATTGGTTGTTCAATCAATGTTGCTTTTCCCTGTTTCAAGAACTCTGAGTAACCGTCGTTGCTTCATCAATGCAGAACAACGAAGAACAACGAAGAACAGCGTCGTTGGTTTATCAACGTTGTTCATTCAAAAGTAACAAACTTGTTGCAGTTTTGTTTATCCAACAATACTGTAACAATTTTAAGTAACAAATAGTAAGTAACAAATAACAATAGTAAGAAACAAACTTGTTGCAGTTTTGTTTATCCAACAATACTGTAACAATTTGTGAGTTTTTAGCGCGGAGCCCATGCCGTCGTATCTTTGCACACGTTGGAGAGTTTCTCTCTCTTGCAGTCAGTCGAGGCGACTAGGACTGTACTATGGTTTCGGCTTTGTCTTTGTGACAGCTCTCCAGGAGACTCTGTTGTTAGCCGTCTTCTGCCAGGACATTAGGTCAATGTTTCTCCACTTCATATTTCTTTTAGCCACATCTTTGAATCTGAGTCTAGGGCGTCCTTTGTTTCGCTTTCCATTACAGAGCTGGGAGTACAGCAGTTGCCTGGGGAGCAGATCTTTTTCCATCCTGTGCACATGGCCTAACCATCTAAGGTTTTTCTCAATGAGGATATCAGCCATGGATGGCAAGTTAGCGCGCCGCAGGATTTCTTCATTAGTGATCTTGTCATACCACTTTATGCTCATGATGTCCCTCAGTTGTCTCATCATGTAGGCATGTAGCTTCTTCACTTGAGCTTCTTCAACAAACTTGTTGCAGTTTTGTTTATTCAACAATACTGTAACGATTTGTGAGTTTTTAGCGCGGAGCCCATGCCGTCGTATCTTTGCACACGTTGTAGAGTTCACGAAAGCTGCACCGAGGACACCAGTAAACAAAGTGCTTGAAATTCTACGGCCGTGAAACAAAACGTACATACCTAACTTTGAATGTTCTTTTTCTTTCTGGCAAACCCTCACAAGCAGTTCTGGTTAGTCAATTAATGTTTGCCGTTATATACCGCCCAAAGCTCTTCGTGTTTGAAAAGCCGGGGTCGCAGTTAAACGTAGAAATACTTATCCTCACGTCTTGTATGGAGCCAGGACGGCGTGAAGAATACCCCATTACCGGTATCGTTGGTCGTCCAGATGTATGTGATTCAGTCACAATCCATGCTGATCAATCGAGTGTGATGATGGAACAGTAAGGATAAGCCCGTAAAATCATCTGACTGTATCACGCATTATTTCAAAAGGATAGAAGTTGGAGCAATTAAATGAGGTGTCCACGTCTTGGCCAACGTCAACACCTATTCACTGAAACTACAAATTCCGCAGTGAACCTCAGAAAACTCAAGCGAGTTTCGGTATTTTCAAGCAGTTGTGTCTGTTATGCGTCAATCACTCTCATCACACCATATTGGAATATGATATTGAGGCTTAATTTTCATTGAAAATCCTTAACACCGTCGGATGTTTTTGGTCACCATCAAAAGATTCCGGGCTCATAATAATTTGTTTACGGCTTTAGCTCAAGAGGCTTGGGCCAAGCGATCCTAAGGGGAAGCTACTTGTTAAAAATTGCCGCGACGAATGCATGCTTTAGCTCCCCGAAAAAGTTAGTACAATTTTCGTTTAAATTCCATCGTTTAAGAGATAAGATTTTTGTGATACTAATAGTCCGATGTTATGACTGACTAATTATTACCCACAAGCATGATAAATGTTGTACAATGTGTGAAAAAGCCACAAGTTCTTTGATTCGCTACTGTTCAGGTTCGAGTGGATGTCCCGTTAGTCACCTGAAAGAGCTGACAAATTATATGGTAGGAAGGATAGCAATTCCGTGTGTTATTTCGCTTTATTTTCGGCTGCAGTTTAAGCCACTAATTCTGCAAGTTTTATCAAAGATATCTTTTCATAATCCATATCTTTAATCTAGTAATGAAAACAAATTTCTTCCTCTTACAAAGGGGCCAACGAAGATGCTCAATTTCACCATTTAAATATGATCTTTCTTTTGCTCCGATGACTCGCGGGCAATTCCAACAGACCTCAATCTCAGTTAACAAGCCCACCAAGGAACTGCAGATCACTGATGCTTATTCAAAACCTAATCTTTACAATTTTAAACAAGCCAAACAACCTGGAGCTCTGTAATGGTTTAAAAGCCGGAAACTATTTATTAGCATTAATTTCATAATCATTGCTGATTCAGGATTAAAAGTACTGGAAATTGCTGGAGTTTAACGGAGCAGACCGAGCATGACCGGCCATCTTACAAGTAGAAGTAATTATGCAAGTTAATTTTCGACAATGTTTAAAGCATTTTTCAGCTGCATAAAGGGGATTGCTGCGTTTAAGTCATCGTAAGTTACCTTTAAACCTTGTCAAGTAAATATTAGTCGGCAACATATCGTGTGTACTTTGCAAACAGTCAGCAAACAGTCAAGCACTTTAATTTAGCAAGCTAGAACAGCGACAAGCAAAATAGCTTATGTTCTGGTGTCAACGAAACGACGCCATAACTGATGGTATCATGAACTTTAAATGTCATTTTACCTCACCAAAAACGCTTTGAGCAATTATACTCGAAAGTTTGACATTAAAACAAGTGATATAGCTTTCTACGTTCTCGCAGCAGTGCAACTTGCGAGAGCTTCGCGTGTACAATTGCAAAATCTTGAGAATACTAGAAGTCTCCACATGCCAAAAACTATTCTACTTAAAGCGTCAATGCAATGAAAATTAAAATTGTCTTGTTTGAAGGAACTTTTAAAATTATAAAGCAACATCTTTTACACTTTTTTCATATCTCATTTCGTTCTTGAGATGTTAAGAGTTATTTGATATGTAAATAACACCTTGCATACGTCACACGGCATAAGGAGCTATTAAAAAATCACGCATATCTTTGAAATTATTCGATTGAAACTTTGTCTGTTCAGCGTTTTGAGAAAACTAATCCTATCTTATCAGTTTCGTGTCAATATTGTTCAAGAACTCCAACAAAATTGCTAACTTTACAACAACTAATTATGCACAGTGACGCATACAAGGTGTTATTTGCATATCTAACAAAACTTAATATCTCTAGGATGAAATAAGATATTTAAAAAGTGTAAAACTGATGTTCCCTTTAATTATTTCAACACTTCTTCAGATAAGACAAACTTAATCATCGCTTCATGGACACTCAAATCATCCTCAGGGTAACATCAACTGAAAACTTCATGATCAAACGACACGGCGTAGCCAAATCGAATAATTAAAACAATTGAAAAGTTGACTTCAAACAGGGATTTCGCAGTATTGGTTCATCATGATATGTCCCCTCCACAAACTATTCATTTCCTCGTATTTACGATTTTGTAAGGAGATGTCGTTACAAGCGTTTACGTCCGATTTCAGGTTCTGACGAAGACCTTGTGAGTGCCGGGTACCTGCTGGCCCGGGGTAATGTTCCTCCGACAATTTTCGAAATTTCGGTTGTCAAGAATGCCATTTTTACTCGGGCTACCGAAGGTAGACCGAGTTATAAAATGGGCTCGAAATTTTTTTCGTCGTGTTGCGAGTTTACAAAAATCACGCGTGGGCGACACGATGTCTTTGAACCAATGAAATTCTTGCTAGGATCGTTTCTCGCACGGGTTTCACGAATATCAATCAAGCGCGTGGCAAAACTTGCTATTCTCTGTACTCTCTGGTGTTGTTAACGCTTAGCAGAGAATACCACGTTATGTGCCATATTTTGTTCCGACTGGAATCATCGTGATATTATAATTAACGTTAAGAAATACTATTGATTTATGTTTTTATTTTGAAATAAAAGTTTTCGTTGCCATTGCCCTTTAAATGTTATGTTTATATTACAAAGTGTCTAAAGAAGCACTGCCTCAGTCGGCTTGTCTTATTTTCATGAATGAGGCGTTGATGAAATTTGGGTACGCCTAGATTGCAGCTAATGGCCAATTTTCGGTCAACTTGTATTAAGCAGCCACCTGCATTACGCGGCCGCTTTTCAAAGTGCCGAGGGTGTCTGTTATATGCAGGTTCAACTATATTATATCAATTTTACAAAATGCAGTACGTCATATGTTAGAAATTTGCCGTTTCATCCTCAGGTAAAACATACTAACACTCCATCTGAATAGTTGACGAGTTTTGCTGAGAATTTTGCGCTGAAGTGATGAAGCCCAAATCGCTTTCAGTAGCCCGAGTAAACGCCTGAGAAGGCGTCTTGTCTAAATTCTAAAAATGAAATTCTTTTACATATGCATAATCATATTCAAGTCACACCATACATCATTATGTCTAAGCATTGCAGGTAAGTCAAAGTTAGCATTAATATACACAAGTGAAGTTTTCTTTTCATGCTTCCAGATATATTACAAATGACACATCTGATACTTTTTCAGTGCCGGGTGGAAGGGTCTGCTTTGGCGTGAGTGCCGGGCGCCAGCACCAGGCGCCGCCGACCGTGGGAAGAACATTGCGATTTGCTGGAACTCTCTACTATTCCCAAACAACGCTGCGCATCGCACACTATTTATTTAAGTTAACCTAATGCAGGCCCTTTTAAGAAAAAAAAACCTAAAAGTTTTTACGGTAGTAGAAATCTGGCTGAAGTTAAGCCGGTTTTCCAGTAGGTGGAATTTTCCACGCGGAGTGGAATTTGTTTATTTTTTTGAAGCTAGTTCCATCCGAAAGTTCACGAAACAAAGAAAAATTGCGCTTGGTGAAAGACTTTACTGGGACGGGACGCGACGTATGGTCACGTTCACCTTTGATTTCCGCTGACTGTCGGACCGCGTCGCGAAAGTCTGTCTGAGGGGTGGTCATCGTTAAGAGTCAGTGGTGGTCACATGTACAATCTCATGCCCATGGTATCGCCACAAGATATCTATACCCACTGCGTCATTTTAAAGATATTCGCAACAGAGGTAACTTTACTTGGTAAGAATGTGTAAAACCTCCCACTGTGACATTCTGAATTTTTATCGAAGGTCAAACAAGATATAACAGCTGGACAGAGCGTGTTGAAATTAGTAATTGGCCTAAGTTTGAATTGAAACGAGTGAATATACGAGACGTTACAGGCGCCGAAACCTGTATTTTTATAGTAGTGATTATAACGTTGGAGTGCAAGTGCTTGCCCTCCAAGCAAAATCTCCTTTGAAATCTTTATAAACCCCGAAAGTTTTCTGCGGCCATAACGTCTCAAATATTCACTCCACTCACATTAAACTAGGCACAATTACGGATTTCAACTCGCTCTATCATTATAACTTATATGAAATCCAATGAAACTTCAAAATGTCACGACGGAGGTGTTACAAGCTCATTGAATACCCACTTGTCGCTTTGTCTGATCGTCTTCGGTGGGTGTTCTGCACCGGAATTAAGGCTCTGTTAACGTTAGCCGGTACGAACTCAGACAGCGGCGATTTCATTTCGATTACAGTGTCATCGTCAGTGGACGTTTACACAATACTGCAATGAAAAAGAGGTCAAAACACTACGAAGTCATTCGGGGAATTCAACAGAGACGACTGTTATCAGACTGGGACGAACGTAGACCGCCACGAGATTTTCTCTATGTGAATGTGACTTATTTCCAGGGTGATCAGCGACTGAGAAACACGTAGGTCTCATATGTTTTCATTGTACTTATACCGTGTTGCAGGAGTGCAAAACGTTTGTAAGAGCTTGCGATGAATTCCAATCTGGTTTGTTGTAAATTTTCAACAATTTGTATTCCCATAGCAGTCTGATCTTGTGCCGGTCTCAAGTAAACATGGCCTAAGAGTTAATTTCCTGTGCAATGTCATCCTTACGTATGTTTACACATGGGGTCTTCGTCCACGTGAATGCTCGGGTCAATCCTTGTTCAACTTTTTACCAAAGTTTATGTAGATCTCAGTCCACGCACACAAACGAATCGAAACATGGTTCAACTTTTTACCAACGTTTAGGTGGGAGATCGACGAATATATGGACAAACGAACCGAAATTCGACTCATCTTTTTACAAAATATTAGGTATCTACACTCCATAGATAAGATGGAGTCTACATTAAATGCAAGTAAATGTTTAAATGTCAGAACTGAACATTCTAAGACCTAACCAGGACCAGATGTTAAAACAACGCAAATTTACTTTCAAAATATATACTTGGTAGAGCCCTGCACTAAATTCACACGGTCGCGGGTTCACTTTTTTACCATTGGAGAGGGTGGACTAAGTCTAGGAGTTGCGTTCTTCGTAACGGGTCCCGGTTTGGTGTCAAAATGTGCAATTTTGTCACTCATACACGCAAACACAAAAGAGTGTAAATGCCAAATATTCCTTGCATATACCCTTCACTTACTTATTTAAACTTATTTATTTATTTATTTATTTAAACTTATTTAAACTTATTTATTTAAACTTATTTGAACATGGTAGCGCTTTAAAACGCATAGCTCCTGATTTCGCAGGGGTTGTCTCTAAAACTATTTACAATCTAACAAATTACTTAAACTATTGACTGAAAATAGTCAGTATAAAAACTCTGGTAAATAGTTTAAGATTTGCCGGGTCACGGGTTCGATTCCCACTCGGAGGCCTTGGGTTTGTATTTTTTGCAACTGGTCCCAGTTGGGTCTTAAAATGTATAAGTATGACACTCGAAAATTAACATTCACTTATTAGACCCAACACAAACACAACCATTAGAGACCTTAAGATTGACGTTTACCTCAAACCGATAACTGCGGCTTGAGGTCAGCGGTTTGCCGTTGATGTTTAGGACAATCTGAACATTAAGACTGAAATAAGCCAACCTCAAGAAACTACCACTAAAGATAGAGCATGTTTGGTTTCTGACCTCCGAAATGGCGTCATTCCTTCTATATATTCCATTGTAAATAAAAAGATATTCTTGCTCATAAAGAATTATACAGATTTTACATAATATAAATCGCAGCAGTTGTGTTGGTGCCAGCATATTGGATTTTCTTGTTGTAAAAGCCTTCATGCTTCAAAAGACGAAGAAAGCAGAACTGTTCCGTTATTGATCTAAAATTCGTATCAAATCAAGACTTAATTTTGTATACCAGCGGCATTCATACGTGAGATAACATAAATTTAAGGCAGAGAATTGTTGAGGTACCGGTAAATGACGTACGTGAAAACTAACCTCTAGCCGTCGAAAACGCGTAGAATTTACCTCTAACGTTAACGTCAAACCACAAACGGAAGTTTGCGGTAATCGGTAAAGCAGAAAATGTCAATCTTAATGTCTCTATTGCCATCATTTTACGGTATCGTCTCAACTTTTTAAGAATGCTTGCGTCGACCTTCCAACGAATAAACACAAGTATTGGACCATCGTTCAACTTATTACGTATGCGTTCAGCTTTTTACGTAAGCGACCTTTGTCCGAGTAAATAGGAGTTGAATCTCGTTCAATGTTTAGGTACTTTCTTAGGGACACAGTATCGGATATCATTTTTAAGTCACAACGATCGTTGCACGGTGTCGCGAAGTGCGGTCTTAAGTGCTAGCTAGGGATTTGAAGCCAACAAAAACGACGATAACATAGTACAAATGTATGTACTTTCTCGACAGGAAATCTTTGACCAATTGACCTGGAAGAAAATCACGCGGTTTCGAGATAGCTCCAGAGGAATTAAATACAACCCAGACATTTTTGCACGAATATTCGTCCCGACGGTTTTTTTCACAGTACGCCAAACTGAAACTGCATCGGCGTGCTTGCACCTGGCACGGAGGCAATTTTAGAATTACTTGAGCTGAATTTTTATTAGTTAAACGGTCGACAATTTCCTATTTCCTTGGGTAGAAACTATTTTGTTTGCTTGAAGTACATACTTCATACGGTGGCACAAGGCCAAACTGTCTTGTTTATTTACTGTTATAATCTCACACTATTTGCAGCTTATTCAGCTGCCCCCAAAATAACACTCACGCAAACACATCTACCGGGTCAACTAGGACAACGTGTGTACTGACAGCGAAAGATCAACTTGCAATCCACCGGTGAAAACTTACTTAACTAGATGCAAATTATAACAGGAAAACGCACTCTAAAAAGGCGCAACCTCTATAAGTGTACGTGTTGACCGCGCGTTTGACTGTAGCAACAACAAAAGCTTCCAGTTATCAAACAACTTGTACCAAGCCTGGCCTATCTTCGACAAAGCCAAAGTTCTTATACTGAAGTTACCGCCAGTGATTAAAGAAGAGTGTCATAGTCTAAAGAAACCAGGTGAAGTATTAGGACTAGTAGTCAAATAGTTAATCAGTACAGTGAATAAGTATGCCACTCAGCCTAACGAATGGGCATGGTTGTAATTTATTAACTGCAGACCAGTTGTTCGTGTGTGCCCACGTAGCTTTGTAAAGTAACCTTATCCCACGACGTACGTATTGCTCGATGCTCTAACAGAATATTGTTGATCAACAAATGATTGATATGTAATATGTCTCAAGTATAGAAACGCGATATTATACTGTTGATTTCACGCCTCATTTTAAATATTGAACCAAGTTCGCACCATAAGATTCAGCTTGGTTATTCCAACGAATCAGGAAAACGTGCGATTAACTCCACGACGCCATCTTTGAAACCGAGAACCGATTGAAGGAGTAGATTACGCAAAGAATTTTGAGCACCGGCTGTCCAAGTTGAAACAACTCTCGATTTCATCAGAAATTTTAGCCTGGGAGGAGACTCAAATCGAAACTGAAACCTTGCAGAAATTTTGAAGTATGGTCCTACAGCATTGTTGTTCCACCTCGGATAGACATTTTCCCCACCAAATGTTAAAGTGCAACCTATGTTGGATCGTGTAATTGCTTTTCCAATATTACTTGTCAACAATGTTGAACAATGTTGTTACAACAAAGTGAGAACGTTTAGCTCCCGTTGTAGCAACTGCTGCTTCAGGTGTTTTGCTCAGTTCCCAGCGTTTCAAGCCGCCAATTTCTAGCTTACCTAAAGAAGGGATCGGTTGTACGGAAAAAAAGACAGCTCGACTAACAGGGCAGAGATTTTGCTAATTCGCTTAATCGCAAGGAATTATTTCTGGGCATTTATTCGTGGATGCGGGCTGACATTTCGGCAAAGTTAACTGAGCTGAAATTCCACCCCGCCGAGCCCAAGGCGAAAATATCCAAGTGATCAGGCCGTAATGTTGAATTACTCCACTGAAATAATATCGGAAAAGTTCTTGCTGCTTAGATAAATACTATTATTTTAGACAAATACTTTTAATTTTCAAAACAATATTTTTAATTTGAAGCACACGAAACTTCCGTTGTAATTAGATAGAGAATTTTGGTCCAGCCTGCTCAAGCCCGTTTGCCTGGCTGAAATCTGAAAGGAATTCCTTCAAAAATTGTCTTGCGATTACGCCACGAAAATTTTATCGCAGGCCTGTAAAAATTGCTGTCCGGTCAGCCGGGCTGAAATTCTACTCGGGATGAAATTATTCTATTGTGACAAGCCTCTAATTAAAATAATTTGCCGTTTCCAGAGTAAGTGCGACCTTCTGGCAAGTTCCCCAAACACGGAATAGTCCGCATTGGCGTGGTAAAATGTAAAGCTTGGCCTTCAGTAAACTTCGACATATCAAGTTTTCCAGGTAATCCGATTGAGGTCATCAAATTCAAATAACAGCAGAGGCCACAGAGAAGTTTATTTGTGTTTTCGTAACGAATTGATCGGTAAGTGTTCGCCAGAGTGTCTACCTTACAATGTTTTGTCTTCAGCTGTGCGGAAAGTATTAAAACATATTATCGGAAATGATTTTAAAACAAGTGGTTGCAGGATTGTTAATTTCAAAATTTTCAATCCCAGCAGACACCTACAGTGTCTCTTGTATCACTGCACTTTGAGTTTCACACAATAAATTTTAAACAAGCTAGCGAGACTGACTTTAAATCCTTCCCTGCCACAGGAGACTTATTATTTTACTCTGGCTAACGCCAAACGATTTTACTCGTCAAAGGGACAGATGTGGCAGTGAAGGGGTAAAAACTGGAATTAGGTCATTTGTATTTTCAACGGGATTCAAACTCGCATCTTCACCTACATTACCCATGGAGCTACCAGGTTAACTGGGAACAGCAGCCTCCGTTGGTGTAGCAGCGGTCCGGTTACCCGAAGATGCGAGAGTTCAAATATCGTCCAATTCAACTACATATTTCGTGTCGACTTTCTAGTCATATTGCAGGTGAATCATGAAATTTTTCCATCATGTTACCCTGACGATGATTCTGAAATGACATGGAAACAATACACATCCTAATGGATAAGTGTTGTTTTCGTGCTCTTATGTCGTATAGTTTCAGGTTTACTGAATATTTCAATCTTAAAAAGCAGCGATCCAGTTACCCGAAGGTGCAGGTTCAAAGCCGGTTCAAGAAAACTCATTTTTTCCCGAATGTATATTCGCACTGCACTGGTTAACCACGAAATTTTATCTCCGCCTAAGCCTAAGGATTATTCGGAAAAACTATCCTGTCTCATCGTCCTTTATACCTCGCACAGTAACAAATAACCCCAAACAAAAGAGACACTAATGTCTCAAGTATATATATCAATGTCACTTCTTGTAAAGGTATATCATGTGACGCATGCGTGAGGTTGACGTATGTAGGCGATCGCCAGCGTTCGCCAATAGTTTGAGCGCATTGCGGTCATGAGTACGTCATGGGTTTCGTCCCGATACCCAGAAATAATTTTTTCAGTTTACCAGCTTGACAAACGTTGGCGATTGTTTATGTCGCATAATCTTACACATCAGTAAGATTAAGACGAGTGTCAATAGAAGAGAGGGTGATCATCCCGCATTTATGCACCATAACTTCAACTATTTGGAAGACTGTTTTTAATGCTATTTTGGAAACCCGATGCTCGAATTATGACCCCAGGTAAGCATTTTGTCATCTAATTGTTAAAATTCACAGACGGTAAAACTTTGAACTGGACAAAGGTGCAACACATGGCTTAAATTGCACTTTACCGTGACCGGCTAAGAAATACATCAGGCCCCATTTATATGAGACCGACACGAGATCAGACCGCAACGAGAGTGGAAATTGTTGAAATACGTTCTCTGATGTTCGCACGGCAGTCTAAATTCTTAAATAGAAAGGTTTTTTATATTTTGATCCTATTTGTGGTTGTATTCTATAGAATATATCATTCATACTTAGTGTCAAACTACAAAAACCTTTCTATTTAAGAATTGTTGAAATTTTTACACGACACCGGGACGAAATGTGTGACAAGTTCTTGTAAACATTTTGCGCTCATAAAACATTGTCGGTAGGTAATATTAATAATAATAATAATAATAATAAACTTTATTTGATGAGGGTATTTATACATTAATTACTCATAAAGATTATTCTTCCGAATGGCCCTCAATACTTGAACAGATTGCACTAACTGATTTACAAACATATATTTACAAATGTTAAGAATAGCAGGTACATTCAACAAAATGTTTGCCATCAGAAATATTTACAAATGTTAAGAATAACAAGTACATTCAAGAAAATGTTTGCAATCAGAACATGAAAATTGTTCTAGGTGATCGACTTATTGTTTAATAAATTTGTAGGATACTTCAAATTAAACTTTTTCGAAAATCAAACTTTCCGTACAGACCTCACACTCGGTTAATAAGTAATCAATATCTCGGAAATTAATGCTACTCCGAGTTTTCTGAACCCAAATGGTCAAGTAGAAAAATCTACCTGACCGCGGTGGGAATCGA
>JBAHVQ010000233.1:728391-744026 GCA_036872915.1 Nanipora kamurai | reverse complement strand
TGATGGTGGTGATGACGATGATGACAATGATGATGATGGTGGTGATGACGATGATGACAATGATGATGATGGTGGTGGTGGTGGTGGTGATGATGATGATGATGATGATGATGATGGCGGTAGTGATGGGGGTAGTGATGACGATGACGACAATGATGATGGTGGTGATGACGATGATGACAATGATGGTGGTGATGACGATGATGACAATGATGATGGTGGTGATGATGATGATGACAATGATGATGGTGGTGATGATGATGATGATGATGGTGGTGATGACGATGATGATGGTGGTGATGACGATGATGACAATGATGATGGTGGTGATGATGATGAATATGATGGTGGTGATGACGATGATGATGATGATGGTGGTGATGATGATGACAATGATGATGGTGATGATAATGATGACAATGATGATGGTGGTGATGATGATGATGACAATGATGGTGGTGGTGATGATGATGATGATGATGGTGGTGATGACGATGATGATGATGATGGTGGTGGTGGTGATGATGATGATGACAATGATGATGGTGATGATAATGATGACAATGATGATGGTGGTGATGATAATATAACCAATAACAACGTATATGATAACGATGGTAATGATCTGGAAAACGATGGTGATGATGGTGGCGATGATTATAATGATTATGATCGTCTAGATGATGTCTAATGACGATAATAATAGTACCATCACCCATTATGGCTTTATCGAATATTATCATTACAATGATAATACGGTGCTTATGACGATAATGCTGCTGCTAATAACGGGGGAGTCGATGGAAATGAGCATAATTCATAAATAGTGCCAACCAGGTGATCTGACCACAACCAAAAGGCCTGGGACTAACAGCAAAATAGAAATGCAGTTCCATATCTTTGATCAATTGCAACGTTCCATGTCTTTGGTGAAACAATTTGAAACTTTGTGTCAGTATTCGGTAAAGGGAAAGGTATTTCCGTCATAAATTTAAGAACAGAATTTGATATAGTTCATGAAATATTACGTAATTTAAAATTGAAATGGATTTCCCAGTCCACTTTCGTGTTTCCAGATCACCTGGAACCATAATGGATACAAGTCTTATTAATAATCTACTCATACACATCACCTGGTCTTCTTGGTTTCTTCCCACTAGTTTTTCATGCTGTTCTCTTAAGTCAAGCAATTCCTTCTCCAGTTTGGCTGCAATGCTGTCTTGCCTGTTCTTACTGGAACTCAAACTTTCTAGTTCGCTCAGAAGCTCGGCTTTTTCTTTGTTACTTAGGTTTAACGATCGTTCTATTTGAGCCACGTTGCTTTCCGCTTTCAAGACTTCTCTTCTTAGCTCCTGTCTTTCAGCCACAACTGCATCATACTTCCGTTCCACGTCATTTAACCTCCCTGCCGTCATGTTGTATTTCGTCTCCAGGGCTTCCAGTTCTTTTGCGCACTGCTTTGTCTTTAGTATTTCTTCTTGGTTTCGGCGAAACACTTTTTCCGACTCATTTTTCTGCTCCTCGAGCTCTTTTCGAAGTTTCTGTAGCTCATCGCGTTGTTGTTTCAAAGTCTTTTCTAGCTGCTCTCTTTCACTCTCCTGTCCATTTCTCTCTCTTTCCTTGCGGTTTAACTGGCTCTCCAAAGCGACCAACTTATCCTGCAAGTTATACATCTCATCTGTTATAGCTTCTTTATCGTTCTGACAACCCTTTAACTTACTCTCCAACTCTACAACTGCCTTCGACTTCTTATCTAACTTGTCATTAACTTCTTCGATATCCATAGTAAGTTGCTTCACCTTTTTGCTCCCTTCATTCCACTTATGTTCCCAGACGTCCGCATTATCCTTGTACTCGTTCAGCTGTCTCTTACAGCGAGTCAGGTCATTTCTGGCCTTATTCAGGGCAGCATTGCTTTCCTCTAGATCCTCCATCAGCGTCTGGTTATTCCTTCCCAGCTTAGTGCACTCTTGTTCTGCATTAGATGAAGAATTTTTTGCTAAAGCCAGCTTGGACTTTAACTCTTCACTCGCGGTCAATAACTGCTCTAACTCAGACTCAGTTTCTTGAAGTTCGTTGTTCAACACTCTACACTGTTCAGCCAAGTTGTTGCGTTCTGACAAAGCAGTTTGCAACTGGGAATGAAATTCTTGCACCCGTTTCTCCGAATCCTCGTACAAATTCTTATAATGACTCAGCTCCTTCTCCTTCTTTATCAGAATCCCTTGGTTTTTCAGACCTTTCTCGTTACTCTTTCCGATTTCCATGGCAAACGTGGCCTTCTCTTTCAGCGCTTTCTGCAGCTGTTCCTCGGCGAGCGCTAGTTTACGCTGTGCGCCGTTCAGCTCCACGCGAATCTGTTCGCCTTGTACCTTGGCCTCCTTGTACTTGCTTTCGTACTCCAACATGGCATAGAGTTTGTGGTTCGACCGAGAACACTCTTCCTTGTACTCTTCTAATTGTATTAGCAATTTCTTGTAATCGTTTGCCTCCGGGTTCGTCTTGAGAGCATTTTGGTACAATTCCTTAAACTTGTTCAATTCATTCAGTAAGATCTCCACACTCTCGTCTCGTTTCTCGGGAGTTTGCTTTGCTTCGATTAGCTTGCCATTCAGGTTCGCCTTTTCAATCATTGACCTGTTCAGCTCGTCCTCAACCAAAATTCTTTTACTTTTAGCCCGACGCACGTCTTCTCGAAGCTCTTCGTTTTCTTTTCCGAGCCTTTCGTTCTTTGCTTCAAGCTCCGCGATCTTTCTGTTAATCAAAAACTCATCGGACTTGACCGTACTATTTCGTTGTTTCATCTTCTCAACCGTGGCCTCGAGAAGAGAAACACGCTCTTGCGCAGTAATATGATCCCGATGGACAGAACTTTTCTTCTCCTCGAGGACCTCCAGTTCGGACTCAAGTTGTGACACTTTCTTAAACGCAGACAACACATCTAGCTCAAGTTTATTGTTTCGTTGTTGACAGGTCAGCATCTCACGTTGCAGGTGGGATTCCTTCTCCTGATATGAGGCACAGGTCGCTTCCAACTTGGCCACTTTCGTACAAGCTTCAAGTAGCTCTTCTTGTAACTTTTCCTTACGTTTGTTTGTTTCCTCGTAAAGTACATTCATCCTTCCGATCTTTTTATTTGCGGTTAACAAGTCTTGTTGTAACTTTGAGAGTCGTTTGTGGCTCGAGATAATGTCTTCATTAGAGGCACTCTTCCACAGTACATTCAATCGAGTAGGCGACTCAGCACGACGTCCTAACCCAGTCTCTTGTTCTGGAAAATTGGCATAATTCGGAAGCCTCGGCGAAGGACACGAAGACAAGGAATCTCTCCTTCCTGAGAATGAGTGTTTATCGTTGCCGACGGTTGAAATATCCCCCAAGGAGTAACATAGTCGACTAGACCGGGAAAAATTCGGGCTGTCAGACGTTGGATACCGTTCGTAAGCGGTCGGGTTCGGTGACGCTCGACATGACAATGGATAAGCCAATGGACTAGGTGAACGAAGTCTATCTGACATCTCGTGATAGTTTATGCGATTATCTTCGCTGAAATGAATACTCCGTGGCTTTCAAAGTAGTAAATAATGATTACCATAATAAGGCCATGGACAACTATGCATCGAGTCGTTCTTCTGTATTCAGATATCCGAAACGTGAATCTCAGGGGTATGGACTATAAAAAATGACGTTTTTACAGCCCAGCAACAGACATTAAAACGAATTATTGCATTGCAAATCAGCTTCGTAACCTTGCGCCGCACAGCTTGGATCAACCCCTTAAAACCGCAAACAACAGTCAGGTGGGGTCTCAATTCACGTTTCAATATAGCCACCTGTTTGACGCATCTGTGTTTTTGGCACAGATGGCGTCCTGAATTTGTCGGGTGGGAATAAGAATTTCATATGGTTTGAGTATAAACAAGAGGGTACGAAGTGTGAAGAATCGGGGTGTCAACGAGTGCTAAGTTAGTGTGCAAGTCCGAACAAAAAAGTAAACACGAAACGTTTAAATGTCCGTTGTCTTGTAAGTATATTTCAATCACAAAACGTTTTGAGTTTATACTTTCCGTTGTTTTAGATCCAGTAAATTTTTTTATATTTGCACACGAAGCAGTATCACTTCTAACCGTTTTAATTATTGAATAAAAAGCAAACCTTAGTGATCTCTCAAGTCGTCGGAAAGGCTTTCGACAATTGAGGATGTGCGTACTAGATTTCCGATGAAGCCCCGTTGTAAACGACCTTTTGTGAAAAGTTTTGCCTTTGTATACGAGATAATGTCAAAATGATAATGCGCTTGCCCGTATCGTAAGTCTGGTCAATCAAAAGAAACATCTTATGGTGAACTGTTATAGGGGGACTATGCTTAAAAGCGATCAAGACCTTTCTCTGACAATATCCATTTAGGTCACTGAGCTAGTAACAGGTGTTTTAAACCGCATTTCACCTGCGAGACCAATAAGGCAATGCAAGCCTAGGTGCAGGTTAAAGGGGGAGCGTTGGCTTGGCTACAGATATTTTGTAGTTCGCTAAGATTACAGCCACTTGAGAAAAGTTTAGTTTGCTTCAATTATGGCTACCTGTCGACCGAAGTAGCTGTTGACCACAGCGAAGTAAGATGCAGTTCAGCCAATACGACGTTTTCTTTGCCGCCAACAAGCTAAGGACCTGTTAATATTCGCAAAACATGTCTGGTAGTCGCCACCCTACCGCCTAGAGTTACTTTGAGAAGGACAACATTTCTTCTAAAACTCGTCCATAACTCATAAGAAAAATACAATGGAAAATCACAAATGTGACCTATCTAAACATCTGAGTAAGATATGGATGCGACATACATGTCGTTCGATTTTCTCGTCAAATTTTTGCTGCTCAGAAGTAATCAGTTTTCAAACTTTCTTTGCCAATTAGCATAGAGAGGGATTCCTTTCAGAAATCAATGAAAATCTCGCAAAAACGTGCTTTAGAGGATCTAAAATACTTGGCTGCCGTCTCCCTCATATATTATATCCCATGGAACACTCCTGTTCGATTTTGGAATATCACACATAAGTTGTAACAAACCATTTATATGAACAAGTTATTTTGGGAGTTAGGGATATAAACACGTGACAACCCAAAAATTTCCCATGTTATTTCATATGTGAAAACACGTGGAACTGGAACGTTTTCACATGTAAAATTCTCATTGCACATATAAAATTAGAGCATTTTCACATATGAAACATCTAATTCACATATGATTCAAAATTTCGCATATGAAAGTTTCACAAATTTCGCATATAAAAATTTCATTTCACATGTGAAAATTAATTTCACATGAATTTTTGTTTGCCAAGCTTTTGCAGTTTGCTAGTGGTAAAACCGCTGACCATCAGAGTAAGTTTATCGAGCCATGAAAAACGTATTTTTTTATTATTAATGGGTATTAATTAATTAGTATTAATTAATACAAGCGTCTCGTCGTGGTATCAAGACACGTGTCGCTGATGATTTTCCTTTGTGTTTTCCTTATAAATTATTAATGAATTTGAAAAGTTTTTATTAATGTTCAAAATACCTGCTCCGAGTTTCATTGCTATGTCGATATCCGTTGACGTTGCATCACCTAATTTCAAGATAAAATAATTAACCACGGGGATCACGGGATAACATTTACCTCCATAATCAAAATACTGGTGCGCACATCTACATCTTACGGCAGTGTCAGCGAGTGTGTCCGCAGATACGGTTGTGTTGAAGCAGTTTTCGTGGCCTGTTTGGTCTTCTACCGTAGTGTTTATATTAGTTTCTGTGTCGAATTCTTTGTCAGGGTTTTTGTCAGTGTCCGTATTTGTGCTGGTGCATGTGTCTTGGTCAGTATTTGTTGAAATCAGACTTGCGGCGACGCCACCGTCAGCTTCAGTGCCTTAGTCGTCAGTATTGATGTGATTGCCAGATACAGGATATTCGCCAGAGCTGGTATCAGTACTGTGTAAGCATTGAAATCACTGCCAATACGAACGCCAATATCAGTGCAAGGATATGTGTCAGTATAAAGGTAAGTTTCAGTGTCAGTATCTCCGGAGGTATCGGTGTAAGTGTGAATAACAGTATCAGCAGAAGTGTTAGTGTGTATGTGACCGTATCAGTGTCCGTGTCTCAGTGAGTCCAACAATAAGTGCCGGCCATTGTTACGATCATTTGAGAAGTCAACAAAGACGTTCTGTGTTTAACTTTCAGGTTATTCCCATAGGCAGCACTTAGGACGAGCCTGCACTATAGCTCGCCGTCTAAGTCTTGGTAGTTCAATGATTAAAGCATTTCACTGGTCATGAGAAGGTTGCGGATTTGATTCCCATATACGGCTGAGAAATCGTTTTCCTGAAGACACGAGCTTGAGAAACGTTTACATGTCATCTGTATAGTTTTCCATCCTTGTACGAGTCTTCGGTGTCTTGTCTGAATCGTGTTTTAATTCGTCTGTCATAAGTACAGTAGCCCTTACGCATAAATTATTGGACATACAATACGTGCTTGGTCACGTGGTGGGGGCAAATTGAACTACGCTTTTGACCTTACATATCTGCCATATTGGATTTACCTCTGGTGGCTGACTATCAAAAAATGGTTTGAAAATAGAGTTCGGCTGTTGAATTACTTTCCTATGAGGGGCCAAGAACACCACCTTCAAATCTACTAATCTAGTTTCTTCAGCACGTTACAATATCAACCAAAAAGTGAGAAACTACTGGTAATGCCCAACCGTGTCGTTTTCTATAAACCTGGGGAGACTTCATTTTGAATAAAATGGTGGATTTGTAAAGGCAAATGGTGATCTCCATGGCTGAGCCCTCCGAATTACTGGCAAGAGATTGGAGCCCTCATTCTACGTCTGGCAATTCTGTGCCCTTACGTTTTTTTTATGATAATTGTGAAGTTGATGACCATAATTTACCGTAAGGGATGTTGATTTATTTCAAGCACGTTTCAGGGTTTACTTAATAGCTTTGGCTTAGCTCCTTCCCTGCCACGTCTCTCCCTTTGACAAGTAAAATCGTCTGGCGTTAGCCAGAGTAAAATGATAGGATAGGAAGTACAGTACCGGTAACTTTAGTCTGCATCCTCCTTGTTTTCCGAACTGGTATGGTAAAAATGTATCATTAAGACTGTCTGTTATTTACTGTTTTGGCCGTAAGTTAAAACGGGAAAGGGGTGGTTTCCCCTTTCCTATTTCCCTCGAATAGAGGATTTATGGTAAATAAATGAATAAAAGGTTTGTTAAATTTACACTTTCATTACCTCTTTCAAACATTCTTAAGGCTTCCATCATGTATGGTACTAGCAACCGATTAACAATGAATCCTGGAGTGTCCTTTGAAAATAGAAACATAAAAAGTCCTGCTTTAGGTTTAGGTTTAAGTTCAGGTTTAGGTTTAAGTTTAGGTTTAGGTTTAAATTTAGGTTTAAGTTTAGGTTTAAGTTTAGGTTTAAGTTTAGGTTTAAGTTTAGGTTTAAGTTTAGGTTTAAGTTTAGATTCTTAGTCCTAAGGGTAATCGTAACGTCGTCCTCGTTCTGCATACAACATCACTTGGAACATTTTCACGTGTTCAAGATGACGTGAACTCATCGAACGGCTTAAAGTGTTAGTTGAATTTGAGTGGAACCATTCAATAAAATTTCTTTAGAAACTTTTAAGCTTCTTAGAGGTCGAAAAGCAAACATTAGGTTTCCAGTTCGACGTCAATCTCCCGTCATTTCTCGTTAATTCTAACATTTTGGTAGTTTATTTATCGCTGTCCTCGTCCTAGCTTGCTTAAGTTTCCTAAACGGCAAAAACCCTGGTTCTCATACAGTATATCGCAAGAATTACAAAAGTCGGCGACGTACAATGTCCCCGTTGCCAGCAATTTTTAGGACAATCCAAACTGCACTGTTTTCATTTGTTGTACCCGCGACCTTCGTATTTCTGGAACGATGTCCTACCAACTGAGCTACAAGGTCAAGCTGGGAATGATGTCGTTTTAGCGTTGACTGACATTTTGGAATAACTTCCACCAATGCAGAAACCTTCTAATAAGATTGTAAGTTTACAGAGAGTATCCACATTAAGAGTATGAATTAGAGAGAACGTGCTCTTACGTGTAGAAGTTTAGTCCGAAATGCCAACGAACGCATTCCCAGCTTGGTCTATAAGCTCGGTTGGCAGAGCAACGTTCAAGAAAATGGAAGATCGCGAGATCGGATTCCAACCATTGTGAAGTAGAGTTTTCCCTACTTATATGTACCCGGTATGGTTCGTTCATGCTCGTTAGAAACATTCAATCTTAGTAATAAAATCGGTGATAACAGTGACGACAATGATCATGAATTGACAACCGTGATTAAGATGATTCCAAAAATATTGGGTCAAAATAAATAAAATTGAAAATGTCAACACGCATATCAATACTGAAGTTTTAAATGTAAAGAGGAAAACGTTTTTCTGTCTGTTCTTACCTTGCAAGACACTGGTGTCTTCTTTAAGTTTTTGCTAAATTCCATTAGTTTGCTGTAAGTTTCATCGCTTGTATCTGGTGTTCTTATGACCTGCCACAGCAAAGTAGCCACAAATTATGAAAACATTCTGTTAATATTCAGTGGGGTGGCGTACGTGAAAGCATTATCTGAGGTTTATAAAAACTGTAATTGAACACACGCAACTGCTCATCCTCAAAGGCATTCTCCGTTGGATGATTACTTCTGTAAACGGCATATTCTTGCAATCAAACGACCATAGAGTATTTACACGATATGAGACGCTAAGGTACAGTGCGTACTATACAATCTGGCCCACAACAAGGAACGATTGCAAGACTGAATGTTGTACACACATCTGGTGCATGTGGCAATTTGATGTATGCCAGACAACAAGCGAACATTTAACAAACTCGTGGTCTTAGAAAAACGATTACCGTAATGATTCGAATAAGTGCCCGGGGAGCCTATTTTATGAGGGGGTGCTTATTCGGGAGGGAGTCCATAAAACAATCCGAACTTTAATAACAATCCTTAGAAGAACTGGAATAAGGGTTAATAATCCAGCCCAGAACGGCTAGCGCAGCCATTGCCGAAAGTTTTGAGGAAGAGGTCTGGTGACTGATACAACTTTGCTACCACATGGAGATCACCGAGAAGAAGACCAGTTTGAAATTCACTGTAATGAGTGTGCGCTTAGTAAAGGAACAGTTGATTTCATACTAGTATTCACGTGGTTCTTATTATTGGGGAGTCATTCTTACCAATGGTGGTCTCATTCAGGGGATGAGAGCGCCTATCTCAAAAACCCAGTACAGAGGGGGGTCCTTATTGGAAGGAGGGCGCCTATTCGAATCATTGCAGTAAGGGCGACTCACCGGTCATCAGATGGTTGCAGGTTCGATTCCCGTCTTGGCCTAAGAATTTGTTTTACTGAGATCACGAGCTTGACGAACATTCACCGGTCGTCTGACAACGACTGCAAACTACCTGCCAGTTTTGTTGTTTCATATGTTACAATTACAATAAGTGTGAAATTAATTGTTCAAAAAGTCAGAAAGATTCTCAATTTGAGAGTACAAGGCTGTTCAGTAAAGCATTAACAAATGGCATCAGAACGTAGTCACAGTTTTTGTGGATTAGGAACGTTTAGTGTGATTCAGAGTCTTAGCCAAAATGCGAAGAAAGAGCAATGTTGTGGGGGTTTTATAACTATATTTATAGTTACAAAAGTATTTTATAGCTATAAATATAGTTATATATATATATTATAGTATAACTATATTTAGTTTATATAACTTATAATAGACAATGAAATCCTGCAAATAGTAGCACATAATAAAATTATTTGCAAGAAAAGTGTGCCAGGATTACCTCAACTAAACCCATCAATGGGACAGGGTTAAAGAAATGCAATCCACCAAATCGGTCCTTCCTTTGAGTAACTTGGGCAATCTCAGAAATCGGCAATGATGACGTGTTGGAAGCGAAAATTGTATGGCTTAAAAGAAATGCAAGGGAAGGACCAAAACACAACATTCAAGTACACTGGTACAGCAGGTAACAAATGGGTACACATGTGGGCAGACAGACAGAGAGACAGACAGACAAAAGGAGGGACAGGATGATGGGTGGACAGATATTGTAAGTCACAAATAAAGTCAGACAGGTAAACTACCATCTAACTGGTAAGCAGAGGGAATTAAAGACAGACATACAGACACAAGTAGACAAATCACCCAGATTTGTATTAAAAATCACCAAGATTTGTATAGACAAATCACCCAGATTTGTATAGACAAATCACCCAGATTTGTATAGACAAAACAGAGATACCCAAGATAGGCAGCTCTCAAACAGTCAGACAATTAGCCAAATGAGTAGCCACTAATACTGTAGATACAAAGATATGCAAACATACCTTGGAGCTTTTTGGTCTAGTTCAGAAAATAGTTTGTGTTTTACATCTATGTTTTCTACAATTGCTTCAATGACCAAGTCAGAGTTGGCAACTGATGCACCGGAGTCAACAGTTGTGTTTATACGAGACAATACGTTCGTGATAAACTTTTCACCACCCTAAGCAAGAAATATGCAAGGAACTTGACATTGCATTGTACCTGAAAATTAAGGGTACTTGCATAAAGAGTGGTTGAAAAACTTTAGAAACCTTAGTTATTTAAGGTGGCTCCATACAGTTTCCTGAAAAGTGGAGAATGCAAATCTGACACACAGAACATGTGCATAAACACTTTGGTAGAATAAAACTGAATGTAAATGGTGACCCAATTTTTAATTTCATTAAATGTTTTCTTCTGGGATGGGTAATCAATAGGAAAATTTTAAAAGAATTCTGTAGAATTTTAATTCCAAAAATTAAAAATACTTATTTTTTTCACTTCTAGAAAAAATCTACAGCATTTTAAAGAAATTTTCCTATTTATTGCAAATCTCAGAAGAAAAGATTTAATGAAATAAAAAATCGGGGTCACCAAAGTGTTTTTTGAAATCAATTAGATTGAATGGTAATTGGAAGCCATTTTGGAATGCAACTGTAGCCATAGCAATGACATCAACTCATTTTGTCATATTTTTAGGTGCTTAGAATGTGTTTCTATGTATTAGGTTTAGTTTCATTCTTCTTCCAAAGTATTTATGCACATGTTTTCAGGTCTCAAATTTGAATTCTCCACTTTTTGGGAAACTGTATGGAGCCACCATCTGAGCCGGCACCAAGTTATTTATTAGCATATACATATACTGTATTCTATGAAATACCAAATGAAATCTTCACTCTGTAAAAGAATACAGTTTGCCTACAGTACCCTATAAAAATAAAGCTCCCTTACCTAACATGCAAAAATCTTTGCACTAACTTAACAAAGCTGCCCTTGAAACTTTCACTTTTAAATAGTAATAAGGGGGGTGTACCCACCTATGGCACCAGGCCCACAGGGTAACTGTTGTTATACATCATATCTTATACCAATAGCATAACTACAGTACTTTATAGCCACTGGAACTTGTTTGGATATTATTGCTTAAATCATCATACATTTGATATTATTTTATCATACACTATTATTACATATTATATCAGTATTTTATGAAGTCATATAGTACAGTAGTTGCATTTATTTATGATAAAGTACAGCACATTTAAAATCATCATGGCAGAACTCCTTTCTATTACTCTCCTCCTTTAAATAATCAAGCCCACCCTAAAACTAAGCCCGAGAAAAGTCATACTGTATATGTAAATATAACCCCAGAGCTTATTCGCAGCATTTTACAGTTCAGCCATATAAATTTACCATGTACCTCTACATCATCCTTGAATTTCTTCTTCACAACTCTCTGTAGGCTTTTTTCTATTGATTTTACAGCTTTCCCCAGAATGTCATCAGTTTGATCAACTAATGTAACATCATGACTGGTACTTGCAGCAACCTATAAGTGATTAAAAAATATGTAACTTAATCATTGAGATTGTTTGTCTAATATTAAATGCCTTTCCGATGTAACATAGCAGTAACAAGCAAGATATTTTGTTAAAACCAGGTTTCTAAACCTGGGGTCCTCAACATACTTATGGCTAACCAAAAGATTCAGGATATGTGCTAAGTCTGAGGAGTTTGCAGGGGTTTGCAGTGGAACAGCTAAAGGGAGAGTCATTTTTGGTGAGTTAAATCAGTAAGTTATGATTTTGGAGAGTTCACCTCAAGACATGCTCCTATCCTGTCATTTCCACCAATGGCCACACCCAAACCTATTAACTCTCCTGATGTGTTTCTTTGGTGGTTATAAGCCAGTTACCGGTAATGTTGATTTAACTCTCTTTCTCTGGAAAATACAGCCGGATGCAAGAGCTAACTTATTTTGAACTTTCTTTGCAATAAGAAAAAGAGAAGAACCCCAGAGTTCACCCTCAGTAATGACACTTCGTACATTTGTAGGTTGCAGTCAATCCTCTTAGACTAAGAGGACAAAGGGATGGTGGTCATGTTGGTTGGTAGGTACAATAGCATCTAAAAATTAAGATTCTTTTGTAGGTACCAACCAACATGATGTCACATATAACCCATCAATATTTTGAACCAATATATTACATGTATATACAATTTACTGGCTATCCTTCAAGTACTGGTATTCAGTTTGTCTGGGCTTTGAAGCATGCATTCCTGTCAAGTTTTCCTTGGTTGGTAGTCAAACAACAAGTAGGGCTGCCACTGACTTTGATTATACAAATAATACGAATAATCTTTATTCAGGAAACCAACTAACTCTTCTAAACCTATAAAGGAAATAAAACCTACTGTAACTCTTTTAAAATCCTTAGAGTTAAGGAAATTTTCAACTCTCACATCCATTCTGTTTTATTACCAAGAGAGAGTTGATCAAATTTAAGCATCTAATATTATTGGAGAACATGTTGGGAGGGTGTGGCCATGGATTATTAGGGGAGCCAAGAGGATATGGCTCAAGGTTAACTCTCCCAAAATGCAAACACTTTAACTCTCCATTGTTAACTCTTTGATTAGTCAAACTGAATCTGCAGAAGAAACAACAATTTGCAAACGTTTGTTGTGTCTATCTACATGGTTATAAACTCTCAACAAACATTATGGCTCAACATCTTTCCCTGTAAAGATTGTAACAGGTATACCAAGAGCTCCACAGGGCAACAAAAAAGGAACTGACCACAAGTGAATGTTTGTCAAGCTCATTTTCTCAGAAAAATGGTTTCTGAGCACTAAACAGGAAATGAACCTGCAACCTTCTGATGACCCATGAGATGCTCTAACCATTGAGCTATCAAGACTTAAATAGTGAGCTGAGATACAGGTTTGTCATACAGTATGAGCTACCTAAGCAGAAGCCACAATCCCTTGGTCTGATATATACCAAGCTCCAGCATGAGTCAAATTTGTGTCTAGCATTCAGTAAAAAAGGAACTGGCATGACAAGTTTATCAAAACTTGTATATATTTGGGAATAAGAGGGTAATTATGAAATGTGTTACATCTTTCAAATAACGGTAATTTGTGTATTGAGTCAATAAAGTCAACAGTTCTACAAGCAGCAATTACCTAATAGTGACTTTCTTTTGTACGTATTGGCTTCTTAATGAATAAATATAACTCCAGACTTTAATCATAAGTCTTGGATTAAGTAGCTGAATCTTTCCAATTGTTTGCAATTTATTACTACAATTTCACTTTGAAGAAAAATTAATGTAGGAAGTTATTTGCATTTGTTGCATTCTTCAAGATATCCTTTATTACTGTACTTTTAGAAGTTGAAATTCTTAGGTCCCAGCTTAATCTGGAGGAATGCTGTGTATTAATAAATAATTTAGTGTTGTGAAGGAAATATGTATTCAATTTGATTATAACAACAAGGCACATTCAGGTTGAAAAATAACTGCTGTGAAGTCCACATTTCAAATTTTGTACCTGCTATTGTATATAATGACTGTATTCTTGAGATATGTGTACCAACTTTTCTGTTTCTTCAATTTACCCAGAAAGGACAAGGTAAATACCAAATGATATAAACCCAGTGTCATATGGACATTTTGAATCGGTAATATCTTGAAGGGATCTTAATAAATTTTCAGGAGCCAACATTTTGTATAGATTTGCGACAGTGCTTCTCGAACATTTAAAAATCTCATCTTGTGCACTAAT
This sequence comes from Nanipora kamurai, assembly GCA_036872915.1. Classification (NCBI taxonomy): domain Eukaryota; kingdom Metazoa; phylum Cnidaria; class Anthozoa; order Scleralcyonacea; family Helioporidae; genus Nanipora; species Nanipora kamurai. The sequence continues at coordinate 729,840 of JBAHVQ010000233.1, read as the reverse complement.
AATAATGGAAATGTCTGATTTGATAGTGCTTCGAGGCTACATTACTGTAGTTACTGCCTGGCCCTTGAGGTGGTCCAAGGACTTTTTAGGGGGAGCCAACATCCCCAGGTCCCCTCTCCAGTTTAGCAATTGTATGAACCAAAAGGACCCAGATGAAATATTTACGTGGTCTAAAGGATATTAGTCAACAACATTTCTTGGCAAATTAACATGATCCTATTCCTTGTCCTGACCTTGTCCTGAACTCTAATTCCAGTACTATTAGCCCCGACCTTTGGGTAATCCAAACGCAAATTGTACACAAACTGGTAATCGCAATCGTAATGTATGTGATTTTCTTCAAACCCACAAGAGCTGTTGCTTTTTAATGAAATCCGTAAGCATGTCAAGTAACTTCTTTTTAAATTATATCATCGATAATTCATGGAAGGACAAAGCCAAGGGTCACCAGTAGAGCGAGACAGCTAACATTCATCTCCTTGCACATGTGCAAATGACCTTTGCACTCCAGCCAGTCCTGGCGTTAATTTTATGATGACCGAGACACACGTAAACCTACGGGAACTACTATTGTAGCGAAGCCAAAGAGAAAACAATAATTCTGTTGTTCTGTGCAGTAAACTCCGCACATTGAGGACAAAAAAAAAAGATAGTTACCTGTGCTATTCCTGACCCCATCAAACCGCTGCCAATGATGGTAATGTTTTTCATTGCAGAACATTTCTCCAAGCTCGTACTAAAACTGGACATTGCCGGAAGGAAAGCTTTGAATGCAACTCTTCTAAGACCGCCTTTGAAAAGGAGTTTTCCTGAATATAAGGACAGCATTATTTTTACCCTTCAAGCAAGTACTCGTAAATAGTTTTCTGTGCAGTCTGTGAAACTGCTGAGGAAGACCAAAGGTCACATTTAGACACCGCATTTTATTTCGCATGCGCAAGTGTGCCTCATCGCTGGGACAAAATGTTCGCGAAACTTATAACCCGTTAAAAAGTCAACCGTACACACAAATAACCATGGCCGCCGGGGTGTTCGAAACAGCGATTAGCTTAATCTAGGATTAGTGAAAACTTTGTGGATGAACAAATACTGCTCATGTTTAAAGTTTTTTGTTCGTGCATCATATAATTATAGAGAGGTTTTATCCTAGAAAGTTATCAAACGGACGACTAGTGGACGTTCATCAAGCTCGTTCTCTCAGAGTTTCTATAAAGATTGTAACAGATATACCAAGAGCTTCACCCGGCAACAAAAAAGGAACTGACGACAAGTGAATGTTTGTCAAGCTCATTATCTCAGAAAAATGGTTTCTGAGCCCTAGACGGGAGTCGAACCCACAACCTTCTGATGACCGGTGAGACGCTTTAACCACTGAGCTACCACGACTCAGATGGTGAGCTAGGGTGCAGGTTCATCATATGTACTACCTAAGCGGAAGTCACGATATGA
>JBAHVQ010000233.1:693673-726005 GCA_036872915.1 Nanipora kamurai | reverse complement strand
ACGAAGACTTGAAGCACCAAGTTGAAAGCTTGCACCAGAAAACCACAATCCGGAGAACATCATTATAAACATAAACACGTCTGGATTACAAATCTTCAACGCATATATATATATACAGTATATATCTATATCTATATCTATATCTATCTATCTATATATATATATATATTTACTGCACATGGAAAGAGGAGGCAAGGTTTTGCCGTTCTCGGGTAAGGACCGCTAGTAGTGCCAGTGATCTTATGTGAGCCAGCCGCAAATTTTAGCGTAAATGAAACTGAGTAGAATTGACCTAGGCTCAGGATTAGAGTGTAGACCCACTCTCGAGTCCCTACCCAACCTCTTGTTTAACCTTTCCTGTCCGAGGACTTTCCCCTTGACGAGTAAAATCGTCTGACGTTAGCCAGAGTTAAATACTAAGGTTTTAAACCCTGGTTAACTGTTTCCTGTCCGAGGACTTCCCCTTGACGAGTAAAATCGTCTGGCGTTAGCCAGGGTTAAATACCGAAGTCTACGTAGAACACCGAGGACGTACACGGACAGGAAGGAGTTAACACTTCCAACTTCGTACTCAGTGTCCCATTTGCTATGTCGGAAAAATAAACAGTGTTCCCCAATCTGATAAAAAAATCTAGTTACTAACGGGTATGATAATTTTACAATTACCCTACACTGCTGAAGTCAACTGAAAAAGCTGACTCGAGCGGGATTTGAGCTCAACAGGTAGAGCGGCGAGTTGGTACCCCGAAGTTGGTAGTTCAAATTCCACTCGAGAGAACTTTTTCGGTTAACTTCAGCAGTGCACAATAATTGTGAAATTATCGTTTCATATCACCCGGAGGATGATTCTGAAATAAAATCCAAATTACTAACGGGTATCCGGTGTAACTATGTTATCAGTTAGATTTATTCAGCGGTAACTTTTACCAGTAACCAGATGCATTTCTTCTGTATTAACTGTAACTATCTTTAACTGTAAAAATCATAACCGACAGCCGACAATTTAAGGAAATACAAAATAAACTTTAATAAGGCTACAATGATTTACCGGTTGGTAAAGCTCTGTTTCCATGTTTGTGCATGTGTTTGCTTTTTAAGCGTGTGTTTGTTGTTTGGTTGGTTTCCTTGTGTTTGTTTGTTGGGTGCATTCGAGTTGGTGTTTGTTTGTTGATTAAATATTTTGTAGTCTTGTAGTCCATCACCCTCTTTTTCTGTAAACCTGTAACTTTTCCGACCTTAAAACCACCTATTTCTCTCACAACCAGTAGTCAGTAGTGCTACAACAGCATAAAAAGCTCGAGATAAATAACGATACGAAAAGAGGGCTTACTTTGAACAGTATACTTCGCCGCAGTCACGGCAATGGTGTTTTCTCTCCCGACGTGAGAACTTAACGTTGCATCCCGTGCAGTGAGTAGTGCTCTCATCCTTTACCCAGTGGTCTCCACGTTCTTAAAGGAAAAGAAACGTAACTCATGAGAAACCTTTTATTTTTCATGCTTGACTCTTTCTCACACAACTTTTAAAGCGAAAATTAGGTTTGCCTTGAAACAATAAAGGAACACCAATTGGTTTTCAAAACTGCGTTCTTGAAGTATTTCAATTCACTTGATATGAGAATATCTGGGATGTTGTTAGGGTTACACAGTATATGACTGATTATTAAACGATTTATATCTTTTCCGAACTAAATAACTCGGAACTATTCAGAAAGGCAAACTTTATGTAACTGAAGATCGCCAGAAAGAGCTGTCAATGTAACATCTTAGTTTCCGGACTCATCTCAAAAGCAAATTTACGTTCATCTAGTCATGACAAAACCAGCATTGTTTCTTATATTTTACATTACGAATGAAGTGCTTGAAGTTATAAGGAGTTTGATATGTTACCAACGAAAAAATTACCATGAACCGGCTACTAGCAAGGAGCATCAAATTATAATGTCGTTTGAAATATATTATAGGAATGCATGAAAAATTAAGAAAATATCGCAAAGCGGATTATATCTCTCCTGAACATTGTCATACCACCGTTGGCATAATTTTTATTTTTCAAGTTAATAATTGGGCTGGGAAGCAAAACAACTACGCCATCAAAGATATACGGTAACTTTATCCCCAAACGCAATTTCAACAAATTCATAAAGTTTCGATTAATTTCACATCAAAAAAATTGATAGCTTTCTGAGATCTAGATGTAAAAATTCTTGCGGAAATATAAAAATGCTCTCAGTAATGTCTTGGGCAGAACGACAAAGATCTCGAGTATACTCTAGAAATTAAATTACTCATTTCCTCGTATTCACTCAATTGTTAATGTTATTATTATTATTATTATTATTATTATTATTATTATTATTATTATTACCAGTACCATTATCGCTTATCAAGTGGGTTTTATGTAAGTTTTAGTGTCCCAATTACGTCACGTGACGTCGCTTCACAAAATCAGACCCGGATTGCACTTACCCAGTGAGCTCTATATAAGACTGGAGAGGGAATTCCAGTTTATCGGCCAGGGAAAAAGTGACGCCAGACATGGATGTCAATTTTGCAAGTCAGTTCCAGTCCTTTACACAACTTTTCCTTTTTGGTTCGGCTTCAAAACATTTACAACTACGGTAAAATTAGTTCAGAAGAAATAATACAAGAAGAATTTTTCATGACCGAGTATTTAAAAAGATTCAGAGATGCTGTGTGGCCTACAAGCGTGCAAAGCTGTCTAAAAATGGTAAACAACCGGTAAAAAGAGATCGTTTACCGTACAGTTTCCTCAAGTGATTGTCTGAGACTCTTACGAGATTTGTTCTTAGTTTTGCCATTCATTTTCATGAAAATTATACTCTGTAACTTGTCCTGATATTTTTTGAAAGATATCTCAGAGTGATTTTTTTGCCTATGTTTCAACTAGAGGTAATGAGAAAACAGTGATAAGTCGCGTAGGAGACTAAAACTGACGTGCAAAACCTTGTAGGGGACTGACACTGACGTCCGACGGCCCGAAGTTATCTTTCCAGTTATATATATAGAGCCCACTGCACTTACCGTCAGTATCGCTGACCGACCAACTATAGATTCGACCTCTTGCATCACCAATGAAGAGTTTTTTGTGATCCCTAAGGAGAAAAACAATTAAATTCACGCTTAAAAATTCTAAATAAACGCTATATTTTCACGAAAAAGAAAGACCCCACAATGTCCTATCAGAATTAAGATACATGTTGCTAGGGAAACACGACAATGTCGACAACCGATAAACTAGCTCACCAAATTACTTCTTTTTCCCTCTTGCTTGTCTCTCGTCTTCCTGTATATCTATCGTCTTCATACACCACTTTTGTCTTACACAACGTCCTTAACCTAACTAAACTTTCTTTGCCTTAATACCCTCACTTGCCTCCAGTCCCGCAACTGGTTCAACGCTCCTCGCCAAACATTTCTGTTCACAGTCAACACCATTTTCCTCCTTTTCCATTTGTGTATGTCCTTGGGTATCCCTTTGTAACCCACCTCCCTGGTGGTTCCCCCTTTCCTTATTTGCTCAGCTTCCTTCATTAGAAAGTCTTCTTCATGTAAACATGTCCTTTAACATTCCCTACGAAAACCTCAAACAAAAATATCCTAAATATATTCTATTTAACAATTAGACAATGAGCCGGAGTTGTCTATGAGCGAATAATCAACGAAGGCGCAGCCTGGGTTGACTATACGCTCATAGATAACGACGGCGAGTTGCCTAATTGTTTTAGTATAAACCCTTTGCCAAAACAATGCTGACGTGCTAATTTTGCGAACTCTGAAAAAAATGAAGTTTTGCTAGCGCGAAATGCCGTCTTAATGAACTACTCCTGAATGACAAGTAAAATCGATTTATTTTATAGCGTGCGAATGCAGGATTTGTAATAAATGATGGTTGGGTTTATACTAAAGGATAATAGAAGAGAGAACATGACTTCGTACTTCGATATGAGTATTGACGTAACAGCTGCAGGAGAGCGGTTATCCTCGCGAGAAAACGCGGTATGCATGGTCAGCTGAGATCTCATCACAAGTCTTCTTCTCCAAAGAGCTATAAAGAACAATGCGACAATAAAAGAATAACTGTACAGTTAAAAACGCAGCGTTTTGTGCTGTGTATCGAAAACGAGTTCCAGCGTTTGACCAAGGTATCAAACAATGCTGTTCAATGCATTTGTAGTTTTATTCACATCGTTTCTGTTGTCTCTTATTTTCACTCACCTTCTGGTTCTGTTTTTTCGCCAAGTTTATTTGTTTTGTGATCTATTATCACATATTCGTTTGAAAGACTACAGGAAACCTTTGCTGGTAATTCGTTATTGTCAACGGCGAGTTCGTCATGCGCAATTTCTATTTGGTTTCTATCTCCTCCACTTTCTTGTTCTTTCGGATTGCTATTTTCGGTACCATTTACAGATGAATGGGATTCTATAAAAGGTACAGAAAAAAACTTAAGAAAATTTCTGGTAGTCTGCTGTCTTATTTATCGTTGACAAAACGCGGTTTTGTTGTTCCATGGTTCAGAGATAAAAATAGGGAGTTTAAGCAAACACTACGCCAACGTCTACGGCAACGTCTTCATACAATAGATTTTTTCGCTCAAAACAAAAGGAATGAATAATTTGTAGTCCCAAGAGTATATTCAACCCAGTCGTAGTTCTACACAGTGCGTCATTCGGAGCATTTCCACGGTTTCATGGCTACGTTGGCATGCAGTACGTAGAACGTTCTCGATCGTTTAAATGTTAACAAACTGACCAGAGACACTTTGAATAGTTTCGGAGGTATAAAAACAACATTTATAATCCATTAAAACGTAAATGACATGCTGTTCTATTGAAAGACTTAAAATTAATAAACTTTGTTAAATGCCGTCGCCGTATTAGTTTGCTTAAACTCCCTAATAAGAATCAGACGACCAGCAAATGTTCGTCAAATTCATAATCTTCAGAAAAACGATTTCTGAGTCCTATATTTAAATCGAACCCACAACCTTCTGATGACCGGTGAGACGCTCTAATCATTGAGCTACAAAGACTCAGATGGTGAGCTAAGATGCAGGTTTGTCATACGTGCAGCCTAAGCGGAAGCCACGATATGATGATAATAATGATGGAAACATTGAAAGCTGAACACAAATGTTGTTCAACATTGTTTAATGTTTCCAAAAATGGGAATATAAGTTAAAGAGAAGACCAAACAAACAGGCATTTGAAACAAAAGAAGGGAGATTACACGAATGTGTCGCAGAAACAAATAATTGGAGAGAAGAAACGAGTGAAGTTTGGAAATGAAGGAAGAAAGGTTGGAAAAAGGAAGGAACGAAAAAAGGAACGAACGTGAAAGGGTGGCTAGGAAGCTATAAGGCAAGCAAGCGATCAACGTAGGAAAGGCGAAGGGAGGGGAAAAAAAAAGGCGGAAAAGAATAGCGCAAAGAGATAAAACTGGAGCTGAAAATATAGCGAAACGATTCATAAAAATAATACATACATTTTTTAACCCGAGAGAAAAGGACATCGCTTTAATTTTATAAACTTCCAAATTCATCACCCCTAGGACACTTACGTTTACTGTCCATTCGACAGAACGAATTAAAAGAGGAGTCGTAATTTTCATTAAAATACTCCACAGTCCACAGCTGGAAAAAAGGAGAGAAGTATCACCAAAATGAAAAAATAAGAATGACAGCTTAAGACAACTACAAAGCCTACGATGAAAACAACGACAGCAACGACGGCGAAGACGAAGACAATGGCGATGACGACGACCACGTATATAGACTGCAAGGCTGACTGCCACTTAAAAAGTGAAGCCAAAAATGACGACATGGGGACTTTTTGTCGTTTCCTTCAATCCCTGACGCGGTCTCATCAATTAGAACCAATCCCTAGCACAAACAATAACTCTAACCTTAATTCAAACCGGAACCTAGAGCTAACTCCCCTGGGCACGGTTGTTCAAAGGACGCGTACCACTAATTCTGGGTTAACATTTTATCGCCTCCTTCATTAGGCATATTCTGTTTGATAATTTTAGTTAAAACTTTCTAAGATAAAACCTCTCTATATTTATATGGTACATGAAAAAACTTTAAGCATTCTTTGCTGCTTTAGCAGTATTTCATCCACAAACTTTTCACTAATCCTGGATTAAGTTAATCGCCTTTTGAACAACTGGGCCCTGGACACCGCCAATACTTATGATTTTCAGTGGGTAAGGTCTCCATCTAAGACAAATTTCAAGAAGTTTCAACGACTAAATTATCCTCCCGGGGGCGAAAACTAAAATCCCTGTGTTGTCCAGTAACCCTCGGAAACCCTCCGTGTAAATTGCTCTGAGAGGACTAAACACTAACGATCAAACCCGCGTGGAGTCTGGGAGAAACGACCAAAAGAGCTCCATGTTGGCCATTTTTGGCTTCACTTTTTGATTAGCTCATTGACTGGCGTCAGCCTTCCAGTCCACATAGAGTTCAGTGAACAACGATAGCAACGAAAACAGCGACGACAACGATGACGAAAATAATGACGAGGACGACGAAGACAAGGAGAAGGACGACGTCAGCGACGACGACGAAGACGATGACTCAATCAACGACTACAACAACGACAACAATGACAAGAACAAGAGTGACAATGGTAACTAAAGATAGCACAGTGTTAGCATGGTAAATATGGTATGAAATGTAATATAGTTTTGAAATGTCAATAGTGAGATTAACTCTTGGCAACAGAGGGTTTCCTCTTTATCGAGTAAAATCGTATGGCATTAGCTAGAGTAAAATACTAGAGTCTGCATCAGTCACTGGTGACTGAATCTGGTACCAAGGAGTTAACTATCGTTAAGTACTTAAATAGTGGAACTCAAGTAGCGTAGGAAAAAAGGTTCCTTTCAGTACATACATGTATAACTAGATACATTCATACATTTATATACATAGCTACGTACGTACATACATACAGTCATAAATGAATAAACAAATAGATAAATAATTAAATAAATAAATCATTAAATAAATGAACAGATTGTCTATTCGTTGTTTTTGTTGTCGTTATTGTTATTAATTCATTAATTAGAGAACAATAACATAAATAACAATGTCATCACCACCAGCTGCGATAGCAGTAGCCACAGCAACGACAACAGCAAAACTACGACGATAAACCAGAACAACAAAAAAACAACAACAACAACAAAGATCAAACGATGTTAGTAACAAGATAGTAGCATTTAGCAGAGCCATTTTAGTAAGTTTAACCACTTTAGTTAGACAATAATTGAAGTTTTACAACACACTAAACCTCACCTTCACAACGCCGTCTTGATCGCCAGTCAGTATCACGTCTTCATCCCACTCCGTTAACTTTAAAACAGAGACATAAAAAGATGGAAAGAATGTTTAAATTTAAATTTTTAACCATCTGTTATCCTAACGGTACGTTTATAGATTTCACTTTTTTGTTGTCTGTTCAGTTATAGATGTACAGTGGACGCCACAACGTGGTAAGAACATCAGTAACTCACTCGGCTATCACCTCGTGGGCTAACTTGTTTCGTTCTTATCACGTTGTGACCTCATCTGTGCATCTATAACGGAGCAGAAAACGCAAAAATTAAATCTATTTGTTAAACACAACGGGATGAACGGTGATATTTCGACTTTATTCCAAAGACATCATCAGATCAATTTGGTTCGATTAATTGGTCTGATAATGTTTTGGAATAAAGACGAAATATCACCTTTCATCACGGCGTCTTGTATTGTTTCGAATTTTGAGTTTTAAAGATGTTCATTTTAGGTTTGTGTCTCTTGTTATATTCAGGGTTTCCTACAAGTTATTTCATTTGAAATTCAAGGACTTTTTAAGGACTTTCAAGGATCATTCATAGCATTTTTAAGCACCTTCCAACAAGGAATATAATTTAAGGTTACGGGTTCGATTCCCGTCTAGGGCTCAGAAATCGTTTTTCTGAGTAAACGAGCTTGACGAACGTCCTCTGTTGTTCTGATATTTACCAAGCTCCCACATCAGCAGGCTTTCTACTCAGTGTTTAAATAACATTTCTCTTAGTCAAAATCGTTGCGATTGATGCAGGTGGGAAATGAAGTTTAGTTTAAAATATAATAACCCAGCAAACAAGTTTAAATAAAGCCATGATGGAACCATATCTTTAAAAAAAATTTTAATTCTTTCGTCACTATTTTTGTAACAGTTAGCTATTTAAGCCTCTCAACTCCTGTAAATAATTACGCTGATGATGTTACTGGTTAAGTAACGAAACGTTAGTCATTAAAATTTTTTTAAAGATATGGTTCGATTATGGCTTTATTTAAATTTGTTTGCTGGGCTATTATATTTTTAACTAAACAATTCTCTTGACTCACGTTGATTTTGAGGATAAGATGGATATGGCTCACTGTCTATGGCTGTCACAGCCTTGGCATTTTGTTTTTAAGAACTTTTAAGGACCTTGACAACTTTTTCTACATTTACTTTCGTCCGCTTTGGACCGCTGCTCCGCTCATCGACTAGTTAAAGATGCGGTAGAACTGTGTTTGAAAAATTGGGAGGCACGGTAAATTGGCGGGGGCTTCTGAGTAAAAAACGCGAGCTATGATTGGTTGATGGCTGTATTTGTAAACTTTCATTTAGTGACAGCTCACCGAACTCTATATAGACCTAGAAAGCTGACCCAGTCAATGAGCTAATCAAAAACTGAAGCCAAAAAATGGCCGACATGGAGACCTTTTGGTTATTTCCCTCAGGCCCCCAGGCCGGTTTAGTCGTTAGTGTTTAGTCCTCTCCAAACAATTTACACGGGGGTCCTGTGGAGTTACTAAATAACATGGGTTTTTGGTTTTCGACCCCCGGAAAAACTTTTGGTTGTTGAACCCCCTGAATAGCCGTGTCCTGGATGGAACCTCCTCCTGGAAGTGAAAGTGAATATTTGGTGTCCAGAGGGTTAGTTCTAGATTCCTGTTTGGGTTAAGGTTAGAGTTATTGTTTGTGTTAGGGACTGGTTCTGATTAAAGTGACCGCGTGAGGGACTATGGGGAAAGGACCCCATTTCGGCCATTTTTGGTTTCATTTTTTGCGTGGCAGTCAGCCTTTCAGTCTGTTACAGAGTTCAGTGTGACAGCCCAGGTAGGTTACCTAGAAACCAGTCTTTGCAGGGTTTCTGGAGTGGTCAACTACAACTTTCTTGCGCACAACAAAATAGAACATGTATTTTAAAAAAATCAGATACTAAAAGTCCTGAATCATGTAACTGCTTTTCTAAACAAGAATTCACCAGATTGAAATGTTATAAATATAAAATATCTAAATTTGATGTCTTTTGATGATTTTTGAGACCGAAAGGTATGAGGAAAACGCTTTATTCCGAGATATCTGGTGCCCATCTCCTTCCGTAGTTTCTGGAGTGGTCAATAATAGCAGTATAGGAGCTTTTCAAACTTCGAACCATATACGTCAATTTCAAATTTTCCAGCACCAAATTCCTTCCATACAAATTCTAATGGCAGGGTACTTGGGGGAGGGGGCTACAGTTGGCAGATGACACCATGTGGTCCCCGTGGCCTTCACAGTTACGCAACTGTGTTAATCTATTTTAACTTCCGAACTTCACTTTACCTCTGACATAACGCAGCAATGAATAGGATTCCCAGACCGTCGTGATGTATTCTCCTCGACAATCAGTTGGCCATTAACAGACCAGAGGTACAAATATGTGCCAGCACACGTCACGATGTCCCCCTAGGAAACACGAACAAAACAATTCCAGGATTGGCGGGGCACTACTGGTGGACAAGGGATTAAGTTCACAAAAAATGCAAACAACACGTGTCAACTTACTGTCAAATTATTTATAGAAATTGCCGATATGGCAGAAATATGTCCCTGCAATTGGCGTACGTAGGTCAGTTTATTCAAATCCCATATTATGCAAGTCATATCCTGGAAAAAGACAAATCACATAGCCACGGTGAAAATATACACATGCGACAAGTCAAACATACTTTCAGGTTAATCTTGGTAACCTAGGTTACTTTTTTGAACCTAAGTTCTTAGGCTTTTTCTTTTTCAACTTAAAATGCCTACGAAATGAAAATATCAAGTTTCCATATTTTTCTTCTTCTTTCAAAAGTAAGTCCTGAACAATTCAGATTGTTTGTATATCATATAGTAAGATATTTATATCTGTCTCTATATCGAAAAAAATTAGAGTACTGCGTCGGCAGTATTGAGCAGCTATGTAGATAATCAAAAGGTTTGAGAAACTGCCGGAACTTAAGAATACTTAAACGGACGTTTCGAGCAAAGGCGCTTCGTCGGAGTGAAACGTCAAAAAACGAAGGGCCTTCGCTCGAAATGTCAGTTTAAGTATTCTTAAGTTCTGGCAGTTTCTCCAACCTTTTGTTTCTATATCGTCCTGTCTTGGTGGTTTTGGCTTCCCGCCACATAACATCAACTTATCGAGTCAATTAAACCGAAATAGATGGTACCCCAGGATGGACAGACTGTTACCTCTTTGCTTTATCGAGTGAAGTGACAAGTGGGTGTTCAATCACAAGAATTCATGAGTCGGTAATATCGTGAGGGGTAGGCTCACTTTTAATTTTGGATCAATAAAACTAAGGGGGTCGCTTATCCGGAAGGATAAATGATAGGCGGTCATATCTCTGTGGATTATTGAGCGGGGTTATCGACCTCCCTGCACCCATAGGAATCATAAATAAGACTAGAGGCGGCACTAGCCCCAAAATTCAGCCGCCACTTGAGCGCTGCAATGTCCGACCATATTTGGTAAATAGATGACCAAACTTTTATGCCCCAGACCTTTTCTTGCTATTCCAAGTCCTCGACGTTGAGGAATCAAGAATTAAATGTTGATTATTCCAGATAAGCATAAAAAGTTCCACAGCAAGCCGCTAAAAAATTAACGTAAAAAATGACGAAAACACCTATGAGCACTTGCCCTTTGTACGATCAGGCCAGTCAGATAGTGATATTGGGAATTGAAAGGCATATTCTAGGGAACGAGATCGATCAGTCGAAACTATAAGAGAAGAATAGTTTTTCGTCTTGACTTCCCAACCTTAGTCAAAACTGAGTGAAATTACCGGTCTAACATGAATTCTGCATCGTAACTTCAGGTAAAACGAAGTGCAAATATATATTCTAGGCGGGAAACATAGTGAAAAACAGAAAGCGATCATAAATTTTCATCCGGCTTCAAATTTGCCTCCGAAGAAAAGCAATATGGCGGCGTTCAATAGGCGAATATCTTTTGACTGAAATCAAGGGCCAACGCTCCCTCTGGTCTCAATTACGATCTCCTTTCTGACACCCGCACTGTACCGTGAAGGTATGACATTTCCGCTGACAAACTACCAGTTCTTACGGCTTAGTTAAAACTACACTTTAATCTTTTGAAATTACGTTTTTCGTTTACCTCTGATCCGCTTACGATGAGATTGTAAGAAGTGGAAACAGCCAGGCACGTAACCGGCTGCAAATGTCCGTAGAGGACCTAGAAATAACGAAAGAATTATAAATTAATGTGATAAGTTCTAGCGATATTTAAGCAGGGTAACCACGAGGGAAGAACGGTCGAAGCAAAGGTTCCAGGATCTGGAGCGCAGGAATAACCGTAATATTCTTTCCACACTGGTTAATTTTGTTAGATTAAGATTTTTACTTAATCAAGACCTCTTGTTTTTATTAAAATTGGGTGTATTTATTCTCTGCACTAAACTAGGGTCAGCCGGTTAACTCCTTCCTGTCCGTATAGGTCCTCAGTGACCGATTGCGACTTTAGCATTTTATTCTGGCTAACGCCAGACGATTTTCCTCGTCAAGGGAAAAATCCTCGGCCAGGAAAGGGTTAATCGATTCACCGAGAAAACCTGATGCTTTATAAAACCTTCATCGCCCGAGTTTTCTCCAAACCCAGGCATTTTATGAGATTCTCAGGAATTACCCATAAATATCTTTCTCGGTTTCTCAAGTTCCTCATGGAATTTAGCATAGGTAGAACAAATTTTAAAACAACGACTGACCAACTTGAGAAAGCGAAAAAAGATCTTTATGGGCAATGGATATCCAGATAAACTACTTGATGCTTGTTTTGCTTCCTTTCTTGACAAAATTTTATGAGATGTCAAAATCGTAAAAAATATCGATATTTTGGTGCACGACCAAGCAAGTTAGGGTCATGGGTCTATGTCTTGACAAAAGTCACAAACTAATTAACATGGCGGTCTTTCTCTGAAAATAGTCATTAGGTTCTTAGATGAAACATATTCCGAAAAATATCATCTCCAAAAAACTCAAAATTTAAGTCAAAGTGAAAGCAAATGAAACTGTAGTGTTTTGACTTTATTACCAAAATGTCGGTACTTTTTCACGACTTTAACGGCTTACACAATGTTGGAGTTTAGAGAAACAGAACAAAATGGGAAGAAATATTTCTTTGGCAAATGTATAAATTGTTTGAAGTACAAAGAATTGTTGAGGTAATACACACTTTAAATCTTGCATAATGCACACTCATGGTATTTTTCGGTCAAGATCATGTAACTTTTTCGATTCAGATTAAGATCTCGCCATGGTAAATGGTATCTCCACGGAAAAATAATTCTATAGGGTGTCCCAAAAAAAAAAAAATGCCCTCCCACTTAATTTGGAGGTACTGTGGATTGAATTGCGGTCCAAGTGATAAATCACTATGCCTGTACGACAACCTAGCATTCTGATTTTATAGTTTGAAACTTAGCACAAACGAATAATTAATTATTTACATCCTTCCATGATAAGAAAATGTTTTCCAATACTCTCTGTTTCTATAAAAGTTGAACAAGTTAACTTCAGAGGTACCTTTCGCGAAAGTGCTCTAGCTGCTAAATAGATGAACGATATTCCGTAGAATTTGCACGCAAAATATAATTTATATCTTTTCATACGTACGCCGTTATACTCCGGCTTTCAAAAACGATTAGCTGAAATGTTTTAAGTAAAATCTATCGTACGTTCACAAAATCAGCCTAAGCGGCCCAAGCCAGCTTTGAAATGTGACCACTGACTTCTATACAACTGGTCTGCGGATGAAACTCTGGAAAATGACGGCAAAAGTCCGCCATCTTGGCAGGTCATAACCCATCCTCAACCAATAACTTGCAAGGTGTGTTTCATGAGACGGAAAAGGGGCATGGTACCAAACTCAAGAGAAAAGCGAGTTCAATGAGTTGACAATGTTTTGAAAGCTAAAAACCTTTGTCAGTGAACCGAGAATTTGACTACGTTTGGACATCGTTTACAAGTTTCCCATCGGAAGATAATTCTGAAGGTTTGTTATGTAGTATTACTGTTCAGAACTCGTCTGATGACTCAACCAAGATGGCGCAGGTCAATCGAGAACACTTTTGGCAATAGAAAAGTATCAGAGACCCGCAATCCAGTTATACAGAGGTCAGTGAATGTGACACGTTACAACTAGAATGTTGATGTCTGTATCTTTTCCTGGTTCTGAATCCGTATTACGTCACGTTAGTCCAGGATATGAGAGACTTTGCACTATTTTATGTTTGAAAGTTTTTCCTTTCGGCTCGTGCTATGATACGGATGTAATAGGAAGGTATGTCGATATTTATTATACCTCTTGGATGACAAGTTGCGGTCGTTTGTCCTTTAAGTTCTCTCGTAGAACTATCCAAACACAAACCAGCTGAAATAACAGACAAACATCATTACAATATAGCATATCAAACCATAACATGAAATATAATACAATGGCATGCAATAACGTACATTAAGTAGTGTTCAATAAACAAGCAGGAGTAATTTATTAGGTTTTGAACGGCTTCAAAAACGAACCCCAGAAAGGCTGTCCCTGTGGAGTCCAAACAACTCACATTGTCAGAGGGAAATATCTGTCTGAGTATGAAAATCAGAGCCCAGCTCAATATACGAAGACGAAGAGTCATCTTTTTCCGGAAAAAATAAGAAAAACAACAAGTTAAGTAGAGATTTATAGACGACCAGCGGACGTTCGTCAAGCTCATGATCTCAGAAAACGATTTCTGAGCCCTAGTCGGGGTTCGAGCCCGCAACTTTCTGATGACCGTTGAGACACTCTGACAATTGTGCTACCAAGGCTCAAATACCAGCTAAGTTGCAGGTTCGTCGTATGTGCAACCTAAGCGGAAGCCACGATACGATAATAATGATGGAAACATTGGAAGCTGAATACAAATGCTGTTCGTGTGGGAACTTGAAGTACATCAGACGACCTAAGAACGTTAGTCAAGCTCAAGATCTCAGAAAAATGATTTCTGAGTCCTACACCGGAATCGAACCCGCAACCTTCCGATGACCTGTGAGACATTTTTCCACATGAATAGCATTTGTCTTCAGCTCTCAAGAAATTTATACTGACATTTCGTTGCCAATCGAAAGTGAAATCGACGTGAAATACGATACGTATTTGACGTCGATTAAGTGACATTTATAACCTAAGATATATTTAAATGAGTGAATAATTAATTAGCGAACGGAAGCCAATTTTCACAATTAATTAGCCAATGAAGCCAATTTTCATTGGCTAATTAATGATTCACTCATGCAAATATATCTTAGGTCATAAATGTCATTTAATTGTATCGTATTCCACTTTGTTAATGTTGCGTGTTGGCAACGAAACATCAGTACAAATCCCTTCTTAACATGTTGTTTTGTTCCATTTTTTGAAAAAAAAAAAGATGACTCTTCATCTTCGTATAGTGAGCTGGGCTCTGATTTTCAAACTCAGATTAAAATTTCCGCCCGGTAAATCTTTGGAAAATATTTGCATATAAGATAAACAAACTCTGCCTTTTTAGTATTCTTTACATAACGAATACTAACGAGGAGTGATTTACCAGATATAAAATCCAGGCACGTGACGTATCATCTGTGACTTGATTGGCGTTAATGCTCATGAATTATTAATGAGCTTTTGAACGTATATTTTCGATCTCATTAATAATTAATGCCAAAAACAAAGAGAATCACTGCCGAGACGCCGTTTGAAAGCACAAAATTTCGACAACTTTAAACCCGATTTTTTCCTCAAATACGGATTCGTCTGAGAGGCCATATCATACACTCGAAAGTCGTGTCTGATCTGATTTCCAGACACCTCTAAGCTGGTTGAAAAACTCGGCTAATCGGGCAAGAAACGGTAGTCGGGTAAGAAACGTTATCGCAATATTAAAATCAAAGACAAGTTTAAAGTCGTAACGTATAATGCCTTATGGATAACAATTCATGAAATTAAATCGAAGTCACGATGTTTCGTCGCATACTCGAAATAATCGTTTTATAAACTGTCAGTATGATTATTAAATTAACCAAACAAAAGGGTCGGGCGGATGGATGGAAGGTTGGAGAAGAGGAGTTAGTATATCAAGGAAAAGTAGCGGCAATAGAATAACGGGATGTTGAGTTAATGTTTTAATTAAGAGAAGGCGTAAATTCGGAAATGAGTGAAATTTCTCGGACTAATACCTCGGAATTAGAACATTCAACATTTGGCACGGACCACTTGCGTGCGAGAGAATGCCTGAAAGTGAGAAACATGCGAGCCTCTCACTTTAAAAGGTTCCCGTTGATCGCTTCAGAAACACCGAAAGACTGGGTTCTGGGTAGCCAGAGTAAGTTACGAGTAGTCGTTCTAAACCTTCAGCCAATCATAACTCGTGCTGGCTACCCATAGCTCAGTCTTTTTGGTGTTTCTGTAGTGGCCGATCGTTTGGAGATTAAAATCGTATCAAAACGATATTGCGTTTGGAGGAAATGTAAGTCAGCAGCATTGACTTGTAAACCACACACAACCTCAGTAACTTGGGGAACTCAGTCTTTGGAAGGAAACAACTCCGATAAGCACCTTCCAGATTTAAAAATAAAACTTAATGAGATGAGAGGGAAAACTGCTTGATATACCTTTAAAAGTTGATTGGAAATTTGTAATGAATGACATACAGGGAAGGTGGTGGTAAAAGAAGACAATCTATTTTTATTTGGAATATTGTCAATGAAAGAATGGAGCAATCAGGGAAAGCTTCCGGATGTGTAGAACCCAAAAAGTTGAGAAATAGCTAGTTTCTGATCCTTTTGAACTCTTAACACATCCAATCCTGCCTACGCAAATCTCTGTTTCTATGTCAAAGTTTCAGGAGAACTGTCACTGAGGGAAAACACCTTGGGTCTCGAGGGTTATTCCTTAATAATAGTAACAGAATTCGGTGATAATTTTGTACAATTTTTCGTTCGTCAGAGATTTGGTCATTGGTAGTTTTCTTTCCCTACTTTCCATCCTTTTGCAGTAAAAATTTAAGCACAAAAAATTTCTGAAGCGAGGTGAAGAATTACGTAAGAGACGATTACGCAAAATTGGCAGGAAAGAATATCAGATAACTTACTGTGTTTGTTCCGCCCGTGATCAACGTCCTTGCGTCTGGACATGCGGCGCACAGTACTTGACCGACCTGAAAGTCCTCCATGACTGCGATAATCTGGACAATTTCAAACACCCATTAGTCAGACCACTTTGACTAACCGTCAAACTTTAAAGCTAATAAAATCTGACGGTTTGAGTTTCCTTAAGGTGCGTTCGCATCAGCGGTCTCGGACTGGATTTGGACTGGAACTGGAACAAAAATTAGCCTAACTAGTTGTGTTCAAAATGACCTGTTTGAACTGGGTTTGGACTTCCAGTAAAAGTGCTATGTCGAGAGTAACAAAGAAAGATATAGAGTTTATTTAAACCAAACTAAATATTTCAAGTCCAAGTCCAGTTCGACTGCGTTCACACTTGATCGAATCTAATCTCTGTCCTTTCTCAGACCATCCCAAAACGGTAGACCCAAATCCAGTCCGAATCAAGTCCGGTTGCGCACGCACTAGCGAAATCTCAGTCCAATTCCAGTCCATATCCAATCCGAGTCAGCTGATGTGAACGCACCTTTAGAGTTCAAGACACTGGACTGCTCGAGAAACCAGCAGGAACAGTAACATGTGCTCAAGATACATTTCGGTAAATAGAGAATAAGTTCGGAAACTCACTTTGTCACTATCTAGCAGTCCTATCCGCAGACTGAGATCGCCAAATCCCCAGGCAACGTATTGGTTGCAAGCAGGTGGAAACATAGCCTAAGGTTATAACACATAAGTCATGTTAGCGCGATAATTAGCAATTGACCAGTCCAGAAATTTCGGGAAATACTGCTTTGCAAGGGTTTCTGGGATCATTTGGGTCGACGTGGGAAAGTTAAGATGGCGAAAATACTACTCAAGTTCGAGAAAAGTTTTCCTAGAAGATGATATACAGCGAGTAAGGCATCCATAAGTAAGTCTGGATGAATGGACTGTTCCCCACCTCAGAAGGTTGCTGTTAGGTAGAAGGGCAACAACGAGTCACAGAAAACTGGAACTTATCGAGAATTTAATCTCGTGTGTAATGCCGTATCTCATCACAATTCGGTACGAAGCAATTAGCATTCTCTAGCATTTTAAATGCTGGAAACGATCAGCTTTACTTAAAATACGACGCCGACATGGACTTTATCTAACAATTTGTCCCCTCAAAATACCCGGAATGCCTACCTCGTCAAGCTTGGACCAAGTCTCCCCGAAGTTTCTGGAGTGGTCAATTGATCGATTTCAATACCGGGTGGCCTCAGGAAGAAGGTTGATGCACAGTAGTTCAACAGGGTGACAGGCTGGAGTTTATAATACTTCATATCCATCATATCCATCTTATCTCAATGAATTGAAGTACGGCATGTTGATTATTATTTAACGACGTAAAACGGAGAAAAGGTAGATGTGCCGGGTGGCCCAAAAAAAAAGTACTCCTCTTTGATTCAGTATAACTTAAAAAGTAAAAGAGCTCTTACACTTAAACAATAAGCATTGTATTCAGTAATGTATAACTTAAATTTTGGTATATACCATGTGCATTTTAATACAGTATTGACTGAGATAACTGCGTTTAAAGTTGAGTTAACGTTTCTGGAAATGTCGAGAATGAGCAAAAAACGGCCTATTAAATGTTAATACCGCAATAACCTATGCGTAGGTACACTGCAGTCGAAACGTACACGTTCGTTTTCCAGATAAAAATGCTATTCATTAGGAAATACATGTCCCACAGCAAGAATGCACTTTCTTGCCCGTGTGAGCATGCAGTCGAATGAATTTCGGATAAATTACGATAAACTGCAGTTGACAAAATTAGTTTCATAGGCCGTTTTTTGCTCTTTCTCGACATTTCCAGAAACGTTGACTCAACTTTAAACGCAGTTATCTCAGTCAATACTGTGGTAAAATGCACATGGTATATACCAAAATTTAAGTTATACATTACTGAATACAATGCTTAGTGTTTAAGTGTAAGAGCTCTTTTACTTTTTAACTTCTACTGAATCAAAGAGGAGTATTTTTTTTTTGGGCCACCCGGTACATCTACCTTTTCTCCGTTTTACGTCACTAAATAATAATCAACGTGCCGTACTTCAATTCATTGAGATATGATGGATATGAGTATTATAAACTCCAGCCTGTCACCCTATTGAACTACTGTGCATCAACCTTCTTCCTTCAGAGATTATTGATACAACTATGCTTTTTTTCAAAGGCGTAGCTCGAAATTTTTTGTGGGGGAAAGCTTTCAGTACTTCCGACCAATGAGTGTGTCTATACAGATATATCTCGGCGATTTTATTCTAAAGTTCAAGCTGACTTTCGCTCTTTTGTAAGAATTCAAATTAAACCAAAATTTCCATAATTCAAACATAATTTCTTAGTGAAGATAGGTCACAAACCCTCTTTCAATGATCTTTTTATATCCACTCAGAGATCAAAATTTTCCAACAGAAGTCTAAATCTCTTGGACAAATAGTAGCTCAGCGGTCCAGTGGGGTCACCCTTCCACCCCCCGGCTACGCACTGGTTTGCTGTTATGTATTATCACCAAGTCTTAAATATCAATGACATACTTGGTTCCTCTTCACTGCCAAAACTCTATTATCAGACTGGAAAATTTCGCCAACCGGACCTTTGATTTCTGAAATAAAATGAATTACAGCGCACGTTGAACACAGTGATTCAACAACAGGTCAATTTTACTGAAAAAGCTCTAAATCATAAACTGATTTCAATGGATACGCGAATAAAAATAGTGAAAATATTTTTTTTCCAGTGAAATACCGATACGTCATTTTCCTCTGCTTTAAAACAAGTTCCACTTAAAAACCTTTCATGTGAAGACATCACTGGTTTTACTGTAGTGCAATAGGATAAATCAAATTTCGCGTATGAGATTGGCCATGTACACGAAAACAGTATCTTTCAAGCATTCTTGTAACAAAACAAACATATATTTTCCTCAATGAGAAATTTCCTAGACCCTAAGCAGCGTTCTGCAGCATGCTATTCAAAACTTCATGTTAACTACAAATTGCGAGGATATAATCGTAAAAAGACCTAACTGAATATCTGGCTCGATCAATAACAAATGTATTTTCATAAACAGAAAAACGTTTGCGCGTCAGAAAACTGTACTGTTGTATATGGTCCGGTCCGATTGAGCGCAGTCCGGCTGAACTCGACCTTCGTTGCTTCGTGCCATTTTTGGAAGTCGCCACACTTTCTCTTCTAAGTCACATGCGTAATGCATGCGAGGTAATAGGTTAAGTTTAATGAAGCTGAGCTGTCGTAATCTTCAACTGCCACACACATCACGGCTATCATCGACTGCTAGTCCATCCATGTTGAAACTGCCCAACTAAAACCGATGCGATTTAAAACTGGCCAAATCCTGGTCAGTCGTCCTCGCTGACACGTGCACACTGCCCGACCGTCGGAGATGCGACGGTTAAGCTGCCTCGTGTCTGTTTCTATCGGGTAGTGTGTGCGGCAGGCTTAAAGCTGAATGACATGATTTCAACTTGAAAAATGTCTTGCGGGAAATACGAAGCCGACGCGAGTATTTTCAGATATTTTTTCTATGAAAATGTCATTTATGTTTCTACAACTGTACAGAGACACAAAAGCTGTTTGTCTGCTTGTTTTATTGAGCTATTACCTCGTGCAGAAATTCACAGCAAATGATCTTGTTGTTTAAAAAGAAAGCATAAGTAATAAAGAATTAATACAGGAATGACAACACACTAGGGGTGTTTGTTACCTTTGGTCGGCTGAGTACTGGGAACCAGTTTACTAGAGCTTTTAAAAAACTTCTCCGAGTTGACGACGAAAGATGTGCCGGATTGTTCAAGATCTTGATTAAGAAATGCTTTCTTAGGGATGTGAGGCTTCTTGAAGAGCTGAAACAAAAAGAAGCGTTCAATCATTCTGAACTGGTGAAGCGGATGTCCGGCTTCAGTTCTTTTTTCAGTCCAGACAAGCCATAGTTAAAAGAGTAAAAGTTAAAAGAGTACTTTTTGGAAAGTTCACTTTTCAAAAGCCAAAAACCTCTTACGAAAAATACAACGTCAACACCATTTGATCGCGCGGATATTGAACCACTAGTTCAGGTCGAAAGACCTGATGTTGCATTCTTCGCTGCAGATTTCAGTTGAAGAGGTTTTTGGCGTCTACACAAACACTCAAAGGGTTCATTTGCGTGGTCAGACTAGAAGTGTACCCTTATAACTTAATAAACTATTCTTATAGTTTTTTCCTTCATGGATATTGAGTAGAAATGTTGTTGGTTACATGGTAAAAGCAGATTAGTGTATATTTATTAGTTATTTAGTGCATATTTATTAGTTATTTATTAGTGTATATTTATTATATATTAGTGTAAATTTGTGATATTTTTGGAGGTTTATACATAAATCGTCAAACCTGTTTCGGGGTCTGGCCAAAATTGTTGATGAAGCCAATCGTGGCACTTCTTCGAAGAGGATCTTGAATGTTTGAGATATCTACGAAGAAGTCAGGGATTAAAACTAGCGTGTCTGTTTACGGTAAAGGCTGAAAAACAGTATCAGTAAACTTCCACACTGTTACCATAGTCACCATTACAGACATTTCCTGTATGATATTTTCCCTTTTGTTCTTTGTTCTCTTATTGTTTTATGTTTTGTTCTTCCAATTCTTCTATTGTTCTAACTTGTTGCTATGCTACAACAATATGCAGGAAAGGGCTGATGCTGTCATGCGCGATACTAACAGTTATAACACGTATATATATTGCTTTGCGGGCCAATCATTCTCGTCCCCAGAGCCTCTTTCTTGCTGGCGCGCGATAAAAGGCTCTGGGGGAATCCATAAATATAAGAACTCTGATTATTATTCGTTCAGTCGTGTTAATTAGCGGAAGTCAGGCACGCTTTGTAATTGCAAAGAGGAAAACAACATTTTGACTCCTGATATTTTGAACTCTTTTATTGTACGATTGTAACAGCCAACCACTACCTCATTAAGTGATGTAACTGAACAGAAGCTGTGGACTTCAACGAAAGCACATCGAAACCGGAACCCCTCAGAACTACTGATTTCAGTATGGATTATCCCCGAGCCTTTTATCGCGCGCCAGCAAGAAAGAGACACTGGGGACGAGAATGCGGGCCAATCTGATAACCAGGCTGTCTTGTGGTAGCCACGAGCATTAAGTTGTACATATAAACCACAAAATTCTCAACGTGGCATTTTGCCTCAACAACTTTTGTTAAAGATCACATGGAAATGGCATGTTAGCGTAATGGTTTTTCGTGGATCATACGCTACAAACGACACACTAGGTAGACACTGTGGTCGGGCGACCACTGCTACCACCCGCGGTCGCACGACTATTTGAAATACATTTAGTCGCGATTTGACAAGTGACTACAAACATAACAAACACGGGTTGTTGGAATGGCAGCAATAATTTTCGAACCAGAGGGTATCGAGCACAAGAAGCAGTAAACAAAAAGACAAAAGGGCAATTTTAATAATTTAGTCCGAGTGCTGCGAGGAGACGAAGGTTAATTTTCCCCATACTTCCGATTTTCGAATGACTGCTCAAATCATTGATGAGTTGTTACGACTTTTCGGGCTTTGTTCGAGAAAACAACACACCAAATTTCGACAGTCAGTGAAATCCGCCGAAAGACTGGCCATTACCCGGGGAATTTTAGTCACTGGTAATAGACTGCCGTCAATAACCTTTGCTTATCTTTGCGGAGTTAGCCATGTTCGCCAGATTGTGTCAGGTAGCTCAGCTTAGGTAGCTGGTAAGGTTACCCACTATAAATGAAGACACCTCTTTTTAGATTACCCTTCTTTCCAATCACATCGGTGTTTTCCTGTGTATCGGCACTAAACAAAGCATACCGAAAAGCTAAGACGCTACACCGAAAACTCTGCAGATCACCTGTTCATTAAAATTTGGCGAAGCTTAATTTTAATAAATCACAAAAGGATACCAGCGCTGCCTTCGTAAAACCAGTGATGGAAGACGTTGATGGCTTCAATAGCTGCAGGTCCTCGTTGCTTATATCCAAATATGAGATCGATCCATTCGTGAAGGTGGTTACTCACATAGTCACATTCCAGCGCCTTCCGATGAAGCCGAATGAACTCTCGAGGATCTCCTTTTGCCCAAGGAGGTAAAACTACGTCGCCAAGTTTAACACCACTCTGCTTATGTCCTGGGGAGAATGGACAGAGAATGGAATTGAACAAAAAGGAAGTGAAAGTGAAGGAATTAAGAATCATGAAACTACGGAATGGAAGACGAATGGCGAAAAAAAGCACGGGGGAAAGTTTTCTCACGGCTACTTTTTATTAGTGTCGTCACACAACGGTCCAGTACACCAGCAGCATATCTTATTTGGGTGCAAAAAAAAAGAATGGAATATGACAAGAAAAATTAATGTTAATTAAATTATTCTACTAATTTAAGATACATCTCCGGGGTAAATATACCGTTCACTATAACTACTAATTTAGTGTAACTTACCAAGATCAAATCTATTGTCATTTGTGAGAAACTCCGGAAGATAGAAGAACTCGGGTATAAGTTCTTTGATGTCAGCCATATTGGTTTCAGACGCTGACAACCAAGCGTCTTTAATACTGTGAAACATACGGTCGGGCAAATCGAAATGACCGTCCTACAGCAGAAAGAAAATAAAAATAGATGTAAATAGTTTACCACATTACCGTTCAATCTGAAGGCAAACCATCGGAACATCAAAATCTGACCACTCTACTTCACTTCTCTTGACACTTGTCACCCCATCCGATCTCGCCTCATGTGACTGATCTCAACTCCGTTTCATGTTGTTTTCCTTCACCTCATGTCGCCCAACCCCGCTTCTCGTTATTTTACTTTACTTAACGCCACTTCCCTTAACCTTATCTCATACCACCTCATCTCACCTCGCTTTGCGTCATTTGACTTCACGTCACTTCATTTCACTTGGTTTTACAAGAGTTCATTTTATTTCGTTTCATTCCAGTTCATCCAACATTACTTCACTTCGCCTCATTTCATTCCAGTTTACTACATTTCACGTCATTTGACTTAACTTTGTTTTACTCCACTTTCACCCAAGTTACCTCACTCTGCTGTCACCTCATTTATTTCACCTCGTTTCGCTCCACTTCACTTACTTTCACGGTCTCATTTCAGTTCACTTCACTTTAACTCACCGCATCTGACTTCATTTCGCCTTTCAATTTGATGAGCTAACTAATCATTCACATCCCTGGTACATGTCCGGCTTGTCGGATACGAACAACAAAGACTTAAAATTGCCGGCTCAAGCTTCAACCTTAACACCATCTCAACACGGTCTGCGGATGAGAGTGCCCACTAGCCTACACTCTAAACTTTATTTTCCTGCACTTTACTACTATTAAAATCCTTCGCAACAGGCCGTCTCTACAACATATAAATTTACGTTAATCCGGAAACAATACTCTGTTGGTATCAGCATCTTACTTGTAAGCGTAAAAAATGTTGTGCAAAAGGTTCCATCCTGACCAGGTATGAAGCAACAACCATAGCTGACGAATAATGTGTAGCGTAATGACAAGGAGGAGTCTCTCCTAAAAAGGTGAATACACGATAGTTTTAAACCGAACTGAGAAATTTGATTGTTACCAAAAACGAATAGAGAAACCTGGAATGGTCGTGGCAATAGGAAGCCAAGCAGTTATTATACTGGAACCTAACTGTACATTTACGAAGTAGGTGAAATACACAACAACATTGTACAGCTATACGCAACACAATTTGAACCAACTTCGTAAGACAAGATCAACTAAAATATCACCTGAATCCATAACTGAACGGTCAAACGAACACAGATGAAAACAGAACAGTAAGATAAGAGCATCGCGTAGCGGCACTTCACACTTTGTCGCATAACGTTGTACCAAGCTATGTCACGTGACACCACATCCTGGCACATCACGTTTCGTGACATCATGACACGTGACCTCACAAGACAACATGGCACGCTATATCACATGTCACGTCACGCCTTGTCATGAGGTAGTATGTCGGTCAAATCACATTGCATACATCACGGAAGATCATGTACATCACATATCATCACATTACATCAAGTCCCTTCACTTCAAATCACACCAAATGAATCACAACCATTACGTGACACGAAGACACATCATGGTCACGTCAAAGTCACGTGACCTCACCGGACCGTCACACTCTTACCGTTAGGATCGTCCCATTCACGATAACGTTTCTCGAAATCTTTTCGCCGTGCTTCAGTCTGGGCCCCCATTGGCTTAGACAAATCACGAAACGTAGCTTCATTATTTAAATCGAGTTCCTAGAAAGATCGAAGTGTATGCCGGTATTTAATGATTGGAATAAGGGAATGGTTCAAAATGATGCACTGTTAATGTTATTAATGCTTCTTCAAACGTACTTTGAACGACCTTTTAGAAAGGTCTATGGTCTCTTTGATTTTTATTAAGTACTATTTAAAATAGGAGTAATTCGGTAAATTCTTACCCAATGATCCTCATAGGCTAAAATTAAGCCCTTATCGTGATTAAAGTTTATCAAATTACTACGCAATCGCTGCCTGTTAAATATTCATTCGTCGTATTTTAACGTTACGATTCCAAGGAAAGCTGAAGATCACCAAACCTTACGCATTACGATGTCATACGATAAATTCACATTAAACCTACACTGCTGAAGTCAACTGAAAAAGTTGACTCGAGCGGGATTTGAACTCGCACCGTCGGGAGTCCAGTCCGCCGCTCTACCTGTTGAGCTATCGAGTCTACAGGGATTTGAGGCGAGTTATTATCCAATTTAAGTGTACGAGATATTCTCGCGACAACTTAACGTTATCTCGTACACTTAAGTTGGATAATAACTCGTCACCAATCCCTGTAGACTCGATAGCTCAACAGGTAGAGCGGCGGACCGGCTTCTCGAAAGTGCGAGTTCAAATCCCGCTCGAGTCAACTTTTTCAGTTGACTTTAGCAGTGTAGGTTAAATGTGAATTTATCGTTTCATATTACCCTGAGGATGATTCTGAAATAATCTCATACCATTAGCACGATCAAAGCAAGGCTTGGTGGTGATCACAAAAGTGTTGCAAAATCACGGAAAAAAAGGTCTATTACATTTTATGGCTTGAGTTCATCAATAAACAATCAACAAATTGATTTCATCTTTCCGTTGTAACCATCAGTCAAAATTTTCGGGGCATCAGTGACCCAATCGGCTATCGCCTCGTGGGCCACTTTTTTAGTCTGACCACGTTGTGACGTCCACTGTACATCTCTAACTGAACAGACAACGGAAAAGTGAAATCTCTTTGTTTTGTGCAATAAACAAATAAAACAATACAATAAAAATATTCAAAATGATGATTGAAAGCTTACGGGAAATTTTCGGGGCATTAAAAACACGAAAACAGTTATCTGACATGATCCGTGATCTATACAAATGAAGCAACGTCATTGGGTCGTGATAGCTACGCGGAGAGTTGCGCTTGGTTTTCTGTTTTAGTGACGCTTTCCGTGCGTCTGTTCTTTAATTGACCGTCGCTAACAACCAATGAAAATGCATGAATTATGAAATTTATTGTATAAATAGAGTTCTCGCTGTTTGTCTTTTTAAAAAGCCCATTAATTGTTCTGGGAAAACTTCCAGGTCAATTGAGAGAAAATGTAATACCTATGGGCAGTACCATAAGATTCCAGATCACATGAACAACCATTCACATGGTATAATTTATCAAAAGTAGCACTTAGCCGTCTTTATAAGGTTTGTCACTTGCCTCACTGGTGTAGTCCGCAATGACCCACGGGAAGACTGGGTACTGCATGAGATCGTTGTATGATCGTCCAGCCAAGGTGTTTAAGTGCATGAGGTATTGAAAATTGGAAATTTCACCTCGCTGTATGAATAGAAAAAGTTCAAGCGGATGTTAAGGAGCAACCAAGAAACATTAAACAAAGTAGTTCACTCTGGAATATTACATGACTGTAATCAAGAAAAATCCGATGTCTCCAATTAATTCTACGAGATAAACCCACTTGACACTCAAATGAAGTTTACGAACAAACAAACAAATTTAGTTATCTGAAGGGAGTCAAGGCAGCCAAACTTGAGCTTTTGTACTGTCCAATCAAGAAACTACTTAAAACGCTAGTGAACTTTTCAAAAGGTTCAGCTCGCCCTTTGCTTCATGTCAGTGGGGCCACAGTTGTGGTTTAAAAATTGTATGAAGTGAAAACGAGAAAGAAAAGCGGTAGCATGTTCCGTCAGCAGTTTAAATCTGTTTGTTCACATCAAACTGTACTTCCAGTTTACATCGGTTAATTGGCCAGCTTCTTGACAAATCACTAAACAGATCGGTGTTCAAGTTTATGAGAAATCCAACCATGCGAACGGAGAACTTTCTCGTAGGTTAAGTACCGTATGGCAAGATATCGTGTGGCACGATGTGGTACGGCGTGGTACAGTTAGTATGGTATGGACTGGTAGTATAATATGTGAAGGTTATATAACGTGACCGAGGTGTTTAAGGGATATATCAACCTGGCGGCGAAGCCCGAAGATTGATATATCGCTTAAAAATTGAAATCTATGGAATATAACCGATTTATATCATCGTTTGGTGAAGTTTAGGACAGAGTTTTCAGTAAAGGCGTGACATTAAAAAGGTTTGACAGAATGGTCATTTAACGTTTCTATAGCGCTTACTTCTGTGTGTTATGTTTGAATTTTCATTTTTTTATTTTGTGTAGTTTAACCCACATAAAAATTTATCCCGCTGAGTTAAAAGTTATAATTGAGGTGTAATGGACTTTACTCTCGAAAATGTCAGACTTTTAAGATATTTGGAGGTTGAAACATACTTAAAAACCTCACTAATATATTAATGAGTTTGATTAGTTTGTTATCAACCTCGGCAGAACAAACGAAACTGAGCCAACGATGATATATAGCAGCGTTCTTACTTCCCATCTTTGAGTTACAGATCTTTCTCCCATGATAGAACTGATTAGTCCAACACTGAAAACAATAAAGACGACCCAGGTCAGGAGGGTATAACAGACAAGGCGTGACATGACATGCTACAGTAAAATTAAGGTTGCATTCTTTTGGATCTATTCTGATTATTCTTATTCCACTATACAGAAACAAAATTCTCTGTGTTCAGAAAAATCTACAGATTTTTCGCTCTCGACAATCTATGCCTCAAAACAATGTAAAGAAAATACAATTCCATTCATACTTTAACCGAAATAGGTCCAAAAAAGACACAGTTCTGTCTATTCCTATTCTGGGCCCAGTT
This sequence comes from Nanipora kamurai, assembly GCA_036872915.1. Taxonomy (NCBI): domain Eukaryota; kingdom Metazoa; phylum Cnidaria; class Anthozoa; order Scleralcyonacea; family Helioporidae; genus Nanipora; species Nanipora kamurai. Next base: position 698,158 of record JBAHVQ010000233.1, on the reverse strand, counting down.
GTTCAAAAGGTGATTACGTTAATCCAGGATTAGTGAAAACTTTGTGGATGAAATACTGCTAATGTAGGGAAGGAAGTTTAAAGTTTTCTGTTTAGATATCATTCGAATATAGAAAGGTTCTCTTCTAGAAAGTTTTAATTAATATTACTAAGCAGAACACGCCGAACAAAAGAGCCGATTAAATTTTAACCCAGGATTAGCGGTAATCGTCTTTTGAACAACCGGGCCCTGGAATACTGAAGTAAAAATGGCATCGACCGTGTTAATCGTTCTTTGATCGTAAACCTTAACAACACAACAAGTTTAGTTTAAGGGTGTCCCGTTTATGTGAATTTTTTATTGGCTTGAAATACAAGTGTAGAACTACAATCCTGGCCAGAAGCCTTGGGACGCCTATGATAAATTCTTCAAAATATTTAAATCCCTCCCTTCTCCGCCTCTCAATGTTGTAATTTTTGTCGTATTTGTTTAGAGGGCCTGCTGCTCACATTTATTCAACATTGAATTGGGTGGAGAGGGGGGGGTTGGCTTATCACTACTACGATAATCACATATATTAAGAAAAACTTGAAGGTAATCGATGTGTCCCAGGTTCTTTTTGCGAGGATTGTAGCCTTGGTCATCCAAAAGTTTATCATAAACAGTTTATTCGATCTAGTGACGTTGTGAGTGATGAGACTTGATTATCGTTATATTAAATTTATCAATCGGTTACTTGTGTTTCGGAATACACCATTTCTCTGATGTCAAGTTCCCTGTGTATGTCGGGTAGATTCAGTCCACCCTGGGGGCAAACGGACAAAATTACATGTTTAAATTACGCGCTAAAGTGACCGTTTGCCCCCACGGCGACTGGATCTACACGTCATGCACCAGCAATTCGACATCAGAGAAATGGTGCATTCTTTGCGTGGTATTGTTTAAATTACGTCTCACATTCCAAACCAGGACTTCATGTTCCAAAAAAAAAATATAAAGTTAGAGAGAATACCCGCTTTCTACATCTGTGTCCGGCCTCATCCCTGCCACGGACTCCGTTGGACTTGCAGTGAGAGTAGGTATCATCGACAGCATTCTGTAAGGGCAATAAAATTACAACGAAAATGAGAAAACGCCTCCAATGCCTCCAACCCGGGAATCGACCTCCAGAACATCGGTGCCCTAATTCAGCATTCTTCGCCTCAAACTTCGATACATTAGTTGTACTTCTCACTGAGGTAACAGGTCATCCGAACCACAACCTTTGATACTCTTTGATACTTTGACAGTTCAATCGTTTAACAAATGAAACACAAGGCCTTGCAACCCATGTACCCCAAATCCCAAGTTCAAAACTATACTAACTGACATACAACGCCATCTAGTCATGACTTTGGTAGTCTAGGCCAGCACTTCGCCAACAGAGGTAGAAGATCTTTCAAAATACGTGTGATAGATCTGATCAACTCTTTACGAACTAATTTACAAGACCATCAACGAAAGGCTCATTCTTCAAGCTTTATGAAAGCTCAGAAAAGTTGTGAGTTCCCCAGCGGGAATCGAACCCGCGTCTCCCGATTGCTGGTACGGTTGTCTTACCACTAAGACCATCTTACAAGACCATCCAACCACAACGTTCAGTGTTCTCTAATAATATCTGACTAATTTTATGCTCAGAGAAAACTACTGCAACAAACCAAACCCCCAAAACTTACTTGTTGTAGACTTTATTTCTTACTAACTTGGGAAACACAAGAAAATGATTTCGGCCGTCGCTGGAAAACACCTCTAAAGCCGTCTCCTATACATGAAAACCAAACAACTAGTTCAATAAAATTCTAAAACTCATAATTAAACAAAAAATTCCTCTTACCTGTAGAAGATATCTTCGCTTGTGTACTTCGCGTACAGCTTCATATGCCCAAGTACTACATCTGTGAAGAAGGAATAAACAGTTTTATCTCGGTCTCAGGCGACATGCAGCCGTTCGTCAACGAGTGTTCTCAGAAAAAATAATCTCTGTGTCCCGGACCAGTATCGAATTCGCAACCTTCTAATGACCAATGAGAAAGTTGGATTCCCATCTGGGACTCATAAATCGTTTTTCTGAGAACACGAGCTTGGCGAACGTTCGCATGTCTTCTACGATAACATGAAGTTTCCGTATACACAAAATTTGTATTAAACATTCATCTTTTTTTTTTTTAAAATAGGTAGTTTGAAATCAGTCGCTTAAGATTCGGAAGACAATGGTAAGTCAGCCATCTTGGTTTCACATACAATAGACGTTGGTCATATTTTTTGTTGAAGTTCAATTAAGATGCCTCCGATGACTTCATGTGAAAACGATCTATTTGGCCCCCCCCCATGGTACACCTAATGCTGGGCCCACCTAAGTCATGTGACCCCAGTTCGTAGGGAACGTAAGCAAGCATCAACGATGACGGTTTGGCTGTCGATGTTTTATAATTCAAAAGAAACCATGGATAACGTATGTCGTTTTGGTTTGTTAACGTATGTATTTCGACCTCCAAAAAGCTTCAACGGCTCTGAAAACAATCTGTTGACTGAGAAAATGTTAAAATCGCCAAACAGCTTTCGCCGTTCTGTGACCTGACGTTGTCCAAACACGTGAAGATGCGGAGTGACGTTGCATGCAGAACGAGAAAGGTGCTAGGACTAGAAATTATTCATCTTTATTGTCTTCATGAAAATTCTATTAATTTAAAGTTTTCGTTGTGTTTGCTTAAGGTCGCTAGCATCATTAAAGTACGTGGCTGTCAACTGGCTACAAGAGTATTGAATTTCTGAGGCACCCGTGTGTAACGAAAGACTGCTTGTGTAGTGGACAGTTAAACTGATTGACGAAAGGCTGATTTTATAGTGGACAAATACAAACTAAAATAAGAAAGCGGATGGAATCTACCGAAATATAACAGTAACGTGTAATGATGTAAAGAGATCATTATCTATAGCACGAAAAGACTTTTTGGTAACTACTGAGTATTTTGATTAACTACAATACAATTTATATTGTATTGCATTTAATGAAAAGACTTTTACTTACATTTTTTTATATGCTGATCTGGGCGAGTCGTGGGAACTTCTGGGAACAATCGGATCGTGGGCTCTGGACAATGTAAAAAAAGAGGTACACGTGAGGGAGAAAAAGAGGCCAAGGAATGACGTCTGAGAATACTTCAAAAATAGTACCGTGGTCAAACGCGGTCTTACTCTGGAGGAATGGAATCAATGTCCTTGATTTCTTTGGTAGACAGCAGGGTGACGCCATCGACGACGTAAAAATGAGATTGTCCAAAAAGGAAAAGACCTTCTGCATGATCAAGGCCCTCCACTCGGGCACAGCGAAACATGGAACGAATCTAAATAACAGGTAAACTGAAACATTAATTAAATGATTTTTTTTAACAGTGACATTAACATCAACCTCGCTACCAAAATCGTCGACCCCAACATCAACACAGTCAACCTTAAAAGTAACGCTAGCATTAACACCAGCACTAACAGCAGAATCGTCAAAACCAACACCGATGGACCCTTTGCATGGACAAAACAGATGACTAATTTGGAGGACAACATCAAAGTTCTGACATTTAACAGACCAAGTAATTTATGCAAATTCTTTTGTTCTCTCCTCCAAATTGCTTGTTTAATTTACCTTTGTTTAATTAAACCACCATCTCAAAGCATTAATAATTCATGAGCAAAACACAAAGGAAATCACTAACCGAGATGTTGTTTGGATATCTGAAGAAGAAATTACATAAACTAAGCCAACTTTCACCTCGATTTTCTCCTCAAATACTAAGTCTTTTGAGTCTACTCAAATACTAAGTCGTTTTTTGCAATATCCCACACTCGAAAGTCGTGTTTCATCAGTTATCCGCACACCTCAAAGTTTGTAAAAGATCTCGACTATCACTTCGGTTTTCAACAAACTTATCGGTGTTTGGATATCCTGATGCAACACTCCTTCTCGTGTCTGATATATTCCTTCTCAAACTCATTAATAATTCATGAGGAAAAACCAAAGTAAATCAGCACCGAGACGGCGTTTGGATATGTGATCTTAACTATCGTAAAATCACGACAACATTAAACCCACTTTTCTCCCCAAATACGGATTTGTTTGAGAAACCAGATCATACACTCGAACATATCCAACACCTCGAAGTTAGTTTAAAAGATCGTCTATCGCCTCATTTTTCAACTCACTTCTCGGTGTTTGGATACTACAAGGGGTGGTCAAAAAAAAGTGGCCATCCATAAAAATGATATAACTTGGTTCTTTACCATCATGTGTAATGAAGGAGTTAATAAAACTTGTATTCTTCTACATACTAGAGCAGTGTTACATATGTCTGAATGAAAATGGAGATTCTCAGTCACAGATTAGAAAATTACATGAATTTAGAGAGATTTTGATCTAGATTCAAGATGGCGGTTTTCAGCCAAAAATTCATAAATATTGTTAAATAGTTTGTG